>CAWUDS030004439.1:6743237-6786278 GCA_963859935.3 Lathyrus sativus
AAACATAAAGCGACACTTTCTTCCGAGTTACCTGCAAATTACCACCAACGGAGGTAACATACAACGTAAAGGGTGAGATATCAACAGTATAACATAAGGCATGATAAAAGTCATGTCAGAATATTATCACAACATTATAATTCCAGCAGTTCGCATAAATATTAGTAATAATAACTACAACAACTCTTTATTCATAACCACAATAATTATCATCATATCTCAGCAACTCATCAAAACAACTCAACAGCGCAACTCAACAATGCGACTCAACTGTGCATATGCATGTGGTACCATTTTGGGAGACAATACCCCACAATAATTCAGGAGACAACTCTCCACAATAATTCGAGAGACAACACTCCACAATAATTCGGGAGACAACACTCCACAATAATTCGGGAGACAACTCTCCACAATCATTCGGGAGACAACACTCCACAATAATTCGGGAGACAACTCTCCACAATCATTTTATTTTGTCATTAAAGACACAACCGTCGCCAATCCAGGCCAAATGATATGCTATGAGATGCAACTATTATGGACTATAACACAACAACAACAACCGTGCAACAAGGCATCACGCCTACAACCAATTATCCATAACATAAACATCACATTTCGCATACATCATGTACTCACCACTTCAATCTGTTCATATCAGAGAACTACCAACAGTATTGTTTGCTACAAATAAGACTCTAACACATTTTCGCAGAGAACAATTAAAAACAACCTCGTCCCTACAATTGAGAACTCAACAGCATTTTCATGTCAGAGAACAACTGACAACCTCATTACTACAAATAAGAACTCAACATATTTTCATATACCTTCATACGGGTAATATAACTACAACTTATCCACATAATCCAAGGAGAATATTATAATAACATTTTCTCAACAGTGACATAACAACTCCATATGCATCAAGTATTCATCATTTCAATCTGTTCATGTAGGGGAACAATAACAACATACTTTCGACAATTAAAAATTCAGCACATTATCGTAAGAACAACATTACAACTTTTACTCACTAAATTAATTATAGTTCCTGAAAAGGTTCGTTAACTACGGGGCGTTAACTACGGGGCAACTAATCTTGCCTCATTAAGGGCAACCATACAGCATCGTACAACACTGACGATATAACACATTCATTCCTACACAGAAGAACCTCGTCCCTAACATTTATCGAGTAGCGGGAACTATATCTATGATTCGATTCTCTACATGAAATCGATCATGTAGAGCATAATAACAACCTTTTCTCAACAAATGGGAAATTAGCGCGTGTCGGCGCCGATTCCCAACATTACTACATAAACTAATGACATCAATACTAATGCAGGCGTAGACAAACATTAACCCTTAATATTTCTCAACCTACGGGAACATTTACCCTTAATATTGCTCAACCTACGGGAACATTACTACGGGAACATTTCCACGAGAATATTACTACGGGAACATTACTACGGGAACATTTCCGCGGGAATATTACTACGGGAACATTACTACGGGAATATTACTACGGGAACATTTCCACGGGAATATTACTACGGGAACATTTCCACGGGAATATTACTACGGGAACATTACTACGGGAACATTAATCCTTAATATTTCTCAACCTACGGGAATTAACCCCATGATCCAATTCCCTTCATGAAATCGATCATACCCATGGTTATAGAATTGAACCCCACCCTTACCTTTGAATTGAAACCATGGTTATAGAATTGCTCTCCCGGTGACTCTTCTGCAACAACCTTCAATTCTCTCCGGCGGTTAATTCTTCTGTTCTTCCTTTTTTCACAGCCACGTCCTTTTTCCTCTTTTCTCAGCCTTTTTCCTCCAATTTGGTTTTCTGAGCAGTTTATCGTTCTTTTGCTCTTTCTCCAACCACTCCTCTAATTCCCTTTATTCCATCTACTAATAATAATAACAACAATAATAATAATAATAATAATAATAATAATAGTAATAATAATAATAATAATAATAATATAATATTACTACTAGTTATTAAATTATCATCATTATTAATTATGTTATATTATTATCAATCTCAATGATTTATTAAATGGTTTCCTATACTTTAAGGACACCCACCAACGCTCTCAGACACACCTCCGCATAAAGGCACACCAACAATTCATAAATAATTTAATTAAAATGAACGGGCGTTACAAGAAGAATACCAACCAAGAGTTGGGATGAAAACTTCACAGGAGAGAGTACCAAGCAACAATTGGGATGAAACAAAAAGTTACGAACCAAGAGTTTGGATAAAACTGAAGACTACAAACCAAAAGTTGGGATAACATCAGGTACTAACCAAAATTTAGGATGAAACAATGGTTACCAACCAAGAGTTGGGATAAAACAAGAGGGGTACTAACAAAAAGTAAGGATAACCACAAGGGACACCAACCAAAAGTTGGGATACAGCCCACCAAAGATACCAACCAAGAGTTGGGATATTACCAAGATATACAGGAAGTAGAATCAACCGACTTACAACCTAAAAAGAAGACTTTGCTGGGGAAAAGAGAAGTTTAAACAAACAACTCTGTCGGGGGGTATAATTAAGATGAACACATCTATCAATGAATTTTTTGTTGGGGATAAAGTAACACTAAATCTCCAGAGTTTTGCCATTATCTGCTAGAGAAACATATAGAAATAATGATATCAAACCAAGGACAAGGGTGTTTAGAATTTTGTCTTCAACGTTAGAAGAAAGAACAAATAGAAGTCTCATATAATGAGATTTGAAACCTGCACGATCAACTACCAAGGACACTAGCTTTCTCAAACCTGTAAGATTGGGAGCTCAAAAATTGTACTTCTAAGTGTTTCTCCTTCTAATGTCCATAATTACAATATCTGTGATGTTTGCAAAGGAAAATCTTTGAGATCCTTAAAAACTGACTGAAACAAAATGCCCATGAATGCATGAGTGCAAGAAGCAACACCCACAAACAAGACCACACAAAACACATAGGTTCAAAGGGTTGACACAAGCATGGAGCCAAGGTAAGAACCAACCCACAATGGTATGTACTAAGGTTATATCAGTACCTGTAGAACAAGATTCTAAAAAGTTCCCAGAGTCATCATTCCATCTTTTGGATATTATCGGCTTAAACGACTACTCGTCGACCAACAATATTCTCAAGAAAAACTCGTCTGAGTATCGTATCACGTAACAACTAATTCAAGTCTACACTTGAATAGCCATCGCATCATTAATCCCAAAGGGGCCTCCATTGAGCGGTGGATCTCAAGTTAGCCTAGTTAGGACTACTCCACATAAACCAACAAGACTATACCACCCTCCTATCATAAGTGCACTCAAGTCCGGGTATAAGACTTATCTCACCACACAAATCACCAGACACCCAAATAGAACATGCAATAATAAAGAAATCAAACAAAAAGTGATAAATAAATCAAAGTAGGCTAAACCCAGTAGGAACCAGAGATCTCCCCAGCAGAGTTACCACTTTTCTGTAGCGGGGAAATTTGTGCGTGTAAGCTGAAATTCTGGTATCAGATATTAGATATCGAAGGAGATGTTCACGACACAAATATCTATTTGTCAAGAACAAAGAACACAACTAAACAAATAACAATTAAAAGAGACACAACAATTGTTAACCCAGTTCGGTGAAAACACACCTACATCTGGGGGATACAAAGCCAGGGAGGAAATCCACTAACAGTAGAATTAATTCAGAGCTAAACTCTCAGTTTACAACTCCTCACTTAATCTCTACCCATGCAATTTCTTCCTAGAACCCACTAGACAAGAGACACCTCTCACTCCCCTCAATCACAACAGTGATAACAGTCAATACAAAGAAAAGACTTTAGAAGACACTCTTCAAAGTCACAACTTGATCTTGCTTAAAAGCTTCAATCAAGTACAATACACTCTTGCTTAAAATCTTTGAGTGAACAATTAACAAGTAAAAAATAACAACCTAGTCCAATTCACACATTAAACAATGAGTGAATGGCTCACAAAACTAACACACACGAAGCCTAAACCTTAAACAGATGCACACACTTTTTAATCCTTGCTTCGCTGATCTTCAAGCTAGGGTTCCAGCCTCCTTAAATAGTAATGCACAATGGGCTTGGGTTGTGCCAAAAGTAACAGCAGCAATCTTCATAAACAACAGCAATCATTCAGATTTGATTTGACTAATCATATCAATCTTTAAATATTCAATTAATCTCCTGATATTTAATCCAAATCAAATCCCATCTGATCCACAGAAAGTGCATCAGAAACGCCTTCATTAACACACTAGAAACACGCAGTTTCCACATCAGATAAGTGCAGCCAGCTTGCACAAAAAGATATGCTCACACATACATTCATACAGAATGTTTAGATCATGAGTGTCAATACATCTTGTTTGATATCATGAGAAAACCTGTTACAAGTCACAAAATAACCTGTTAATCCTGACAGACAGATGTCACGACATCCTGTAGGACATCTTGTGATTACTTCTAGTTTTACCAAAATACATGCCAATCAAGAACTAACAAACTCCCCCTTTGGAAAATTTTGGCTAAAACAAATCACAAGAACATAACAGTATTAAAGAGTACATCACAGCAGAAAAAAAAGGTCCATATCAAGGAGTGTAAAAACAGCCTCCCCCCTCAATAGATGCAATCAGATCAACAGCCCAAAAAACATCAAAGCAGCCCACAAACACATTCTTTCAGCAACCTGAAAAACACACCAGAACAACCCAAAACACAGACAACAAACAACTAAGCTACTACAACAATCAGCAACCTGATCTATAGTACAAAAAGTCCCAAGAGGAACAAACACACATTTAGCAGGATCAACATCATCCTGTCAAACACACAGAGCAGCAGCCACGATTGTAACACCCCAAGTTTAATCGGAATATTTTAATTTATTTATTTAATTGAGAATATTCGTATTTTTGGTGTTTTCGGTGGTTTTGGGAATTATTGAGAAGATGTGCATGTTGGACTATTTATTTAATTAATAGTATACTATATGAGAATATTAGTATTATTATTATTATTAAAATGAATATAAGAGAAATAAGGGTAAATTGGGCATTATGAAGAGTTAGTAAGGGTGTTATGGGAAAAGCCCAATTTGTGAGGCCCAAGACTAAGTTAGACAAAATTGAGTTCTGAAAGGAAATTAGATTTCATTTTGTGTTTAACGTGAAAGTTGGTGGCCAGAGCTCTGAAGGAAAGGCTGAAAGCAGAAGATCCCAAAGATTAATCGTGAAAGCTGCGAATCGGCTAAGGTATGGGGAGTATTGCATTTCATGATTTTCTATGTATGTCTTTCGGTGTGTTTATGGTGGGGTTTATGATTTAAGATATGTTGGGTGATTTGGGAGAATTAGGGAAATTGATGAATAGACTTTGAGGTTATGATCGATGGTATGTATCCCTGAATATTGACATGAATTTAGGAAACCTTATCGGACTGTTTGATGTGTAACATGAGAAAGGAAACCTTAGGCCTTCGTGGCCAAAACCTTGGATTGTGATATGTTTGACCTTGTAGGAATAGAAATATTCAAATGTGAAGTAACTCTGATGTACTCAGAGAAATTGCAGGGAATAGTGTTTTAGGCATTGCAAATGTTGCCAGATTGGCCTAATAAACTATAGATGTTGTGTCGTTATCGGCGTATGACCTTAGAGATGTTTTGGGGATGTTTTAGGAGCATTAGGTATATGAATTGTATGAGTATTTTGGGTAGAGAGCAGGTCTGATCGTAGCAGGTTGTGTTGTTATCGCGTTGTTCGCCTAGCGAGCAAGCTAGCGAACATTCACTACGGACTCGCTTAGCGAGCAATCTAGCGAGCATTCGCTACAGGCTCGCCTAGTGAGCAAGCCAGCGAGCATAGCAGAGTTTGCGAATATGGATTGTTGTGCAGCGATGCTGTGATGTGTGATTCTGGGATTTCTGGAATGAGTTGCCATGAGTATGACAGTGGGGTTGCATGAGTAATAAGTGATAGTATGAGGATTACCGCGAGTGGAATTATGATGAATTAATATGAGGCAATATGAGATGATATTAGGGATTAATATGTTAATACTATGTGATGATATGACGAATTAACATGAGTAGAACTGTGGAGTTTATGTGATTGATAGGAGATAGTGTGAGGATTGCCGTGAGTATAACTTGATAAATTAAAATGAGATGATATGAGGGTAGTACTATGAATTAATATGGGGTAATTTGAGATAATATGACTATGAGCTAATATGTGATTTATACGTTATTATATGATGACATGATGTGTGAGATTAATTAATATGATGGACTATGATGATATGTTGTATGATGAATTATGATGATATGTTGTATGATGATTAATATGATGAAATGTGATGATATGTTGTATAATGATGATTACGGTGATGAGATATGATAACATGATGTATGATGATGATTGTTACGATGAGCTATGATGACATGATTTATGATGATGAATATGACGATGAGATATGACGTGTAATGATGATGAATATGATGAATGATGATGCACCATATGTTGTTATTATGAGGATTATTGTGAAGTGTGCATCATGCATTCATGTGCATCTGAACTTCGGTTCAGGACCTCGATTACTTTGACTTCAATCCCGCTGTGTGGATGTGAAGTATTTTAATGTGCTCCGATCCTATTGATGGGGATCTATGGAGGGTTGATGGCCCAGTGTCCATCGCGCTGTGATGATTGGTACCACATGCATTGAGTCTATGTTGCATTTGCATTTATGAGCCTTTGTGTACAAATTATGACATTGTGGCCTTTGAGGCATAATTGAAGGATATCAATGTGTTGAATATAACTATGAGTAATATGCCATTTATGCATTAATTGTTATACATTGATTATTATGAATTGTCTTACTCACCCTGCCTATTTGAATGTTACCTCCACGTGGGTAACGTACAGATGAGCAAGTTTAACCGTGGACGCCGTCGAGGAGTATTGTGAAGTTTTAGAGTCGTTAGCCTTTATGGTTAATGTAGAGGGTCTTGCTATGATATGTAACATCAGGTTGGGTTCTTTGAGTTGATTGTATATCATTGGGTTATTTTACTGATGTTCCCTTATGAGGAAAACATTGAGTTATGTTTTGAGTTCCGCTGTATATGATGTTTTGATGTATTTTTGAGAAAACTCGTGTGTTACAGAGTATGGATCCTATTTTGATGAATTTGAGAATGTACGCCCTTTTGTGGCTTTTTATGAAAGTTGATATTTTACTCTAAAATCCGTGTTATTTTGCCATATTATCTGTGGGGGTAGAAAAAGGGTGTTACAACGATCACCACACCTTCTATACAAAAACCAGCATATCCAACAAAGCATACACCCTATCCAGCCAGTCTTCCAACTTCTAACCAGCTACACCTGTTAGAGATATATACCAGGCTGTATATAGTATATCACCAATCTTCTCCCCCTTTTTAGCCACAAATTTAAGATCACAAACTAATAAATAACATTGATCAGAGCAATAGAAATAAACATGTTAAGGGTATGAAGGCCCCAAAAAAATATTACAACCCAAAAGGCTCATGAAGAGCAACAAAAACAGTCTATTCTGCCAAGGCAGACAACAATACCAACATCCCAGCCAAAAACCAAAAACCAAAATCAAATTCAAACAGCCATAACAAACAGCAAAACACCACAACAGACAGCTTAATCCTCATCCTCAGAAATAGAACTGGAGCCAACATCTTCAACATCAGTTGGGACATCTTCATCATCATCTTCAGACTCCTCCTTAGACCCAGCCTTACTATCTTTTCCACTAGCATTATCAGAACTAGGGGATGGATCTATGCGAGAAAGAGGGGTGGAAATACCATGCACAACACGACCTTTTTAGAGAATCTTAGTGACAAGTTCCCTAATGGATCTGTCAATATATGCAAAGCCTTCCTTGTTTTTCATTCTAGTAATGTTGTCAGCAGAGGAATCAGAAGGTTTACCTTTGGATTGTTGTTGGGATTTGTCTGCATGGGGAGGTGTCACTTCAGGAGCATCTTCGTAGGGGTTAGGGTGGGCATTAGTTTGGAAAGCATCACATTTGGGAGACATCTTGTTGTTGAGAGAGGAAAAGTGTAAGGGCTTAGAGGTATTCTAAAAAGTGGAGGGGGTGTGGGAATTGTAGGTGCAGTTAGAGGAACAAATTTGTGTGGGATAATGAGCTTTAGTGGTCAAAAGTGTGCAATGCATTAAAGAAGGATGTTGGAACATGTTTATTTTATAAAAAAAACTTCTTTTAAACTCAAAACTCCCTCTTGGAAGTAATCACTAAAAGTCCTCATAAATACAAATTCCTAACTTTCCTCTCAAAGTCTCAAATTGATTAGCATCCAAAGCTTTGGTAAAGATATCAACCAATTGATTTGTTGTAGTAACATGCTCAAGAGTAACAATTTTTATTTCAACAAGCTCCCTAATAAAATGGTGTCTAATATTAATATGCTTAGTTCTGCTATGTTGAATAGGATTTTTGGAGATATTTATAGCACCCAGATTATCGCAGTATAATGTCATGACATCTTGTGTGACATTATACTCTGTAAGCATCTGCTTCATCCATACAAGTTGGGAATAGCTACTCCCAGCAGCTAGGTATTCTGCTTCTGCAGTAGACAGGGAGACACGGTTATGTTTCTTGCTAAACTAAGAGATGAGGTTGTTTCCCAAAAAGAAGCAGCCTCCAGATGTACTCTTCCTATGATCAGCACTTCCAGCCCAATCAGCATCACAATATCCAGACAGCACACATCCAGATCCATGAGTGTACAGCATCCCATACTCACTTGTCCCATTGATATACTTAAGAATTCTCTTGACTTGATTAATGTGGCTCCTCTTGGGTTTAGCTTGATATATGGCACAAACTCCCACAGCAAAAGCAATGTCAGGTCTGCTTGTTGTAAGATATAACAAGCTCCCTATCATGCTTCTGTACAGACTCTGATCTACATTAACTCCTTTTTCATCTTTGGACAGTTTTAGATGGGTTGGTGCAAGAGTTCTTTTGTGGATGGCATTTTCCATTCCAAACTTCTTAACAATGTTCTTGGCATACTTACTTTGAGATAGAAATATGGATTCTTCCATCTGTTTAACTTGAAGACCAAGAGAGTATGTTAATTCCCCAACAAGGCTCATTTCAAATTCAGATTGCGTTTGCTGCACAAAATGTTGAACTATCTCTTCTGACATCCCACCAAAGACAATGTCATCAACATATATTTGGGCAATCATGAGTTTTCCCTCTTCTTCCTTGATAAACAAGGTCTTATCTATCCCACCTTTTCTATATCCATTCTCAACAAGAAACTCAGTTAGTCTTTCATACCAAGCTTTAGGGGCTTGCTTTAGGCCATACAAGGCCTTTTTTTAGCTTTAAGACATAATTAGGAAAGGTTGGATCAAAAAATCCTTTAGGTTTTTCCACATAGACTTCTTCACTTAGGTAATTGTCGCACCTCGAAAATTCATTTCGAACATACGACCCTCACGCGAAAGGCGCAGAAATGTGGTTCGACAGAGTTGCCACCGAACTTTATTTTTCCCGAATAGACGGGAGAGGAAAATATCGAGAAAACCTCATAGACGCGGAAGGAACACGGCCGTCGCAACCATATTCCTGGGTTCGGGAGTCGGTTACGCGATGGGAAGGTATTAGCACCCCTCACGTCCGTTGTACTCAACGGGAACCTCTTAATTCGAGTTGTTATGGATGTTAGCTAAACTTAATTCTTCTCTTCTCACTACTAAATACTAAAACGGTACTATAAGGGCTAAAGACGCTAAGGGGGAAGGGGATGGTTAGAGGATAGGGTGCTCGCCAAGGATTGGGGCCCTTGAGCTTACGTATGCTCATTCAGACGAGAATGAGAAATCAGAGCGTCGTAGTTCGACTACAGGAAAGGATGGGGGAAATGGAAGATGGAGGGGATTGTGCTCGCCAAGATCATCGCAATCTTGTGCCTACGTATCTTACATTCAAGAGTGAATGAAGAATCAGAGCATTCGTAGTTCATGGTTACGACCATGAAAGAAACGGGTTTGAATTGGATTTGAAGTGGGTATGGATGACGATTACTTGAAGTTTAAGAAAGACTTCTCAGACCCAAGTAATCAGGAGAGCGAACCAAAGACTTGGAACACTTTCTTTTTCATCATGAAGGAATGATGTGTTTGAAAGGATAAGGTTGAAATGATGACGATCACTTGAAGCCTAAGAAAGACTTCACAGACCCCAAGTAATCGGGAAAGCGAACCAAAGACTTGGAACACTCTCTTTTTCATCGTAAAAGAAGGTTGTTTGAATTTGAAATGGTGTATAAAAGGATGAGATTGGTCGGATGACGACTACTTGAAGCTTGAGAAAGGCTTCTCGGATCCAAGTAGTCGGGAGAGCGAACCAAAGACTTGGGACACTCTCTTTTTCATAGTAAAAGAAGTTGTTTGAAAGGTGAGTGAAAGGATGAGTAATTGGAGATGGTTGAATGTTGTCGAGTTGTTAATGTTATTTAAAGGCGTCAATTGCTCACACACGAATAAGATAACTCGCATCCAAACAATCGAAAGACAGCTCAAAGACTTGAACCCACTCTTTACACCTTGAAAAAGCGTTAAATAATTGTTAATTGATTGATAATTTGTTTCGAAAATCCGCTTGACGTTGGATCAAGGGTTTGACTCATTATCGCGTGCAAAGCGTGTTGAAAATGAAATTGTTTAAAAAAAAGAGACCGACTTGACTTACGCATCAAGGATCGAGTTGTAATAGGTTGATGGAGGATGCGTATGAGCACTCGACTTACGGGTTGTTTGAAAGTGGCTCGATGATGAATCGAGAATTAGTTTGAAAATAGTTTGATCCACTCTAGTCCCTATGGGTGCTCATAGGAGATAAACTAATAATCAAAGAAATACGAAGCATACATCAGAATGGGAGAGGGGTACATGTAAGTTACACGGGATTGCACGAAATAAAGGGGTCTCATTGTAAGGTAGCCCAAGAGAAAGCCGTGTGTGTGCATTTGTGTCCTAAACTACTATTTGAGTATAGTCGGGCATGACTCAAAATTAGGATACCTACAAATAACCAATGATACAACAGTTCACCAATTCGGTTTTTAGGAGTTTCGATAATTTATTAGATGCTTTCGATTATGGGTGAATGAATATGAAAAAAAATGATAATATGAATAATAATATGAACAATATGAATAAATAATATGTTAAGATAAATATAACAATAATATGAATAATATGGAAATTAAATTTAATGGTCAATGAATCGAAATAAAATCGGAAGAAAAAAAGTGGTCTCGGATCCTTTGTTTCACGCCAATAATTTGACGGTTAAACGTTGGTAATCTCGTCATCGACCCGAACGCGAAAATGGAACAAAGTGTCTAATAACAAATGAAGATAAAACTAACTTCAAATATATATAAAAAAAAGTTCCAAAGAAGTTATTAAAGAGTTTTTTTTTTTAATATAAGACATAAGAGAAAAAAATGTTAACAAACTGTTTTTTTAAAATACAATATGTTAAAAATCTAAAGAAAACACTAGAAAATATATACAAAATTTAAAATAAAAAAATAAACATAAACAAGACAACAGGGGGGGAGACTGAAATATGGGTGTGAATACAGGAGAGGGTCATTTGGGCTAAGCTCATCACCTCTCCCCAAAGCAACCATGAACGATGGCAACCAGGGAAACATGTATATGGATCAGGCTTCTTGAAGCCCAAATCCTCTATTCCTTAAGCCATCAAAATGTAAAAAATAAAACCCCTGTCCAACTTGCTCTTTCCAACATTTAAAAATAAAATAAAAGAAAAAAAGGCAATGAAAACAGAGTCACGGTTCAACATACTATACCCCTCAGAAGAGGTCAACAGCACACCAAGAGAAAATCCTCTTATCAAAACACCGTCGTGCAAGCGCGGAAGTCGACGAGTGTTCAACCTTCTTCGATTTGTTCAGTCCGCCTCCATACTCGTCTTCAATAAATCTTTCATCTGTTTTGATCTCGGTCTTCGGTTTTTGATACAGGTTTGGGGGTTTTTGCTCGATTTTGATCCTCTGTTTATAAGGGTGTTTCTTCTTCTTCTGAATTCTATTTCGAATGAGTTTTGATGAGATTGGGCTGTTAGGGTTTTCTGCAGGTTTGTGAAGGGTTGTAGAAAGAAGAATAAGGTTTCAAATCAACTTGGGGTTTTGGTATTTTATTTAGGGTTTGAGGTTAAAGAAGAGTGTAAACGAAAGGTTGAAGAGAGCTATCAAATGGGTAAAGGGAAAAAGAATGGTGGCGTGAGTTCTGTTATGGATTGGGGAGGTTTTGAAGGATTTGCGGTGGAAGAAAGTTTTAAGGAGAAGAAAGTTTTGGGTTGGAGGTTGAAGGTTGGAGAGGAAGGTGGACGAGAGTTGGTTGAGGAAGGGTCTTCTGGGTTTTTTTTAGGGTGTTGAAGATTGGCTTAGGGTTTTTTCTTTGATTTTTCTGTTGTGACTCGGTTTCACCCCCCTCCACTTGTGTATAGTTCATCAGTAATATGAAGACAATGAGGGCTGAATATTGTGGTTCATCTCCCCACCTCCCTCTTTTCATTGTAGTCTTTATTGTCATTTTTGATGTGATTTTGCTTTCAAAGCTGCAGAAAATTGTCTGTTTGTGGCTTGGCTGTAAGTTGGTTGATGCAGGTTGTGCAGAGCATGATTATGGAGTGGCAGCAGGGTTGTACCAGTTCTGTAGGATTTGTCTTGTTGCTGATTTTGTTTAATATCACTTTGGAGTGTAGCAATAAGTTGTAGCAGCATAGGCTTCAAAATTGGTATTCTTGCCATTCCCTCAATTTTGATTTGTTGCCTTTAATGTATTGGAACACACATTATCTCGTATTGTGTAAAATTATGTCTCTCCTTTTGTACTGAATTGTTTTTTTATGCAGGTGAAATAAGTACATGACCTTGTCATGTAGCAGTTCTGAGAGCATTGGCTCAATTTGCAGGTGAGGGTCTCAACATTGGTAGCAGGCCAACTTGTTGGATGGAACAGTTTTTACGGTGAGGACACTTGATTTTGTGTGTTTTATCTCATGTGGGGCTGCTGATTTTTATTGTTTTCATAACAACCTTTTTTTCTGATCTTTGCAGGTACAATTCATGAAATTGGTAGTGGCTTGTTGTACATGCTGTTAGTGGTGTTACTACAGCTGTGAAGTCCAAATGAATTGAGCGACCATTTGTTTACTGAAGGTATCCCATGTACCCAAATGGTCCCCTTGTAGCAGAATTTTGGAGGTTCTTTATTCTGAGTGAATATCCCATCTTCCTCTTCTGCACTTTGCTTTATTTTCACTGTCCTGATATTTCCTTACTCTTTTTCACGTAGCAGGTTGTCGGTGTGTGCAGAACATGACGGTTTTGCCGCGTGAAGCCTGCCATTGTGGCTTTTGTGAATAACAGTTATAGATTTTATGTGGTCTGTGGATAACAATTTTGATTTAAAGATATGGAACCAGTTTCTTTTGCCTTGTTCATCACCACAGGTACGTGCTAGTGTTCACTAGAAACAAAAACCTACTCTTCCTTCTTCATCGAATGATTTCATTATGTTGTAGATTGGCCAAGGCGTAATTGTTTTCTTGCAGGTTTTGGGAGTTAGCTTTTCTTTCCTCTTGTGTGAGTCCGGTTGCAACGCACCTCAGGCTTATTCAAGCTGTTTAACGGTTCCACACCTTATTCTCTTTAGGGGGTGATGAACTCTTTAAGATGGGAGCTTCAGCAATCTATCGTATTTTGGTAAAACTCATCATGTTGTTGTCGTAAAAAAAAAGAATCTCCAGAAACGTTCTCCATTATTTATTTTTCACTAACACATGGCTTGTTTGACATGAAATTACAGGTGATAGCATTTATGGTTGTGATGTGGGCCACGTGAGCAAGGTTATCTGAAGAATGGCACCGCAATTTGGTGTTGTGGAGGCACTTGAGCGTTGTATGAGACTATCATGTACGAAGTCTGTTGAAGAGGAGGGGTTAGATTACGACTTGTGTTGTGTAGCTCATTTTCATGTTATGGCAAATTGCTATTGCAACTTTGGGTAGTGGCTGTCCCCTTCTGTATGAATCAATCTTGACAGGCTTTTCAAAAAGTGGAGATGGCGTGGAGATAAAATAGTGGATTGCTGCAGGTGGGTAAAGGTTCACGTATTGCGGAGAACTTTGTACGCTGTTGCCGATCCATTTGAGAAAATTGGTTTATGCCTTTTGCAGGTGGCCTATTTGGTGAATGTCCGCATGATTTTGCAAACGGAAGTTGCGGGCCTTTCTCATTTCCCTCACGCTGCCGAGCTATACGTCGATGGTTGTGAATTTATGCGTAACAACCCCAAGGCTAACAAGCTCCGGTTAAGGTACGTTTGCGAGCTGTCTATTATTCACGCTTTCACACATAATATGCCATCAATTCCACGACGTATATCCGTAACCGTCACATTAAAATGAGCTTATATTTTGAACTGGACTCCCATATTAAATCGTTGTTGTGGTGCGTTTTGAATTCATGATTCCTTTTAGTCCATTGCTGTTATTTTCAGGTTGTGGTGTTAGTGAATATGTTGTCTTTGCTGGTGTAGCTGGTGTTGAATTACCAATTGAATCATTGTGGGACCATGTTCTGTATGCTTTAAATTTGGAACGGTATATCTCGCAAGAAGTCGCATAGTAGCAGCTTGTGAGGCTTGATTGGAGGTGGGCCATATGAAGTAGCATTTCTCTTCATATTGATAATCTTGTTGGCTTAGAATTGTGGGCCATTGATTTCTTTTGTAACAAATACTGATATCTTAAATGTTTGGAAGTCATCAACGAACTGCATTTTGTTGGGCCACCTTGAAGTTTTGGATATTATAAAATACACACAACTTGGAATTAACTCATGGCTTTCAAAGACCAAGCTAGGGATGAGCAAAATTTTTTTTTGCAACAGGCTTAAATCAAATCTCAAAGAGTGAACATATGCGTTTTTTCTTAATACTTGCCTGCCATTTAAACCATGAACAAACCACAAAATATGCCTTTATAATCAATTAGCTCAAAATTTTTCAACTTGAATTTCAATTGGTTTTGCTTATGGTAAAATTGGTTTTGATCCATTAGGATAGTCAATTATCTTGGCAAAGTGTAGCAACATTGACGCGTGTAAATTGATGACCCATGATTCTTGACGCATTTTCTCTTTTAAATCATGTCATGGCTTTGTGTGGGTGACAAATACAACACTGTCGAAAATCAACCCTTGAAAATGAATTAACATCTGCAATACTTAGAAAGATATCACGCTCGACTTAAATTCATGAATCAATACTTAAGCCAATCCCCAGCCCTCTTGAAAAATACATGAACATGGTGTCTAATCATGAATCCGTACTCGACAACTGTCACACACACACACCCTCAGAATGAATCCTAAAATGCGCCCTGATTCAATGCAATTTAACCTGACAGTCTCTTGACTTTAGACAACGAGAAAAAGCGATTTATTATTTTTGAATAATAACTAATGAACGAAAAAAAATACAAAAGCAAAAGCTATACACGGGTAGGACAAATTTGGGGTATGACAGATGCCCCTATCTAATTGGCTTAAAACGAGTAAGATGAACTGCTATGGAGTTTATTCTTTCAAGGTAGAAGTCAATTAGAGTACAAAGAAGACCCTGAATTTGTCTAAAAAGAAAGTAAATGCTCGGGAATTAAAATGTTGGATGAGGTATACCTCCGAGTAAACTGTAAATAACTGGAAAAGGTTATCATCACCAAAAGGATGTTAGGATGAAACACACACGGCTACTACCACCAGAAGAATGATAGGACAAACACTATCGCACAATCTAACATTAATGACTATTCCAGACCCCCCCACCAAAAGGATGACGAAGCGAAACTCACACACGAGCCACTACCACCCAAAAGGATGATAGGACACAATGTAACAGCCCAAATTTCATTAAATAAATTAATTGTAGTAATTAATTGATTTTAGTGGGATTTTATGGTTAATGTTGGAAATTAATTTTTATTAATTGGAATTAATAGAAAAATTAAGAAGGAATTGGAGTGGAAGGAAATAAAGGAATATATAAGAGAGAAAAGAAAAGAAAAGAAAGATAGAAAACATTTGGAGAAAAAGAGGAAAGAAGAAGAAAGGAGAGAAAGAGAGGAGAAGAAGAGGAAAAGTGGAAATCATCAAGAACCAACATCAAAGCTCCGATTAATCGAGGTAAGGGTGAGAAACATTGCTATTTAATCATTGTATGATGTTATGTATGTTGGGTTGGGGGGTTTTGGTAGAGTTTTCATCACTTTCCATTTAGGGGCAAAAATGTTGGATAATCGGTAGATTGATGATTTAATCGGTTGAAATCGAGTAATAATGCCGTAGAATAGTCGGGTAACATGTATTGATGCTGTTTATACTGATTTGGATGTGTAAGAGAGGGTTGATGATGGATTGGTGAAGGAGGGGACAGAATAGGATTCTGTTCTGCGCAGGTTCGCTGGCTCTCGCCAGGCGAGCAAAGGGTGAAGCTTCGCCAGGCGAAGCCTAGCGAATGTTTGGCGAATAAATTATATTTAAGTCCCAGTAGACTTCGCTGGTGGGTTCGCCAGGCGAAGTGGAACAGCGAAGGTTTCGCCCCAGCGAAGGTGCTGGCAAATGGTGGCGAATGAAGTCAGTAGCTACTGACTTGGGCTCGCTGGGAAGTCTCGCCAGGCGAAGCCTAGCGAGTGTTCGCTGAGAGAGTTCGCCAGGCGAAGGCCAGGCGAAGGTTCGCTGCGAGGGGTTCGCCAGGGCGAATGAAGGCGAATGTGACAGTATATTTTCTTTGCTGTGTTATCCAAATGGTGATTGTTTGGTTGATTCGCATATGTTTATACTTCTATGTTATGAATGAGTATGTGAACTATCATGATAACATGTGTTGTGGGGTAGCCTTCGGGCGTGAATCCTAGAGTTGTGATATGAATGATTAATTGTAATCGGTGTAAAATACATGAGAACATAATGATGATTTATGTGTGTATTAATTGATGAGTTGTGAATGTTTGATTGTTGTGTGAATGCATGGGAACATATGTGATATGTGTGCATTGTGGTTGAATATGATGATGTGTGAAATGAATACATTGATAAATGTTTGATATATGTTGTATGTGCAATCATGATGAAATTCTCGAAGGGGTGAATTATTCGAATGCATGGGATTAAGACGCGGGAACGGTCTTAAGTGCATTTATTGTGATTGGTTGATTGTACATGCATCATTCAGTCAAGAGGCAATGTCTGTTAGTTTCGTGGAAACTAGTGGCTTGTCCCAAACCTAGAAGGGTGGGTTTGAAGCCTAGGGGACGGGCTTGGTTGTTATCGGTCTAGAAGGGTGGACCCGGTTTAAAGTAAAAACCGAAAAATGATAACAAGTTATCGGTCTAGAAGGGTGGACCCGGTTAGAGTGAAAACCGAAAAAAGATAACTAATGTCGGTACCGCATAGCATTGAGTTGCATTGGATATGTTGAGTCACATTTCATAATATTGTTGTGGTATAAATGTGCTTGTGAATGATTGTGAAATTAAGCATGAAGGGATGTGCTTGTGAATGTTCATAATGCTGATATATGTGAACGTGATATGATTATGATTATGAGAACGAAGTGTGGTGAGAAATGTGAATATGTGTTATATGATACCTATATATATACGTAATCTTATGCTTTGATTATTATGGTTATATTTCTCACCCTTCTGCTGTTTTATAATGCTCTATGAGGCATTGCAGATTAGGATGCTGGAGTCCTTTTGTGAAGAATAGTCTTCATTCTTTTGAGTCTGCTGCTCTGATATGTAACACCGGGTAGTTAGACTAGTATAGTCATTCTTTTGTGATACATTGCGATGTATCAGTTTATGTGGTTCTGTAAATCTAACTGATATGATATATTAATTTAGATAGCTTATGTGTACGTGGATTAATATTTTGAAAACGATCAAATGATTTTATCTTCCGCTTAAATTGAAAATGTTACATATTTTATGGAGCAAATAGTGAAAGTGTTTTATTGGTGAAATTGTGGCATTTTTCTTTTATACCTTATTATAAAACCTTTTTACTCTGATAATTTGTATGTGCTTAATTGTTTTATATGCATTTATTTGGGGTATAGAAGGGGGTGTTACAATAGTGGTATCAGAGCAGGTCGGTCCGTCCGGCCAAGTTGTTAGAGTGTTTTTCCCTGTGTGTTATTGATATGCGTGTGATGCATTATCAATATTGGTTTTTCTTACGTGGTTCTGTTGTTGGAATTAGTAAGATGGTTGCAGGGAGGAACGACGAAGCGATTGCGGAGGCATTGACGAGATTGGCGGGGGCAATTGGGCAGAATCCTCCGGCCAATGTGAATGTGAGGGATCATGTTGATGATGGATTCCGTGCTTTGGGGAAATTCCAAAAGAATAACCCTCCGGTCTTCAAGGGAACTCATGAACCGGACAAGGCACAAATTTGGTTGAAAGCTGTGGAAAAGATTTTTCGAGTTATGAATTGCTCGGATGCACAGAAGGTGCAGTTTGGGACTCATATGCTCGAAGAAGAAGCTGAAGATTGGTGGGGTAATACTCGCCAAAGATTTGAGGAAGATGATATTGTGATTACGTGGGATTTGTTTAGAGAAACTTTTCTGGAGAAGTATTTTCCAGAGGATGTGCGGGGGAAGAAAGAGATCGAATTTCTTGAGTTGAAGCAAGGTAATTCGACGGTTGCTGAGTATGCGGCGAAATTTGAGGAGTTGATCAAATTTTGTCCTCACTATAATACTGGTAATGCTGAGAGGTCTAAGTGCCTCAAGTTTGTGAACGGTTTGAGACCTGAGATTAGACAAGCTATTGGATACCAGGAAATCAGGCGGTTTTCTGAGTTGGTTAACAAGAGCAGAATTTATGATGAAGACAGTAGGGCTAGGTCTAGCCACTACAAGAGCCTAAGTGATAAGAAAGGAAAAGGTCAATTCAGAGGAAAACCTTATGTGACTCCTGCGGACAAAGGGAAGCAGAGAATGGGTTATGGCAAGAGGCCAAGTGGGGGAGTTTCTACTCCGGTGAGATGTTATAGGTGCGGTGAAGAGGGACATCGTGCTCCTGAATGCAAAAGTGTTGAGAAGACGTGTTTTAAGTGTGGCAAGCCAGGCCACAAGGCTCTGGAATGCAGAAGTGGTGCGGGCGTGACTTGCTACAATTGTGGTGAGCAAGGGCACATTAGTACCAAGTGCGATAAGCCGAAGAAGAATCAAGGGAGCGGGAAAGTGTTCGCTCTATCTGGATCTGAGACTGCTAGCGACGATCGATTGATCAGAGGTACGTGTTTTATTAATGGTATACCTTTGATCGCTATAATTGATACCGGAGCTACGCATTCTTTTATTTCTTTGGATTGTGTTAGAAGGTTGAATCTTGAGTTGTCTGTGATTGGTGGCGGTATGGTTATTGATACTCCTGCTATGGGTTCGGTAACTACACCGTATGTTTGCTTGAATTGCCCGTTGAGTATTTTCGGTAGAGATTTTGGGATTGATTTAGTGTGTCTTCATTTAGATCAACTGGATGTCATTCTTGGAATGAATTGGTTAAAATTCAATCGTGTGTATATTAATTGTTTTGACAAAACGATTATTTTTCCCGACTCGGATGTTGAAAGGGAATTGTTTATGACGAGGAAACAAGTGAAGGAATCGGTACAAGATGGGGCTAAGGTATTTATGCTTATGGCAACTTTGAGGACTAGTGAAAGTGAAGAGATTGATGCTTTGCCCATTGTTAGAGATTTTCCAGAAGTATTCCCTGAAGAGATAAAGGATTTACCGCCGGAGCGAGAAGTGGAGTTTTCGATAGATTTGATTCCTGGAACTAGTCCGATATCGATGGCTCCATATCGTATGTCGGCCTCGGAGTTAAAAGAGTTGAAGAGTCAACTTGAGGATTTGCTTGAAAAGAGGTTTATTCGTCCGAGCGTGTCACCGTGGGGTGCACCGGTCTTGTTGGTTAAGAAGAAAGAGGGTTCTATGAGGCTCTGTGTGGATTACAGACAGTTGAACAAGGTGACTATTAAGAATAAGTATCCACTTCCAAGGATTGATGATCTGATGGATCAGTTGGTTGGTGCAAGTGTGTTCAGCAAGATTGATTTGAGATCTGGGTATCATCAGATCCGTGTGAAAGCTGAGGATATTCGGAAGACGGCCTTTCGGACGAGGTATGGACACTATGAGTATTCCGTGATGCCATTTGGTGTGACTAATGCACCAGGTGTATTTATGGAGTACATGAATAGGATTTTCCATCCGTATTTGGATAAGTTTGTGGTGGTGTTTATCGACGACATCTTGGTTTATTCGAAGAGCGAAGGAGAGCATGCCGAGCATCTGAAGATTGTGTTATCTGTGCTGAGAGAGAAGCAGTTGTTCGCGAAGCTTTCTAAGTGTGAGTTTTGGTTGAAGGAGGTTAGTTTCCTTGGTCATGTGATCTCGAGTAATGGTATTGCGGTCGATCCGTCGAAGGTTGAAGCGGTGTCGCAATGGGAGACTCCGAAGTCGGTTTTTGAGATCAGAAGTTTTCTTGGCTTAGCCGGTTATTATCGGAAGTTTATTGAAGGATTTGCTAAGTTATCGTTGCCGTTGACGCAGTTGACTAGGAAAGGTCAAGCCTTTGTTTGGGACGCCAAGTGTGAAGCGAGTTTTCAAGAACTTAAGCGAAGGTTGACGACATCTCCTGTTTTGATCCTGCCAAATCCAGAAGAACCATTCGTTGTGTATTGTGATGCTTCTATGATGGGTTTAGGAGGTGTGTTGATGCAGAATAACCAAGTTGTAGCTTATGCTTCGAGGCAACTCAAAGTGCATGAGAAGAATTATCCGACGCATGACTTAGAGTTGGCCGCCGTTGTGTTCGTGTTGAAACTTTGGAGGCATTATTTATTTGGCGCAAGATTTGAAGTGTTTAGTGACCACAAGAGTTTGAGATATCTTTTTGATCAAAAGGAATTGAATGCAAGACAAAGAAGATGGCTTGAACTTTTGAAGGATTATGATTTTGGCTTGAATTACCATCCGGGTAAAGCGAATGTAGTAGCGGATGCATTGAGTCGGAAATCATTGCATATGTCGGCGTTGATGGTGAAAGAGTTAGAATTGGTTGAGCAATTTCGGGATTTGAGTTTGGTATGTGAGAGAACTTCTTTTGGATTTAAGTTGGGTATGTTGAAGCTTACGAGTGGTATTTTGGACGAAATTCGAGAAGGACAGAAATCAGATTTGAGCTTAGTTGATCGGTTGACTTTAATCAACCAAGGCCAAGGTGGTGATTTTCGGATTGATGAGAATGGTATTATGAGATGTCGGGATTGAGTTTGTGTTCCAGATGTGGTTGAACTTAAGAAGAGTATCCTTGAGGAAGGACATCGTAGCGGATTGAGTATTCATCCGGGTGCTACTAAGATGTATCAGGATTTGAGGAAAGTATTTTGGTGGCCTAGTATGAAGAAGGATATTGCGGAATTTGTGTATTCTTGTTTGACTTGCCAGAAGTCAAAGATTGAGCATCAGAAGCCATCGGGTTTGATGAAGCCGTTGTTTATTCCTGAGTGGAAATTGGATAGTATCTCCATTGATTTTGTATCAGGTTTGCCGAGGACGCCGAGTAATTTTGAGGCTATTTGGGTTATCGTGGATAGGTTGACTAAATCTGCTCACTTTATCCCTATGCGTATGGATTACTCTTTGGAGAAGTTGGCTAAGTTGTATATTGAGAGGATTGTGTGTCTGCATGGTATTCCGTTAAGTATTGTTTCGGATAGAGATCCGCGGTTTACTTCGAGATTTTGGGAGAGCCTGCAGAGTGCTTTGGGTACTAAGTTGCGTCTGAGTTCAGCGTATCATCCTCAGACTGATGGTCAGACGGAGAGGACGATTCAGTCGCTTGAAGATCTTTTGAGAGCTTGTGTATTGGAAAAAGGAGGAGCTTGGGATAGCCACTTGCCTTTGATTGAGTTTACCTACAACAACAGTTTCCATTCGAGTATTGGTATGGCACCATTTGAGGCGTTGTATGGTAGACGGTGTAGGACACCATTGTGTTGGTTCGAGTCCGGAGAAAGTTCTGTTGTTGGACCCGAGTTAGTTCAACAGACTACTGATAAGATCAAGATGATTCAAGAGAAGATGAGAGTTGCTCAAAGTTGTCAGAAGAGTTATTATGACAAGAGGAGGAAGGCACTTGAATTTCAAGAGGGAGATCATCTGTTTCTTCGAGTCACTCCGATGACAGGTGTTGGTAGGGCACTGAAGTCGCGCAAGTTGTAGCCGCGTTTCATTGGTCCTTATCAGATTTTGCAAAGGATAGGAGAAGTGGCCTATCGTGTGGCTTTACCACCGTCGCTTGCTAATCTTCATGACGTATTCCATGTATCTCAGTTGAGGAAATACATTGCGGATCCGTCTCATGTAGTCCAAATAGATGATGTGCAGGTGAGAGATAACCTGACTGCTGAGACATCACCTATGCGGATTGAGGATCAGAAATTGAAGCAGCTTCGAGGTAAAGAGATTGCTTTAGTGAAGGTCGCTTGGGGAGGACCGGCTAGTGGAAATGTTACTTGGGAGCTTGAGAGCCAGATGAAAGAGTCTTATCCAGAACTGTTTAAATCAGGTAACATTTTCGAGGACGAAAATTCCTAAAGTGGGGGAGGGTTGTAACAGCCCAAATTTCATTAAATAATTAATTGAAGTAATTAATTGATTTTAGTGGGATTTTATGTTAATGTTGGAAATTAATTTTTATTAATTGGAATTAATAGAAAATTAAGAAGGAATTGGAGTGGAAGGAAATAAAGGAATATATAAGAGAGAAAAGAAAAGAAAAGAAAGATAGAAAACATTTGGAGAAAAAGAGGAAAGAAGAAGAAAGGAGAGAAAGAGAGGAGAAGAAGAGGAAAACTGGAAATCATCAAGAACCAACATCAAAGCTCCGATTAATCGAGGTAAGGGTGAGAAACATTGCTATTTAATCATTGTATGATGTTATGTATGTTGGGTTGGGGTTTTGGTAGAGTTTTCATCACTTTCCATTTAGGGCAAAATGTTGGATAATCGGTAGATTGATGATTTAATCGGTTGAAATCGAGTAATAATGCCGTAGAATAGTCGGGTAACATGTATTGATGCTGTTTATACTGATTTGGATGTGTAAGAGAGGGTTGATGATGGATTGGTGAAGGAGGGACAGAATAGGATTCTGTTCTGCGCAGGTTCGCTGGCTCTCGCCAGGCGAGCAAAGGCGAAGCTTCGCCAGGCGAAGCCTAGCGAATGTTTGGCGAATAATTATATTTAAGTCCCAGTAGACTTTGCTGGTGGGTTCGCCAGGCGAAGTGGAACAGCGAAGGTTCGCCCAGCGAAGGTGCTGGCAAATGGTGGCGAATGAAGTCAGTAGCTACTGACTTGGGCTCGCTGGGAAGTCTCGCCAGGCGAAGCCTAGCGAGTGTTCGCTGAGAGAGTTCGCCAGGCGAAGGCCAGGCGAAGGTTCGCTGCGAGGGTTCGCCAGGCGAATGAAGGCGAATGTGACAGTATATTTTCTTTGCTGTGTTATCCAAATGGTGATTGTTTGGTTGATTTGCATATGTTTATACTTCTATGTTATGAATAAGTATGTGAACTATCATGATAACATGTGCTGTGGGTAGCCTTCGGGCGTGAATCCTAGAGTTGTGATATGAATGATTAATTGTAATCGGTTAAAATACATGAGAACATAATGATGATTATGTGTGTATTAATTGATGAGTTGTGAATGTTTGATTGTTGTGTGAATGCATGGGAACATATGTGATATGTGTGCATTGTGGTTGAATATGATGATGTGTGAAATGAATACATTGATAAATGTTTGATATATGTTGTATGTGCAATCATGATGAAATTCTCGAAGGGGTGAATTATTCGAATGCATGGGATTAAGACGCGGGAACGGTCTTAAGTGCATTTATTGTGATTGGTTGATTGTACATGCATCATTCAGTCAAGAGGCAATGTCTGTTAGTTTCGTGGAAACTAGTGGCTTGTCCCAAACCTAGAAGGGTGGGTTTGAAGCCTAGGGGACGGGCTTGGTTGTTATCGGTCTAGAAGGGTGGACCCGGTTTAAAGTAAAAACCGAAAAATGATAACAAGTTATCGGTCTAGAAGGGTGGACCCGGTTAGAGTGAAAACCGAAAAAAGATAACTAATGTCGGTACCGCATAGCATTGAGTTGCATTGGATATGTTGAGTCACATTTCATAATATTGTTGTGGTATAAATGTGCTTGTGAATGATTGTGAAATTAAGCATGAAGGGATGTGCTTGTGAATGTTCATAATGCTGATATATGTGAACGTGATATGATTATGATTATGAGAACGAAGTGTGGTGAGAAATGTGAATATGTGTTATATGATACCTATATATATACGTAATCTTATGCTTTGATTATTATGGTTATATTTCTCACCCTTCTGCTGTTTTATAATGCTCTATGAGGCATTGCAGATTAGGATGCTGGAGTCCTTTTGTGAAGAATAGTCTTCATTCTTTTGAGTCTGCTGCTCTGATATGTAACACCGGGTAGTTAGACTAGTATAGTCATTCTTTTGTGATACATTGCGATGTATCAGTTTATGTGGTTCTGTAAATCTAACTGATATGATATATTAATTTAGATAGCTTATGTGTACGTGGATTAATATTTTGAAAACGATCAAATGATTTTATCTTCCGCTTAAATTGAAAATGTTACATATTTTATGGAGCAAATAGTGAAAGTGTTTTATTGGTGAAATTGTGGCATTTTTCTTTTATACCTTATTATAAAACCTTTTTACTCTGATAATTTGTATGTGCTTAATTGTTTTATATGCATTTATTTGGGGTATAGAAGGGGGTGTTACAACAAACACTATCGCACAATCTGACATTAATGACTATGACAGACCCCCCACCAAAAGGATGACGAAGCGAAACTCACACACGAGCCACTACCACCCAAAAGGATGATAGGACAAACACTATCGCACAATCTGACATTAATGACTATGACAGACCCTCCACCAAAAGGATGACAGAGCGAAACTTACACCAAACAATATCGCACAATTTATCATTAATGACAATGACAGACCCCTCACCAAAAGGATGACGGAGCGAAACTCACACCAAACAATATCGTACAATCTATCATTAATGACTATGACAGACCCCTCACCAAAAGGATGACAGAGCGAAACTCACACCAGACAAAATCGCACAATCTATCATTAATGACTATGACAGACCCCTCACCAAAAGGATGACGTAACGAAACTCACACCAGACAAAATCGCACAATCTATCATTAATGACTATGACAGACCCCTCACCAAAAGGATGACGGAGCGAAACTCACACCAGACAAAATCGCACAATCTATCATTAATGACTATGACAGACCCCTCACCAAAAGGATGACGGAGCGAAACTCACACCAGACAAAATCGCACAATCTATCATTAATGACTATGACAGACCCCTCACCAAAAGGATGACGGAGCGAAACTCCCACTAAACAATATCGCACAATCTATCATTAATGACTATGACAGGCCCCCCACCAAAAGGATGACGGAGCGAAGCACCCGCCAAACAATATCGCACAATCTATCATTAATGACTATGACAGACCCCCCACCAAAAGGATGACGGAGCGAAACTCACACACCAACAATATCGCACAATCTATCATTAATGACTATGACAGACCCCCTACCAAAAGGATGACGGGGCGAAGCACACGCCAAACAATATCGCACAATCTATCATTAATAACTATGACAGACCCCTCACCAAAAGGATGACGGAGCGAAATTCACACAAAACAATATCGCACAATCTATCATTAATGACTATGACAGACCCTCCACCAAAAGGATGACGGAGCAAAACACACACCGGCCACTACCACCAAAAGGATGATAGGACAAACACTATCGCACAATCTGACACCAATCCAAGTGACAGACCCCCCACCAAAAGGATGATGGAGCGAAACTCACACCAAACAATATCTCACAATCTATCATTAATGACTATGACATACCCCCCCACCAAAAGGATGACGGAGCGAAACACACGCCAAACGATATCGCACAATCTATCATCAATGACTATGACAGACCCCCACCAAAAGGATGACGGAGCGAAACTCACACACATGCCACTACCACCTAAAAGGATGATAGTGAGGTATTTGACAACGATCATGCTTGCTGGATATAAATCATTGGGGAACACCCAAGAGGAAGATTGGATTGAAATGAATCAACGGGGTACGCCCACCGTCTTGCTTGGAGGTCAAGTTTGTTGAAATGATTTCATGGTTACGCCCATGAGCTCTGAAGTGGATGCCCCTGACTGGGCCGAGTTTATCCTGATGTCTTGATTTGCTCAACAAAATGCTGAACAACTTCATGAGGAACGCCCACGGTTTTGCTGAAGATGCCCTGCTCAGGTTGGATCTTGCACTGAACTTCTTGGATTTGCCCAACAAAAGGTTGAACAACTTCGTGGGGAACGCCCACGGTCTTGAACGATATGCCCCTGGCTGGGCTGAATGTTGACTTGAAGATTTGATCAAACATGAGGTTGAAATACGTCATGGGACACACCCATGGTCTTGAAAATATGCCCCTGACTGGGCTGAATCTTGCTTTGAATATCCTTTGAATTTTGTGGGAGAAACCCACAATTGCAGAAGATTGCCCCTGACTGAGCTGATGATTGCTTTGAAGCTCCTGAAATTCGTGGGAGAAATCCACGACCTTTGTGGGAGATGCCCCTGACCGGGCTCATAATGGTATTGGAAATCTTCAAGATTAATCCTGGACCTTGACTTGCATATATGAATGCTGGATGATAAATCATATTCCATACGAGTGGAAGTGCAAATGCAAATGCTGACGCGTGGAGATGCAAGAGCTGGGGAAGTAAGATATGATTGGAGTATGCATATGATGCAAGATGCTTATGAGGTCGGATGCGATGCGTATGATGCATATGATTGCAGACAGGTAATTGGAAATGCAGGGAGACGCCAACATGGTTGACTCTGGTAGTTGCCAATTAAAATTGGACTTTGGGTGGTGGGAGGGATTGACTTCCTCGACATGTAGTTCTTTGAAGACGCCATGACTGAAGCAGAAGATGCATTGGATGCCCCAAGTCTAGGTAGTTTGTTGTTGTGAATTTGCTTTAGAGAAGGTTGCAACTCTGCTTGATGATTAAGATAATCTGGACTTGCCCCAGTCTGAATGTGGTAATGATATGCCCCTGCTCGAGCTGTTGAATGATTTGCCCCATCCTGTGGGCTTTGAAATAATCTTGCCTCGTGTACGCCACTGAAAGTCAAGTTCCTCCTCGATTGCCCCTTGCTGAAATGTCTTTGAATACCTAGCATTGTTTTGCAATTAAAATTGTACATTCACAAATGGTAATAAATAATGCAAAGTTCGATGCAAGTTTTGAAAAAAGTATTATTTATTTGAGTGTCATGATATTGAGACGAATGGACTGTTAGCCCAAACGTTGTGCTGATTTTTATTTGTGTAGAAGATATAACAAGGATAATGACACCAATGCTGATGATTAATAATCATGTGAGGAGTCAGGTTACGCAACCTTGCGATAGTATACTTTCAGAATAAACCTCGCCTCAATTAGGTCTTTCGAGGGTTGTAACGTGGTCTGGTTCACGGTTATCAAACAAAGGATATTAGGCTCAAAGTATGATTTATACCCACCCTTCTTCTTAATGATCTCCAGTCCTACGTTCAATTAATTCTGCACATGCTTGACGGTGTAAACTTAATGGTTTAAGGTTTGCTCGAAATGGCAATCACCTTATTTTGATAGATATCAGTGACCCTCTCGATTGGATGACCACTGAATCTTATTTTGTTTTTTTATTTGAGGGTTTCGGGGTCCTCTTTTGTTTTTGTTTTTGATCCCTAACTTTTGCATGGATTGACTTTACTTGTCAGATCCATCGGGATTGCCTTGATTTTGCCTAAGTCCCCTCTAAGGTGTTTGACTTAGCAGGCTTTTGATGTTTTTTGGATTTTGTTGGAAGGTTGTGACTGCCATGTTATGGGTCATTGATGAACCACCGTCTTTGGGATTTCGCTTTGTTAATTCAAGTGCGGGGTTGGATTAACTGAACACTACCCTGCCCCAGGTTGAGTGTAAGGTTTTAATATCCGAAAGAAACTGCTACTTCTAGGCTCAAAGTGGTTTACTAGGGATTAACTCCTTATATCTCCGGTGTTTGGGGAATTGAAGCAATGCATATACATCATTGACGAGATTCTATCTGAAAGCATACGGTTTTCAATTATGGGTATCTTGTTTTCATCATCCTCCCTCAAATCATGCTAAACAACAGTGAATATAGTGGAATGAATAAATGTGTCGGTGGTAAGTGAAAATGAGTGAATACGACATAACTAATTCAAAACATGCATAAACGATACATTAATGAAAACCGAATACGAATGACAATTGTTCAAAGCATACAATACTTAAACAAACAAAGACAAAACATAAGAAATGCGAAATATGAAATGGCAACATGACTGCCTTCTTCGGGGAGATGAACTTTGACTTAACTGGATTTGATCTGAATAACGCTATTTGTTCGGCGGCATTGGATTGTTGATGACGTTTGGGGACTTCCCATTAAAGTAGATAGAATCCTTGTCGATCATGTCTTGGATCTTGTGCTTGAAGGCCCTGCAGTCCTCAATGGTGTGACCTGGAGCGCCCTTATGAAACTCACAATGAGCATTTGCATCGTAGTCGGCAGGAATGACAGTTGGGGGAGCCAAATCTCTCGAAACAATAGCCTTTTTCACCATCAACTGAGCAAAGATACTAGCATATGTTATTGGCAGGCGATCAAATACTCTATCAGGCTTCCACGTCCGCTGCTGACGTTGTTGGCGAGCACCTTGTTGTTGTTGAGCAGCTTGCATCTGCTATTACTGAGGAGGATATTGATATCCTTGCTGGTTGTAGGCCTGTTGCTGTGGCATCAGAGCTTGCACTGCTTGAACAGCTGGCTGATAAGGCATTGGAGCATATTGCGTAGCAGCAACATACGGATACTGATAATAGGGAACTTGATAAGGCATAGGAACGAGAGCTTGTTGAGAAGCTTGCCCTTTCTGCAAAGAGATGGCATTTGTTTCACCCTCTTTCTTCTTTTATCCATTGAAAGGCTTCTTGGCATTGGACTGGTTGTTAGAACCTCCTGGGATCTTTCCACTCTTCAACCCTTCTTCAATTCTCTCACCAACGATCACCAAGTCAGAAAATCCAGCGGAGACACTACCGATCAGCTTTTCATAGTACTGGCCTTGTAAAGTACCCATGAAGATGTCAATCAGTTCACGGTCAACAAGAGGTGGATGCACCCTTGCGGCTAGCTCTCTCCATCGTTGTGTGTACTCCTTGAAGGATTTGTTGTCCTTTTGAGTCATACTTTGAAGCTGAGTACGATTCGGAGCAAGATCGGTGTTGTACTTATACTGCTTGACAAATGCATCGGCTAGCTCGACCCAAGTGCGCACACTGTTACGTTCCAGTTGCATATACCATTCGAGTGATGCCCCAGACACACTGTCTTGGAAGCAATGAATCATGAGCTTTTCGTCTCTGGCATAGGCAGCCATCTTGCGACAATACATCTTCAGATGAATGTTTGGACAACTGAGACCTTTGTACTTTGAAAACTCAGGCACCTTGAACTTGGGAGGAATGACAACATCAGGCACCAAGCATAATTCCAAAGCACTGAAGGAATTTGAACTGTGCCCCTCCATGGCTCGAAGTTTCTCGGCTAGATCTCGACACATCTTCATGGCTTCTGAATCCTGAGCAGCAACAGGACTGGAAATGGGGATAACGGCATGATAGTTCTAAACATCGTCATAATGATCCATCAGAGTATCTTCGGTATGGGGAGCTGGGATCTGCACGACAGTAGGTTTGGCCTGCGGGATAGCTCCAATGGTAACTCCGGGCACTGGGGTTGGATGAGGAGTGTTCCCTTCGGCTGCGTTATTGAAGTTCAACGACATCCCATGAGGATTTGGAATTGGAACCAAAGGGATGGCAGTAGACCCTTTTCCTTGACCATTATTGTTGACGACAGCAGCGGCTTCACGTTATTCTTCCTCTCTTCTGGCCGTGAGGATGGCTTCGAGGATCTGGTCAATCTTTCCTTTGATGGTGTCCAACTCTTCTCTGAAGGCAACTTGCTCTTGTTGAATCTGCTCCATCATTCATCTTGTATTGGCTCTAGTTGCGTACTGGTGTCGAGGACTCAGCTTGATTTACTGGATATGAAGGAAAGAGAAACATGAGAAACTACTGAAGGAAGGAGAATGCAAGATGCACAACAAATGAGATGCAATGCAAATGATATGCAATGCAAGATGCAAGATCCAGGATCACAGGATCACAAATTCAAACAATTCTGAGATTAGCCGGGTGGACGGTTCAAGGATCACAGTCACTGCTCAAAGAAACCCCCACGGATAGGATTCTAAAACTGGTAGGTGCCTAGAGTCATGGATATCTTTCAAAGATATTACAGCCATGACAAAGCCTCATCACGACGATAATATCCTCAATAGAATCTCCTCTAGGTGAGGTTCTCGTATCTTCCACGTGAGAAAGGCTTCTCGGAGGCATCAACTACACAACCATCGACACATGAATTCTAGAAAAGGTTCTCAGAGTCATAGATCGAGGTTGAAAATACTACTGTAAGGAAGTAATACGTTCAAGGGATCTCATCTGATTGGGGTGTTCGTATTTAATCCACATAGAATTAACACTACCAACCACCATGGATAAAACGATTAATGGTCCTTGGGATCAACGATTCAGACTCGAAAACATTATTGTTATGGCAAAGACTCACCACAACAACAACATCTCCAAGGAATCTACTCCAAGCGGGGTTTTCGCTTCAACTCAACGTGAAAGACTCCATGCAAGTATCCACTACACAACCACCATCCTAATCCTAGAGTTATACTCGGACTCGGGTGTAGAGCCATCTCACAAAATAACCATAAGCAGAACAACCCCACAATGCCACCAGAACAAGTAACCGAGATAAGGATACAAATAGAAGGTGAGAAGAAATAAAAAACAACAAGCTAACAACTCAAACTAAGATAGGCACGACTCTCTCTTGCATGGAGCAATAGTCCCCAGCAGAGTCGCCACCTGTCGCACCTCGAAAATTCATTTGGAACATACGACCCTCGCGCGAAAGGCGCAGAAATGTGGTTCGACAGAGTCGCCACCGGACTTTATTTTTCCCGAATAGACTGGAGAGGAAAATATCGAGAAAACCTCATAGACGCGGAAGGAACACGGCCGTCACAACCATATTCCTGGGTTCGGGAGTCGGTTACGCGAGGGGAAGGTATTAGCACCCCTCACGTCCGTTGTACTCAACGGGAACCTCTTAATTCGAGTTGTTATGGATGTTAGCTAAACTTAATTCTTCTCTTCTCACTACTAAATAATAAAACGGTACTATAAGGGCTAAAGACGCTAAGGGGGAAGGGGATGGTTAGAGGATAGGGTGCTCGCCAAGGATTGGGGCCCTTGTGCTTACGTATGCTCATTCGGACGAGAATGAGAAATCAGAGCGTCGTAGTTCGACTACGGGAAAGGATGGGGGAAATGGAAGATGGAGGGGATTGTGCTCGCCAAGATCATCACAATCTTGTGCCTACGTATCTTACATTCAAGAGTGAATGAAGAATCAGAGCATTCGTAGTTCATGGTTACGACCACGAAAGAAACGGGTTTGAATTGGATTTGAAGTGGGTATGGATGACGATTACTTGAAGTTTAAGAAAGACTTCTCAGACCCAAGTAATCGGGAGAGCGAACCAAAGACTTGGAACACTTTCTTTTTCATCATGAAGGAATGATGTGTTTGAAAGGATAAGGTTGAAATGATGACGATCACTTGAAGCCTAAGAAAGACTTCACAGACCCCAAGTAATCGGGAAAGCGAACCAAAGACTTGGAACACTCTCTTTTTCATCGTAAAAGAAGGTTGTTTGAATTTGAAATGGTGTATAAAAGGATGAGATTGGTCAGATGACGACTACTTGAAGCTTGAGAAAGGCTTCTCGGATCCAAGTAGTCGGGAGAGCGAACCAAAGACTTGGGACACTATCTTTTTCATCGTAAAAGAAGTTGTTTGAAAGGTGAGTGAAAGGATGAGTAATTGGAGATGGTTGAATGTTGTCGAGTTGTTAATGTTATTTAAAGGCGTCAATTGCTCACACACAAATAAGATAACTCGCATCCAAACAATCGAAAGAAAGCTCAAAGACTTGAACCCACTCTTTACACCTTGAAAAAGCGTTAAATAATTGTTAATTGATTGATAATTTGTTTCGAAAATCCGCTTGACGTTGGATCAAGGGTTTGACTCATTATCGCGTTCAAAGCGTGTTGAAAATGAAATTGTTTAAAAAAAAGAGACCGACTTGACTTACGCATCAAGGGTCGAGTTGTAATAGGTTGATGGCGAATGCGTATGAGCACTCGACTTACGGGTTGTTTGAAAATGGCTCGATGATGAATCGAGAATTAGTTTGAAAATAGTTTGGTCCACTCTAGTCCCTATGGGTGCTCCTAGGAGATAAACTAATAATCAAAGAAATACGAAGCATACATCAGAATGGGAGAGGGGTACATGTAAGTTACACGGGATTGCACGAAATAAAGGGGTCTCATTATAAGGTAGCCCAAGAGAAAGCTGTGTGTGTGCATTTGTGTCCTAAACTACTCTTTGAGTATAGTCGGGCACGACTCAACATTAGGATACCTACAAATAACCAATGATACAACAGTCCACCAATTCGGTTTTTAGGAGTTTCGATAATTTATTAGGTGCTTTCGATTATGGGTGAATGAATATGAAAAAAAATGATAATATGAATAATAATATGAACAATATGAATAAATAATATGTTAAGATAAATATAACAATAATATGAATAACATGGAAATTAAATTTAATGGTCAAGGAATCGAAATAAAATCGGAAGAAAAAAAGTGGTCTCGGATCCTTTGTTTCACGCCAATAATTTGACGGTTAAACGTTGGTAATCTCGTCATCGACCCGAACGCGAAAATGGAACAAAGTGTCTAATAACAAATGAAGATAAAACTAACTTCAAATATATATAAAAAAAGTTCCAAAGAAGTTATTAAAGAGTTTTTTTTAATATAAGACTAAGAGAAAAAAATGTTAACAAACTGTTTTTTTTAAAATACAATATGTTAAAAATCTAAAAAAACACCAGAAAATATATACAAAATTTAAAATAAAAAATAAACATAAACAAGACAACAGGGGGGAGACTGAAATATGGGTGTGAATACAGGAGAGGGTCATTTGGGCTAAGCTCATCACCTCTCCCCAAAGCAACCACGAACGATGGCAACCAGGGAAACATGTACATGGATCAGGCTTCTTGAAGCCCAAATCCTCTATTCCTTAAGCCATCAAAATGTAAAAAAATAAAACCCCTGTCCAACTTGCTCTTTCCAACATTTAAAAATAAAATAAAAGAAAAAAAAAGTCAATGAAAACAGAGTCACGGTTCAGCATACTATACCCCTCAGAAGAGGTCAACAGCACACCAAGAGAAAATCCTCTTATCAAAACACCGTCGTGCAAGCGCGGAAGTCGACGAGTGTTCAACCTTCTTCGATTTGTTCAGTCCGCCTCCATACTCGTTGTTGCACCCCAAAATTTGCCCAACCTTTTTAGCCTAGGCTTATGTTTCAATTGCATAATCATTTGCATTGGCATCATGTACATAGTACATTCATCTGCATTGCATAGCATAAGCAAGATATCTTAAATAGGGGATCAAGTGCCATTCTTATCTCAAGAGGCATATTAAAGGGGTTTCATTCATATTCAAGACTATTCATGTCATCAGGGAAGAATTTGAGTCTTGAAGAGTTGACAGATCAATCATGGGGTTCTCTCCTATCTTGAGGTTGTTTGGGGATCATCAGAGGAAGTGTGGGCTATGAGCCAAGAGCATGAGGTGTGTATGGATGTTATGAATAGCCTAGATGAACATTTTTGAGGGGTAACCAGGTCATTGGAATGATTGCAAGAGCCTCAGTTGAAGTCAGCCAACTAGGGTTTTATCTGGGTCAACACTAGGTCAACCCTAGGTCAAAGACTTGTTTTGAAAGGCATCAAGGCTCATTTGAAGAATGTGGGACTCATTATTTGATATATGGATATGTATGTGGTGTTGTGCCAAATAAAAATCAACAGGAGTCAAGGAGAAGAGGAGTTACCAAATTAGGGTTTCAGTGTAAAATCCCCTGATTTAGGTCAAACTTCAAAGCAGTGTAACTCAAAATGCAAGCTTCATATGAATTTCTGGTCCACATGAAACTTGTATAGTATCTTCATAGCTTTAATTTGAGTGGTGGAAGTCATCAAGATGATTTACAGAGCTCAAGTTATAGCTCTTGCAAGTTACAGGTCATCTGAGGACACTGAAATTTGACTGTGAAAGTTGTCTGTCTTCCAAGCAACTTTTGAGCTTCAAGGAGTTTTCAAATGAATTCTTGGAAAACAAAAGAGTTGTTCCTCATGATCTCCCCTTTCCAAAAAGGTATGGTATGCCTTCATATGATATGTGAAGCTCAAGTTATAGCCTGTGCAAGTCAGGGGTATTTTGGGAAAGTGGAATTATAGGTCATTCTTAGCCTATGCCTAAAACTCATACAAGGAAGCTTCAAATGAAAAACTTCACAACATCAAAGTTTCTCAAAATGGCATTTTAAGTCTAGAAAAGAGGTCATGGCATGTTGGAAAAGCTTGTAGCAAGAATTGATAAAAGTTGGTAAAAAATGACCTAAAAATGGCATATAACTTGAAAAAGTTCAAGTTGAAAATTGGTTTGGGCAATCTATAAATCCAAAATGGGTCATGTAATATATCAAATTGAGTCTAAACAACATTTTAAAGACATTGGTTCAGCCACAATTTTGGTTTGAGGGTTTAAAAATGGACTTGCTTTGTAAATCCATTGCTTGCATAATAAGGCAACTATGAGAAACTCAACATAAGGCAAAGGAATCCCTTGTTTTTCACTCATACTCCTCCATATTGTCATGTAATGAGATTTTCAAAGGGGTGTATGTTAGATTGAAGGGAGATATCATGAGATGGGGATTATGTCATAACATGAGAAATTCATGAAGTTTCTAGAAGCATCTTAGATTGAGCTAGAAGCCTCTAGATCTTTCCATCCTCTCCTATATATTGGATTGGGATCATTGGTGAAAAAGGTTGGTGAGAAGAGAGAGAGAAAAGTGAGGATTTCATTGTTACTTCAATTGCAAGCAAGAGTGAATTCACACAATCAACATCAATTCTGTTCATTCTTCTTCTTCATTCACGATCCATTGAATCTCTTGAGTGCATACATGCTGGTTCAGAGGCTCATCCATGGAAGTTTGAAGATCTAAGGTTGAAGTTGCAAGAATCAAAGTCAGATTCAAATCCCATTCTACAAGCACTCATCATCAGAATTGTTGCAAACAGAAAGGATTATACCAAGCAAGGATCATTGTGAAGAGGATACAAGCCCTGAATCCAACCGTTTCAATACCTGCCATAGCCAAGAAAGAGGTTGGTGTTTTCTCTTCTATCTCTCTATTTATGCACTGTTAGTTAGAATCTTTAGGTTAGAAATGTTAGGGTTGATTAGAAGATCAGTTTTAGAAAGTTTGAGTGAATTCTTTGAGGTTTGATAACATGATGTTGAATCTTTGATGATCAAGAAAATGTTATATAGTGAGTTTTAATAAACATCCATTAGCATGCTGAGACCAGTGCAACATGAAGAACATCTTAGTACCATTAGAATCTAGAATTGTTTGGGTTGATCACAGTGAGAATTCTTGGAACTAGAGATTTCTACCTATCGGGTTTGGAGTTCTAGGGCGTTTTAATGGAAAATATTAGTATGGCTGGATTCCTGGGAGATTGTAGTGTGATTTTGGTTCTTGAAGTTTTGAAATCCATGGAGAATTGAGTGAGAACGAAGGAGGGGAAGATCCCTGCATGGAGTTGTGGTTTTCTGAAAACCCTAGGTTGAATGGGGAAGACGACTTGGTGACCATTGGATCAGGATTAAAACCTTGACTCAAAGACCAATCTGAAGGCTGAGATTCAATTTGAAAACGGAGGGAATGTTTGAAGTGATGAAAACGCCACGTTTCACTTAATTTGAAACATGGGCCTCAGCAAAACATTGCTATTCACACCCTCGGAACAAAGCCCAATGAAAATAAACTGTGACCTCTTGCTATTCACACCGCGCGTCCATTCTTTTTCTTTTAATTTTTTTGATTTAATTTCTGATAACATGTGGGCCTAACGCATTTGATATTTGCACCACCCATTCCCTGGCCCACCTATAAATGAACTATGCGCATCACTACTGACACCCCCCTCCCTTTTCATTTTAATTTCTTTTATTTTAATGCTTTAATTTTCTTTTGATTTTGTAAAAATCATAACTAAATGAAAAATTAATGTTTTTGATTTCTTCTTTTTGTGCTAGGTTTATAATGCTATTAAGAAAAATTAGAAAATATTAAAAGTCCATTTTGTTTTGTTTTAGTATTTTTTGTGCATTTTTCTTTTAAATAGCTTTTTAATGAGTTTAGGTTAATACATGATTTTGTTGATTTTAGTTCAATTAGCTCCCCTTAGATTTAGGGTCCATTCTTTTTAGGGTGATTAACTTAAGACTTTAGCTTCCTCATAGGATTTAATTCATAATTTTAGGATTAATGTTTAGATGGTTTGATTAGATGAGATTAGAGTGATCAAAATTAGGGTTTTAGGTTGACATAGGTGAAGTAAATCATTTCTTTTAGGAGTTTTAGTTTGATTTTTGGGTATGGGACTATAGGGATATTATGGGTAAGTATAATAGACCCTTGTGAATAAGCATTAGATTTTCCCCCATTTGTTTAGTATTTTTAGGGTATTTTCTGATTTGATTGGTTGTATTGATTGCTTTATGATGATTGTCTGTCTTTGGGGTTTCATTTGGGAGATTTGTTTGGGGGCTTTGCTTGCTGGAAGACCTTGTTCAAGGAGCATGATGAGGAGAATATTGAAGATTAAGACCCAGAGGTTTAGAGGTTGGAGGCTTGCTGGTAGCTGTTGAAGACCATAAGGTTTAGGAGCTAGGTAGAGCTCTAGATTAGAGATTTGATTCATGAAACATGGAATGCTTCCTGTGCTTCCATTCTTTCCCAGTGACTAAAAGTCCCTCTAAGAACTCACCTCCCTCCTTTGGAGGGATAAGTGATTGGTCTTAGAGGTAGAACTTTGAGGGAACCTGTCCCACTATGCTAATCCCTTATGAGCTTCCTTTGGTTGTTCATAAGCTGATTAGTATGCCATATTGTCTCTCTTGATCCTATTCTGTCATCCTGGAGTGCTTGCCCTTAAAGATGGAGATCATTGAAGATGAAGACTGTCAAAGTAGGAAACTAGCCAGAGCTTGGGGGCCTAATGAAGAAAGAGCTTGGAGGTTCATTTGAAAGAGGATGTGTTGTGCATCAACTTTGGGAGTTTGCTGTCAGAGTTTGGGGTTTTTCTGTATTGTGTGTATTAATTCCCCTAGGTTTAAAGTGAAATGTGCTTCACTGTTACCTATTGTGTTCAGGTAGAGGAAGAGTTTGGCTCTCCTTGCCTAGCTTGTTTGCTGTATTCATTCATATTTTACTGTTTACTATATTTGGTTTTTGTTTTCCGTTTATTCCCTTAGGTGCTCTGTTTCTCTCCGTGCAAGAGAGTAACATGACAGACATTAGGAGCTAACCCATGTATGATAACATTAGGGTAGATTTTATTCCCTTTTTAACCCTAGGATTTTAGATTGTCATCTCTTCTTTCTTCAAAACAACAGAAAAACATTAATAAAGGTTATAACAACAATCAATTCACTTCTTCCGTCAAAAGATTTGAACAAACACAAACCTTTTTGCAATAAGAAAACCCTTGTTTAAGGTGATATTTTTCATAAAAGACACTTGAACAGCTTGTGTCGTTCGTAGCCCGAACTACGTTTGCTCTGATCTTCCATGCTGTGTGGAAGTACGTAGGCATAGGATGCGATATCCTAGCGAGCAACCTTCACCCATCCTCCCCCGTAGTTAGGCGAACTACGTTGACTCTGATTTCTCGTTCCAGACGGGAATACGTAGGCATAAAGTGTGATGCTTTACCGAGTCATGTTTTCTTTTCTTTTCAGACCTCATCCTTTAGTTTAGATAGAAGTGTAATCCGTCCAAACCAAGCAAGCGTGGATCCCATCGAGTACGATGGACGTGAGGGGTGCTAATACCTTCCCCTTGCGTAACCGACTCCCGAATCCAGGTTTTGGTTGCGATGACCATACCTTTTCCCGTCTTTGCGTTAGGTTTACTTCGAGCGTTTCCTTTCCCTCCTTTGGGATAAATAACGCACGGTGGCGACTCTTCTGTATTGCCGGCGCCGATTTTCGCAGTAGCGACAGCTGGCGACTCTGTTGGGGACTCCAACGGTTCCCTACGCGAGTCAATCCTAGAGCTTGTTTTCCCGTCGTGGGCTTTGTATGGATTTACATTTCTGTATTTACATTTCAGCATTTTATTATCATTATTATTGCTGTATTGTGGGTTTGATGGGGGTTCTATGATTGAGAGATAAGCCGGACCTGGGCTTGAGTGCACCTAGAATTAGAGTAGAGATTAGTGGGGGTGTGCATGCTTTGCATGTACTAGCTTCCCGCGAAATCTACGCTCGGACGAGGTCCTTCTGGTTGACTTCCTGTTTCACCCTTTGGGTGCAGTGGGCTGTTGGTTAGTTGGATTGTCGACTCCGGGGACCGATCATTTGGAAGTTGGCTAAGTGAGGCCTCTTCAGGATTTGATGATGCCACTCCTTCTGGGAATCGTATCATCAACCCTGAAAGTCTGTGACGCCAACGACCGCATAGGATGCCGTACCTTGTGCCAGTTATAGGGACATCTACCTGTGAGAGGGATTTGGGGCATGCAGGTACCCTGACCTTCAGACTACCGGTTTATTTCTTATGAGATACAGGATTGTGGATATTTTATGGGCTGTTATCAGGGTTTGTCAGAGACCAGGTGTGGGTTATGTTATTGGGTCTATCCGAGACCAGGCTGGAGTTCTTTGTGAGGTCTGTCTGAGACCAGGGTTTGATGAGTATTGGAAGGTCTGTCTGAGACCTGTTCTTGGTGTGACTTGGGCTTCTTATTCAGGGCACTTGATCCCCTGTTGCAGCTGTTTGCATTGCATTGTTTGCATACCCATTTATCATTGCATTTCATTAACGTGTGTCTGTGCTGCAGGTGCATTACATACTTCCCTGTTCTAGTGCTTCGGACTTCTGATTGTTGATATGGGTAGTGTGCGGAAGACAATTGCGTATAAGCTGCCCACTCCGGATGTGAACTCTTTATTGGGTTTGATTGCTCTTGCTGATGATGAGGTTAGGGCTAGCTTCAAGAAGAGTTATGGGAGGCTTTTGAGCTTGGTTTGTAGACCCAGTGCACATGATTTGAATGGATTGTATACATTACTGCAGTTTTACAATCCAGCTTTGAGATGCTTCACGTTTACAGATTTCCTTATGGGTCCTACTATGGAGGAGTATGCAGAATTCCTTGGTTTGCCAGTACAGAGCAAGGTCCCGTTCATTCATTTTGACGCTAAACCTAAGTTGGAGGATTTAGCGGTGTCTTTGCATATGGATGCTTCGGAGCTGTTAGTGACTTCTTGGTACGGGATTCCTGGATTCGCTCTTAATTTTCTGGTTAGCAAGGCGCGAGAGTATGCCAAGAGTGGTTGTTGGGTGGTATTCAACGCTTTGTTGGCTTTGTGTATATATGGGATAGTGCTATTCCCAAACCTTCCAGACTTTGTTGACTTTGATGCACTTCATCTATTTGCTGCCGGCAATCCAGTACCGACATTGATTAGGGATTTCTACCATTCCCTCCATTACAAGAATGAGAACCGGCGAGGGAAGAGTGTTCATTGTTGCGTGCCTTTACTGAAGATGTGGTTTGATAAACACTTACCGAAGAAGGGTCCTTTCGTAGAGCTTGCAAATGAGTCTGATTGGTCCGAGCGCCTTATGAGATTGACTTTTGAGGAGATGGTTTGGTTTGATAGGAATTTGCTGGGTTTCGAGATTATTTTTAGCTGTGCAGGATATCCAAACGTGCCCTTAATTGGGAGGAAAGGATGTATCAATTACAATCCTTCTTTACTTGTTCGTCAGTTGGGATATGCATTGAAGAGCCCGCCGAAGGCAGAAGAGGTACAGGAATCTCTGTACTTCACAGGTGACCTGAGTGGAGACTTATTAGCCAAGCTGCAGTATGCTTGGAATCACATCTCTAGAAGGGGAAAACCATTGTTGGGAAAGAACGACTGTCAGGCTTATCCTCCGTACAGAGCTTGGATGCGAGAAAGGGTCAAGCAGATTCAGATGCCCTATCCTTTTGTGTCATCTCCTGTTCCTACTCCGGTAGAGGAACCCACGACTGTTCCCATTGAGGTTTATGAGCAAGTGGTGAAAGAAAAGGAAGCTTTGTTGGTGGTTAATGAAGATCTAGAAAGGGAATTGGCCCAGATTCGAAGTGAGAAGAACGAAGCTGCGTACTCCCTTCAACAACAAACTGAGATGGTAACCTTGTTGAAGACTAAGTTGGTTAAAGAAAAGGAGAAGCGGGAACGCCTGGGACAAGACTTTAAGAGCTCTCATGACATGATGGAAGCTAAGAAGAAGTCGTTGGACATCGCTTATCGAGAGATCGCTTCATTCAATAAGACGTGGAATGCCACTCTTACTAACAACAAGGAACGGGAGGATAAGTTGAAGCAGCAGATCTCCGATCTTCAGGACCAATTGAAGGCCACCAGGAGGCAGCATGAAGAAGAAGTCATGACTAGATATGCTCTTCAAGATGCACTGAAGCAAGTTGATGCCCGCAGAAAGGAAGCTCGATCCCAGAAGAGGAAGCTAGATGAGTGCTTTGGTGAAGGCACATGGGAAGAGTCCATCGACGACTTGCGGCGAGTTCTTAAGCAGAGGAGTCTACTCATAGAGGGATTGCTTGTTCAGCCCGATCATCCCAAGACAAAGAAGCTGTTAGGGGAGTATATGGATTATGGGCATACCTGATTTGTTCATGCTTTATTGTATGCTGACCATCACCCGACTTGTGGGTTGAGGTCATGCTTTTGTTCGTCTTGTGATACATTGGTGTTACTTTTGCCTTTGAAGGCCTGTTCAATATATGAGTTGTTTTCTTTTTCGTGATTGAATTTCAACTTCTTGCAACTTTCGTCACCGCACTGTCACGGCACTACCCTGTATCAAATGTATTAGCACTAGAATGGGGGGAGTAGTATTCCCCAATGCACAGGCACATATTGCATTTTGCATACATACTCATATTTGCATTACAGGTTTGTGATCCGTGTATCTTATCTCCTGCATCCATTCCAGGTACTTTCAGGATTGCAGATCAACGAATCCATCGTTATTCCACAAGGACTAACCAGAAGAAGATCATGGACAACGTGCAGAGTGAAATGCAAGAGATGTGTGACAGGATGGCCCTGCTCATGCAAACCATGGAGATCATCACCAAGGGACAAGAGCAGCTGCAGAATCTGGTTCAACCGATAGTCGCACGGGCTGAAAACAACGGGACACCGCATGGTGAGAATATTACTGCTTCTCCCCGAATTGAGAATCGTCAAAGTGCTGATGCTATTCCCGTAACCGGTTTGAATGCTGGAGAAACTGGTCCTGTAGGTGGAGGGGGGAACGCCGGTAGTATGAATTCCAATGTAGATACTGCTGGGGTATTTGTGGGTAATGTCAATCAGGGTTTCAATGGGGGCGTTGAGAATGTCGGAATGAATGGTATCAATGGTAACCAGGGCTTCAATGGTGTGAACATGGGGTATGGCAGCACTGCTGGCGCCAAGGCTGGGTTTGGTGGCTATGGTTACGGTAATCTTGGATATGGAACTGGTGCATACAACGCTCAAGAGAGGGGAATCTGAGGTATGACCCCAGGTATTTCCAAACGGGTCCGGGCCGCGATGCAGATTATGTTGAATACGATGCAGTACCTCGCTGGGAGGATCGCCAGGAGGATGTGTTCTCTGGTCAGAATGAGGGTTATGAAAGGGCTAGGGATGACAACCATCGGATGAGATTGCTAGAAGAGAAGGTGAACGGATTGGCCAGCCAGAATGCTCTTGGGCTGGATATGTCAAATATGGGGTTAGTCCCAGGGTTGAGGGTCCCGCTGAAATTCAAAGCGCCGTCATTTGATAAGTACAAAGGGGATACATGCCCTATGGTGCATGTACGCGCGTTTTACAGGCGTATGTCTGCGTATTCTGAGGATGAAAAGATGCTAATGCACTTCTTCCAGGATAGCCTGTCAGGGCCATCGCTGGAGTGGTACATGAGCTTGGAGCCTACTCAGATCAGGAGTTGGAAAGAGCTGGCAGAGGCTTTTATTCGACATTATCAGTATAATAGTGATCTCGCCCCTAACCGAGTCCAGTTGCAGAGCATGTCTCAAAAGTCTAGCGAGAGCTTTAAGGAATACGCCCAGAGATGGCGAGATCTGGCTGC
>CAWUDS030004439.1:6786778-6854322 GCA_963859935.3 Lathyrus sativus
ATACTGCACCAGCTCTTCAAACTTAGCAGCATACTCTGCTACCGTCATACTACCCTGCTTCAGCTCTAAGAATTCAATCTCCTTAGCACTTCGAATATCTTCCGGAAAATACTTTTCCAGAAAACCTTCCGAACCACCTCCCAAGTAATGGCAGTTCCAGCAGCTTCCAATCTTTGGCGAATGTTGTCCCACTAAGCTTCAGCTTCGCCCTCCAGCATGTGAGTACCAAACCTCACCTTTTGCTCATCACTATAATCCATAGTCCTGAAAATTTTCTCAATTGCCTTCAGCCACTTCTGTGCAGCTTCAGGATCCAGAATTCCTCCTTCAAACGTCGGCGGCTTGTTGCTCCGAAACTGCGCCAAACTCCTGAATTGGGCATCTGCAGTTTGGTTCTGATTAGCAACCGCCTGCGCCATTGCTTGCATAGTAGCAGCCAACGCAGCATCGCTCCTTCCTGCCATACTGCTCAAAAATATCAACACCAGGTTAAAAGATACTCAACTCTATCCTAAAGGACAGACTCAACTCGACTCAACAACACTGGCCGGACGGACCGACCTGCTCTGATACCAATTGTAACACCCCACTTCCCAAAAACAATTAAAATAATAAACATTATAAATAAACATCAGAGTTTTCTTCCCAAGTGGGATATCACATAGCAAAACCAACATTTCCTTATAAAAAGGTTTTTCTCCAAATACAACGGAATATTAAATAGTAAAATCCAACAAAGGTTTTTGATACGTTCATAGGAACAAAATACAAGTTCAGCATAAAACAAATAAAAACACCCAAGTCCCGTGCTACGTATCAGAGCATCCTAGACTCGACTGGCACACCATAATCCAAGCCAGCTAAGTACCTGGATTATCTGTACTTCCGAAGAAGCACAAACCACAACAACAGCAAAGGGGTGAGAAAACATGATCGAAAATATATTGGTAATGTAATACATGTAAACAAGGTAGTAAAACACACCAACACCCCAATATTCACCCCACAACACCAATCACGAACCTACTGTTCAAATTACAATGTAACATATTATAATGCAAATATGAAACTCAACATCATGCATGCGGTACCGACTCATTGGTTCATTCAATCGAGCCTGGACAGATCACTTACGCTCCTACTGAGATATGATCTATCCCCGACAGATCACTTACGCTCCTACTGAGATATGATCTATCCCCCACCATTCTCCTCAAAGGAGTATGGATGAATCACTTATGCTCCTACTGAGATATGATTCATCCCACCAAACACCATGATATGCAAGACACCAATGCATAACTATTATATTCAGGCACACTAAGTGCACACGATCCTCCTGATCATATCATCATACATCAATGCATATGTGTAGATATATTACACACTAACGACTTATAATTCAAATCACACAGTGAGCAGTTTCACATTCTAACACCAAGTATGAACACATCCCATCACCTGGGGATACCCTATCATAGTGATAACCTTACGATACTCCATATCGCACACTCATCCATCATTCACTTAATTTAAACGATAAAGAATCCACATCCTATCACCAAATGTACTCCCTACATTATCCAATCTCCATCCCTACACTCATCATGGTCTAAGGGATACTACACAACTAGCGCACCAGGCACGACAGCACAGAAAGTCACATTTTGCTACGCTCGCTACTCCTCGCTAGGCGAGCTCCTAGCGAATGCTCGCTAGCTGTTCGCTTAGCGAACTTCCTCGCGAATGACAATAGTGGCTACTGTAATGGTTCGCTACCCAACTCGTCGCAGCGAATACTCGCTACCTGTTCGCCTAGCGAACTACCTCGCGAAGGCAAACAGAGACTACTGGACACGCTCGCTACCTCACTCGCTAGGCGAGCACCTAGAGAACACTCGCTACCAGCTCGATTAGCGAAGTGCTAGCGAGTTGCCTGCGACTTCCCAAATTCTCACAGTTCAGAATTCTCATTCTCCTCCGATTCCAGCCTATTCCACAACATCCACTTTCTATCCTATCAGTATTACAACCAATGCATATTACGCTTATCAATTGTCCTATAACTCTACTCCAGACCAACATTACGGTACATTACCGGCGCTCTAGAGTTACTCAGAACCTTACTCAAACCACACCAACACCAGCACTCATTCAACAATGGCAACATAAAACCTCAACATATCATCATATACATATTATTCAACATAATTCATCAATAATCAACAACATACAACAATCTACACATATTCATCAGAATACCTACGGGGTTAAGGAAATCCCCTCTACCCAATTTCATGTATTTTACCATCCCAATCCGTTTCTCCCCCCTTACTTGGATAATTGATTTAATCGGTGAAGGAATCCTCCAAGGTTGGCCAATTCTGACCTCTTCCTTCTTCTCCGTTCTTCGCTCTCTTCCTTCGCTCTTCTCACTTCTATCGTATATTTCTCTCTTCTCTCTTTTCTATCGTATCTTCCTAACCCTTTCAACTTCTATCTCCCTTTCTATTTCCAATCCCAACTAATAATAATAATAAAATATAATATTACTAAATATTAATAATAGTAACCATAATAATAATAACAATATTATTATCTCACCAATAATCATAATAATATAATAACCATATTAATAATAATATTATATTCTCCATATTAATAATATTACTACTACTACTACTACTACTACTACTACTACTAATAATAATAATAATAATAATAATAATACCACCATATTACTACTATTTATTATATTATTATATCCACACCAAAACACCACCAATAATCCTCCCATATCAAGGACACCCACCAATCATCATCAAACACAATCCCCACTAAAGGGCACACCAACATATAATAATTAAAATAATAATAAAATGAATAAATAATTAAAATGGGTGTTACACATAGTCCCTCCTGTAGGGGGAATTTTGCACATCTCTTGAAGGAGCCAAACCTCTAGGATTCTCCCAAATCTCTTTTAGTTGGTTGAGTGCCTGGGATTAGTTCCTGTGGACCTTACCCTTGCTTCCCAAATTCAATTCCTTTCCTTAGGATATAAGCCTTGTTTGTTTACATGTGAAATGAATTCCTTATTTGCCATAAATACTTGCCTTCATTCATGATTGAGTGGTGTGTTGCATTAGGATAGCTCATGTTTAGGATAGTTTAAGTGTAGGTGCATGACTGCATTAAGAGGTTGAGTGAGTCTCCCTCTGCTTATTTGCCTTAAGGGTCAAGATGATCCTCCCCTTGCTTGTGTGTTGTTTTTCTTTTCCTAATTGACGTATTTGCATATAGAGGTTGAGTTGAGCTCCCTCTGCTTGTCTGTTTTGACTGTTTTCATTGCTTGATTGCTAAGAGGTTGAGTGAGTCTCCCTCTACTTGTATTGCTGCATTGCATTTGCATCTTTACCGTTTTCTTCTGTTTATCTATTTTACTGATGTTAGCTGATGCTTTGTCTGTTTCTGTATCCCATTGACATGATCCCTTAAGAGTCTCACTTCCTTTGATAAGGAAGTGATGATAGAAATTTAGGTTGAAACCTATGCATGATAAAGTCTAGGAGTTCCCTGTTTCAAACTTCAACCATAGGATGAACCCTTGGCATGACAACATTAGGACTTGACAGTTTCCCCGTAGAGTTTGTTCTCTTCTCATCTCAAAACAACAGTAAAAAAACGTAATAAAGGCAAGTTAGTACAAGCGCGTTACGAGCCTTAAGCTACTTGGGAAATGATAATTGAGCGGTCTCCTTTCAGTCATCTAGAGTGTTTAGTATATGTCCTTTGGACGATATGCGACGCATTCGCTCCTAAGTCATAGTCTCTAGAGCTGTACTGACTACAGACGTCCATACAAAACACTTCTTCCGTAAAAGACAGAAAACAAACTTCAAACCTTTTTGCCCCGTGGGCCCATAACTCAAGGAAAACTTTTCTGAAGAAAATAGTGTCGTTAACTCCCAGTTCTACCGCAAACGGTAACGCACGAGTCTCTGACGAGCAAGCTGCATACACTAAACTGCTGGAATTGTTTGTTAACCCTACTCGAAAAACAGATGAATCTGAAACCCCGTAAGCCGTATTATCCTGAACTACGTAAGCTCTGATCTCTCATATCTGTTGAGAGTACATAGGCACAGTACTGACGTATTGGCGAGCCACCTCCCCCATCCGTTACCCGTAGTTAGCCGAACTACGTTGACTCTGATTTTCCGTTCTCTGACGAGAATACGTAGGCACGAAGCGTGATGCTTTGCTGAGTCATTTTCTTTTCTTTTCAGACCAGCCTTGATAGGTAGATAGTTAAACCAACCCGTCAGATAAACACAACAAGTATGGATCCCATCGAGTACGATGGACGTGAGGGGTGCTAACACCTTCCCCTTGCGTAACTGACTTCCGAACCCAGACATGGTTGCGATGACCTTGTCTTATACCTTTTTGTCAAGTTTTTCCGATCGTTTCCTTTCCCTTTCTGTAGGATAAATAACGAAATATGGTGAATCTTCTATTTTGTCGGCACCTTATTTTCGCAGTAGCGACACCTGGCGACTCTGCTGGGGATCCAACGTCCCCTGTGTGAGTCAATCCTAGCGCTTGCGTGTTTATCTGTTGGGTTTGCATTTATTTATCGCATTTTACTTTCCACATTTTATTTTCAGTATGATATGATTATTTGTGCTGTTGTGGGAGGGGGGCTCTGATGAGTGATAAGCCAGACCCAGGCTTGAGTATGTAAATAGCATTAGAAGCAGATTAGTGGTGAACCTGTATGTTAGGCATGCACTAGTTCCCACGAAATATGCGCTCAGACGAGATTCGTTGAGATGATTTCCATTTCCAGCCCAGTGGGCCATTGAAAGGATTTCAGATCTAAGGATTGTCGACTCTGGGAACCGATCATTTGTGACTCAGCTGAGTGAGGCCTCTTCAGGAGAGGATGATGCCAAACTAAAAATGGTGAACGTATCATCATTTCTGAAAGTCTATGACGCTGGGAAACGCATAGGATGTTGTGCCTTTGTCAGTGATTAGGTCCATACCTGTGAGCGGGGTCGGGTTATTGCAGGAAACTTTAACCTTCAGACAACCTGGTTTTCTTGACAGTGAATCAGTATTATTGGTATCAGTAGGCCCTTATTATCAGAGTTGTGTTATATTCTCGCCGAAGCAGAATTATGACTTGCCACTTCACAGTACAACACTCTTGATCTCCTGCTGCATTTTGCATTTGCATTTACATTTTCATGTTGCATTACATTTAACACGTATCTATGTTGCATGTGTGCAGTTCCTTCTCGATTCTAGCAATCTTGTTCCTTCTTTGTCCAACATGGAACCCAACTTGAGAAGAACTTTGGCTTACAAGTTTCCTACTCCATATATCACTACTTTGAGGGGTTTGATTTCTTTGGCTGGTAAGGAAGTGATGAAGGATTTCAGGGGAACCTATGGTAAGCTGCTAAGTGTTGTGTGCAAGCCATCTGTGTATGAATTGAACGAACTTCAGACTCTTCTTCAGTTTTCTGATCCCCAGTTGCGTTGCTTCACGTTCCCGAGTTTTGTGCTGGCCCCTACTTTGAAGAGTTTTCTGCCATATTGGAAGTGCCCATTCTTGCTCAGGCACCCTTTTGTCCTATTGACCAGGAGCCAGATCTGGCTAGTGTTGCTACAGCTTTGCATATGAAGGTTTCTGAGTTAAAAGGAAGAACAACTAGGAGAAACGAAGCTTATGGATTCCCGTTACCTTTTCTGGCTGAGAAAGCCCGACACTTCGCCAAGAAGGAATGTTGGGTGGCATTCAAAGCTATTTTGGCATTATGCATATACGGTATCATGTAATTCCCCAATATCCTAGATTTTGTGGATGTGGACGCTCTTCGTATTTTCGTTTCAAGGAATCCCATCCCAACCTTGCTCGGAGACGTGTATCATTCAGTGCACTATAAGAACGAGAATAGAAGAGGCAAGAGTGTGTCCTGCTGTGCTTCGCTGTTTTACAGATGGTTTGTCACTCATTTACCTAAGGTTGATTCTTTTATAAAGACTGTAGAGACGAAGGAGTGGTCTGAGCGCCTGATGAGTTTGTCTGCCGAAGACATTGATTGGTTTGACAGAGATCGCTTAGGGAGTGAAATCATTTATAGCTGTGGGAACTTTCCTAACGTCCTAATAGTCAGGCTTATGCTCCTTATGTGGACTGGATTCATAGCAGAGCAGAAAAAGTGTTGATGCCTTTTCCTCCTGTCAAGCAGGACTGCCATTCAGAGCCTACCATGATTGAAATCCAAAAGTATAATCCGCTTCAAGCTAAGAATGAAGAGCTGATCAAAGCCAACGAAGAGCTGGGAAAACAAGATCGCTCAACTCCGAAGAGAAAAGAACGAAGCCGTACACACCTGCAAGAAGCAGACATAATTGATCAACCACTTGGGCACTAATTTGACCAAGGAGACGGATTCTAGGGAACGTCTTGGGTTGGACCTGAAGGCAGTGCACAGTGTGTTGACCACTAAGAAGCAGGATCTGGATAGGGCATACCTGAAGTTGTCCAAGTACGAGAAATTGTGGAACAACACTTTGACTAGCCACAAAGAACAGGAAGGAAAGTTGAAGCAACAAATAACCCAGTTGGAGGCTCAGATTAAGGTCAAAGACAAGAAGATGGAGGTTGAAGCCTCACTGCAACGAGACGTCCAATATAGGTTGGTTGAGACCAAGGCAAACCTAATGGATTATCAACTCGGAGCTGATGCTAAGAGAAGTAGGGTGGAAAACCGTTCTGAAGAAGGTGTTTGTGGGAACGTTGTTGAGGACCTCCCAGATACCATCAGGCAGAGGGATTTGCTGATCCGGGGTCTGCTCACCCAGCCTGACCATCCCACGACGAAGAATTTACTAGAGGATTTCCGTGCCCGTGGCCGCACTTGATTTCTTGTATTTCTTTGTACCTTTTATGCATTGATATGCTGATCACCACCAGGCTTGTTGGTTGGGGCCATGCTTGTTGCTTCAGCTGTATTCAGTTACTGTTGTACGCTGCCCACGTGGGTTTTTCAGATATATATATATATATATATATATATATATATATATATATATATATATATATATATATATATATATATATATATATATATATATATATATATATATATATATATATATATATATATATATATATATATATATATATATATATATATATATATATATATGAGGGTTTCTTTCCATGATTGGATGGTAAACTTTATTTGTCTTGGAGCTAGAATCGAGGGGGAGTTACTCCTAATGCATAGATACGTGTTTGCATTTGCATGAATCATTTGCATAAAAGGTACCTCGAGCTTTTTTTCTAACCCTTTGTGCTTGCAAGTTATTTTAGGATTGAACGAAGACAGATTCACCGATACTCTACCAGAGTGAATCAAGCCAGAGCAATGGAACAAGTTCAGACTGACATTCAAGAGCTCATAGAGAGGATGGATCGCTTCATAGATCTCATGAAAGTGGTCGCTAATGGTCAGGACTTGCTCAGAACTCTGGTGCAACCTCTGATTGCACGCGTCGACAGCAACGACGTGCTTCATGGTGGGAATGTGGTGAACCCTCCGCTTGTTGAGACCCCCCATGCTGGCATCCCTGTGACTGGGGGGAATGGAAGCGGCAATGGTAATATTGTCACTAATATTAGAGCTAATGGGAACACGACTGGCATCGGAAATGGCAACTTTGAGGCCAATGGTAGGTATATGCCATGGCAACACTGGAGGAACTAGTAATGCTGGAAACGCTGGCGCTAGTAATCTGTATGGTCTTGATGCCGCTGGGTTTGCTCAGGGTAATGGCCATCAGCCATGGCAAGAGGAACGTCAAGAGGACTTGTTCTCGATGAAAGGAGCTGAGGGCGAATTGAATTCCGAAGCCCGTTTAAGGTTCAAGGCACTCGAGGACAAGATGAAGAGTTTTGAGAAATTGAATACCTTGGGCGTTGACATGACCAAGCTGGGACTGATCTCAGACTTCAAGGTGCCTCCCAAGTTTAGGTACCCGACTTCGAGAAGTATAAGGGCACCACTTGCCCCCGTGTCCATCTGAGGTCGTACTACCGAAAGATGTCCGCACATTCTGAAGATGAGAAGTTGTTGATGCACTTCTTCCAGGACAACCTGTCAGGCCCCTCGTTGGAGTGGTATATGGGTTTGGAACCCACCACTGTACGTACATGGAAAGAACTTGTTGAAGCATTCGTACGCCATTATCAATATAATAGCGACTTGGCTCCCAACTGGGTTCAGCTACAAAATTTGTCTAAGAAGAATAACGGAGGATTTAAAGAGTACGCCCAGAGGTGGCGTGAACTGGCAGCGAGAGTTCATCCACCGATGGTTGAGCGGGAACTTATTGAGATGTTCGTGGCTACTCTTCCAAGAGTTTATTATGAGAAGCTTGTTAGTGGTATGTCGGGAAGCTTCTCCGACCTCATTATCACTGGAGAGCATCTAGAGAATGGCATCAAACTCGGAAAGATTCAGGGTGTAGACGTATCCTCAGCTGGAGGGGGAAATAAGCCTTACAGTGGTAAGAGACGTGAAGGTGAGGCAAGCTCAGTGTCTAATGCTAGTGGAAAAGGAAGAGGCCAGCGCCAACAGGTCGCTAGCATTACTATTCCTACTGTCCAGCAACCGCAGCAGCAGCAACAGCAGAACCAGCAAGGGTACTGGAGGTACCAGAACAAAGCACCTTTGTCAAATCGTCATCTTGAGACCCCCCTATGTCGTATGGTCAGCTTTTGCAGACTTTGCTTCAGTTATAGCTAGTTCAGAAGAGAACTTTGGCTCCCTTGACAGGGACACCTCCACCGGGCTACGATGCAAATGCAAGATGTGAGTTTCATTCGGGGGCACCTGGCTACTCGATTAACAACTGTAAGGCATTCAAGCACAAAGTACAAGATATGGTTGACGCCAAGATAATCAACTTTTCTAACAATGCTCCGAATGTTACAAAAAACCCTATGCCCAACCATGGGGGAGATGGGGTTAGCGCCATCATTGAAGAGGAAGATTTGGATTTATTGACTGATGTCAAGGACCTGAAAACACCATTTGGTTTCGTTAAAGCCAAGCTGATGAAGAAAGGTATTTTCCCGGGATGTGGGAAGTTGTGTATGGATTGTGCGAATCATTCAGACGGCTGTGATCAGTTGGTAGCAGGGATTCAGAGTTTGATGAACGAAGGAATTCTGCAGTTTAGTCGGAGGGTTGAGAACAGATCAGGGGAAGTAATGCTGAAGCAGAAGGATGAGGTTGCCACTATCACCATCCCTCGTAAAACAATCACTATTTCTGCATCCAGGCCACCTACAATCACCATCACGAAGGTTGGGCCTATACCATTCGAGAGCACTAATGCTGGCACTATGGGGCAGATGTCTACTGCAATGGACAAAAATTGGAGTTGGAGCCATCTGGGCAATCTGTTGACAACCTAGTGGGAACTGGGGGAATAACACGTAGCGGAAGAGTGTTTGCTCCACTTGAGACTGTGGTTGACAAAGATGACAAGGCCGAGAAACCTGACAGAGGTAAGAGTAAGGTCGTTGAAGAAACCTCCTGTGAGTTAGGGAAAGACCTGCTTGTGAAAGACGCCAAAGAATTTATGAGACTGATCAAGAAAAGTGATTATAAGATCATTGATCATCTTCATCAGACGCCGTCTAAGATCTCCATTCTGAATCTGTTGTTGTGCTCCGAGGCACACCACAACGCTCTGCTGAAGGTTCTGAATGCAGCGTATGTACTGCAATAGATCTTCGTCAACCAGCTAGAGGGAGTAGTTGCTCATGTGAATGCTGGGAATGGATTAGGGTTTACTGACCTAGAGCTGACGCCGAAGGGAAGGAACCACAATAGCGCCTTGCATATCTCGATAGAATGTCGAGGAACGGTTATGTCCCATGTGTTGGTGGACACGGGATCATCTCTCAATGTTCTCCCAAAGAAAGCTCTGATGAGGTTGGATACAAGAGGACTGATTTGTACACCTAGTGATCTGGTTGTGAAAGCTTTCGATGGAACTAAGCGTCACGTCTTTGGAGAGGTAACTCTACCCATTCAAGTTGGGCCAGAAACCTTTGACGCGGTCTTCTATATCATGGATATCATGCCTGCCTATAGCTGCCTGTTGGGCCAGCCTTGGATCCATTCTGCGGGCGCAATGACTTCCGCATTGCACTAAAAGCTGAAGTATGCTGTGGGGGGCAGCATCGTGACTGTCTGTGGTAAAGAGGACATAATGGTGAGACATTTGTCATCTTTTAAATATGTTGAGGTGGATGGCGAGATCCACGAAACTTTGTGCCAGGCGTTTGAAGCTTTTAAAGTCAAGGATACGATTCCGATGATGATTGAGAAGCCTGAGATGAATCTCTCTTCCTTCAAGGAAGCTCAAGCTATCGTTCAAGCTGGCTCTGCCCCAGGCTGGGGGCAAGTTCTGGAAATCCCTAACAAGCAGGATAAGTTTGGGTTAGGGTATTCTCCTTCTGCTGATGCTTCATCCTCTCGCAATGCGCCGTGCGTCAAAGGGCCGATTCAGTTCACAAGAGGTGGGGTGATATTTGAGAATGTCAATGCCGTGTCTGAAGACGACGAAGATAGTGATTGCGACTAAGACTCTTGGATTCAGCCGAGCAAACCAGGCCAGAGCCTCAACAACTGGTCCGTCCAGGATGTCATCCAAGTGACGCGCAAAGAGTAATGCTTTGTCTTTTCCAATTATTGTCAGGGCCTTGATAGCTTATGCATGTACATATTATCAATAAATCAAAGGGTGTTTTCTTTGCATTCAAATTTTGTGATCTCTGTTATTCCTGTTTTACTTTTGTTTTGAAAAACAATAAAATGGCAATATGGTTTGTGCTAACCTGCATGTCCTTTGCTTAAGCTTAACCCTTGTTATTGTAGGATTCACATCACAAATGACATCGACTCTGAACCTTCTATGACTCGCTTCGACTTTGATTGCCTGATATATCAAGTTGAAGAAGAGATTGATGAAGACGAAGACCTTCCCGAAGAGTTGGCCCGTTTGTTGAAACAAGAAGATAAGATTATTCTGCTTCACGAGGAAGAGATTGAGATTGTTAATCTGGGTTTTGAGGAACTTGTCAGAAATGTCAGGATATGGGCTGCATTACAGAGCGATGTCAAGCGAAGATTGGTCGAGATGCTTCGAGAGTATATTGACATCTTTGCTTGGTCGTATGAAGATATGCCCGGGCTCGACACTGACATAGTGGTCCATCATCTACCACTGAGAGAAGATTGTCCTCCCGTTAAGCAGAAGCTTAGAAGGACACGACCAGATATGGCCGTTAAGATCAAAGAAGAAGTACAGAAGCAGTTGGATGCTGGATTTTTAGCAGTCACTACTAACCCTGCGTGGGTTGCCAACATATTACCTGTACCGAAGAAGGACGGTAAGGTGCGGATGTGCGTTGATTATCGTGATTTGAATAGGGCGAGCCCCAAAGATGATTTCCCGCTCCCTCATATTGATGTGTTGGTCGACAATACAACCTAATTTTCTGTGTTTTCGTTCATGGATGGCTTCTACGGCTATAATCAGATCAAGATGGTGCCAAAAGACATGGAGAAAACCACGTTCATTACACCTTGGGGAATGTTTTGCTACAAGGTAATGCCTTTTGGTCTGAAGAACGCAAGGGCCACTTACCAGCGAGCGATGGTCACTTTGTTTCATGACATGATTCACCATGAGATTGAAGTCTATGTTGATGACATGATTGCGAAGTCCTAAACGGAGGAGGGACATCTGGTCAACTTGCTGAAGCTTTTTGAGAGGCTTAGAAAGTTCAGGTTGAGGCTGAATCCTAACAAGTGTACTTTCGGAGTACGGTCTGGAAAACTACTGGGGTTTATTGTGAGCGAAAAAGGCATTGAGGTAGATCCTGCGAAGATAAAAGCAATACAAGATATGCCAGCGCCAAAGATTGAAAAAGAAGTTTGTGGTTTCCTAGGCAGAATAAATTACATTGTGAGGTTTATATCTCAGCTCACGGCCACGTGTGAACCGATGTTCAAGCTGCTGAAAAAAGATTAGGCGATTATCTGGAATGAGGATTTCCATAAGGCATTCAATAAGATAAAACAGTGTCTGCAGGAACCTCCAACTTTGATACCCCCTGTGGCCGAAAGACCCTTAATCATGTACTTGACAGTTCTTGAGAATAGCATGGGTTGCGTTCTCGGCCAGCACGACGAGACTGGCAGAAAGGAGCATGCCATTTATTACTTGAGTAAAAAGTTCACAGATTGTGAGTCCCGTTACTCAATGCTGGAAAAAACGTGTTGCACACTCGCGTGGGCTGCCAAACGTTTACGACAGTATATGCTCAATCACACGACCATGTAAATTTCGAAGATGGATCCGATCAAGTACGTCTTTGAGAAGTAAGCGCTTTCAGGCAGGATTGCCAGATGGCAAATGGTGTTGACGGAGTATGACATTCAGTATGTTTCTGAAAAGGCCATCAAGAGAAATGTATTGTCTTAATACCTTGCCGAACAACCTATCTAAAATTATCAGTCGATGAAATTTGAATTCCCTGACGAGGATATCATGTTTCTCAAAGTGAAAGATTGTGACGAACCGTTGCCCGACGAGGGGCCAGATAGGAAGTCCCAATGGAAATTGATATTTGTGGGGCGGTTAATTCGTACGGAAGTGGTATTGCGACAATCATTACGACTCCCCAGGGATCCCACATCCCGTTTACCGCCAGATTGACTTTTCTGGTCACCAACAATGAAGCAGAATACGAGGCATACATCATGGGTTTAGAAGAAGCCATTGATTTGAGAATCAAAAACCTGGACGTGTACGGTGACTCGACACTCGTTGTTAACCAAATTAAAGGGGAGTGGGAGACTCGTCAGTCGAATTTGGTCCCTTGTATGAATTATGCCGGAAGGCTACTTTCGTTCTTTGATCGAGTGTAACTCCATCATGTGCCCAGAGCTGAAAATCAGATGGCTGATGCCTTAGCCACGTTGGCTTTGATGTACAAAGTCAATTTTTGGAATGAAGCCCCAAGAATTGTCATTTCCCGTCTTTATAGACCTGCATTCATTTTTGCAATTGAGGAAGCCTCCGATGGCAAGCCATGGTTCCATGATATCCAGACTTTCCTTTTGACTAAGGAATATCCTGCGGGAGCGTCAACCCAGGAAAAGAAGACTCTGAGGAGGCTGTCTGGAAATTTCTATCTCAATCCTCATGAAGTTCTATATAAGAGAAATCACGATCTCGTGCTACTCAGATGTGTAGATGAGAAAGAAGCTAGTCTGCTTATGGAGGAGGTCCATGAAGGCACATGTGGTACGCACGCCGGTGGGCATGCCATGACGAGAAAAATATTACGAGCAAGATATTACTGGCTGACAATGGAGTCGGATTGTTTCAAATTCGCGAAGAGATGTCATAAATGCCAAATTTATGCTGATAAAATTAATGTGCCGCCGTGCCCGTTGGATGTCATGTCATCCCCGTGGCCATTCTCCATGTGGGGCATTGATATGATAGGCAAGATCGAGCCCACTGCATCTAACGGTCATCGCTTCATTTTGGTAGCCATCGACTAATTCACCAAGTGGGTGGAGGCAGCCTCGTACGCTAACGTGACCAAGCAAGTGGTAGCCAGATTCATAAAGAAGGACATCATCTGTCGATATGGAGTTCCCGAGCAGATTATTACTGACAATGGTTCAAATCTGAATAATAAGATGATGAAGGAGTTATGCTAGAGCTTCAAGATTGAACATCACAACTCATCACCTTACCGACCGAAGATGAATGGTGCGGTTGAAGCTGCCAAGAAGAACATTAAAAAGATAGTACAAAAGATGGTTGTGACCTACAAAGATTGGCATGAGATGTTGCCATTTGCATTGCACGGTTATCGTACGACGGAGCGCACATCAACCGGGGAAACTCCTTTCTCACTAGTGTACGGTATGGAAGCTGTCCTACAGTTGGAAGTTGAGATTCCTTCTTTGCAAGTTTTGGTTGACGTGAAACTCGATGAGGCAGAATGGATTAAGAACTGATTAAATCAACTCAGTGTGATGGATGAGAAGAGATTAGCATTGATTGCATATGGTCGTCTGTACCAGAGCCGAATGAAGAAAGCTTATGATAAGAAGGTGCGTCTTAGAAGCTTTCAGACGGGTGATCTCGTCCTGAAGAAGATTCTTCCACCACACTCCGATCACAGGGGCAAGTGGACTCCTAACTAAAAAGGTCCGTACATCGTCAGCAAGGTCTTCTCGGGAGGAGCTTTGTTGTTATCCATGATGGATGGCGAAGATTTTGCATCCCCTATGAACGCGGACACAGTTAAAAAATACTTTGCTTAAAAAAACGACCCGTTGGAAAGAAAAAGAATATCCAGGCAAAAATAAGGCATCCTGGCGAACCATAAAAAAGGAAAAAAGGTTCGGGAAAAAATTAGGGATATAAATGAAAGAACGTACACCCACAAAGTCGAAAACCTAAAAGGGCGGCTTTGGCAAAAAAGGGTATCCCGGTGAATCGAAAACCCAAAAAGGCGGCTCAGGCAAAAGTTAGGGATTTGAAAAAAGCAAATGACTGTGTTCCGCGTGTGAACTTTCATTGTTTAGTGGTTTGGGAAGACCTGAGGGCCGTTTATCCGAATCAATCTCTTCTGAAGCTGAAGCGTCGAAGAAGTATCAAAGTCGAGTGGGTCATAGAGGGATCAACTCATGGTGTTCGTCTACACCACATTGCCGACATTTGTAAATACTGATGTATATTTATGTTATGTTTATGCTTGCGCAACTACCTCATTTCAGAAGCTTGCATCTGTTGTAAAACATTTTGCCCATTTAGGGGCTCGTTATCAATAAATGTATACTATTCAACATTTTTGTTTGTTTGTTTAGTTTTTATATGTTTTGTTTGCGAAAAAGAACGGCCAATGTTTTTGATAAAATGCGCATACATAAACTTTCTGGCCTAGGCCGATAATTGTTGAAACATTGAATTACCTGAACATTGTCACCGGATGATAACCTTAATAGGTCCCTTTGTGAAGGGTATCTTGTCTGTTTGTTCATGTTGTTGCAGGGACGTCACCCTCCAGGCAGTACGCCAGATATTTTCCAAGCAGGATGATTCCTTCTTCCCCAGCAAGTTCGGCAGCGTTTCCCCACGGAGTCTGAGCATGGGATTGTGAGCATTGATAGGTCTCCCCAAGAAGAGATAGATTCTCCCCAATCAGATGTATCCTAGGCAGGATCGTCATCTCCCCAGCCGAGTCATACGCAGAAGCGTTATTCATTCTCAACACTGGGACAAGGTGCAGTTTTCTCGTAGAAGACTATTCGCAAGTATTCAGCTTCCGATAGTTCAGACTGAAGTCTCCAAGAGAGTTGAAATTCCCCTCAGAGTTGTATTCTCCCTGGAAGGTAGGGTTTATTCCAGCATCTGATTGCCTATCCTCAGCTGAGTTTGCAGTTCCCCAAGAGAGCCGAGTTCTCGGAAGCCGTTTAGGGCATTATTGGTTTTCCCCAGTAGAGAATGTTGAATAGATGTTGCTGTACTTCTTCATCGAAGTCCGTATCTCCAGGAAGATTCTATCTGCGAAGGCCGTGCGGTTTATTTCCATGATTGATATTGTTTCCTCAGCGGTTCGTGGTTCGTATACCCCGTTGAGCGAGTACAGGTTCTCGTAGAACTTTATTCCCCTGCAGAAAGTCGTCTGAAGTCGTTTCCCCAGGTTAAGTCCAATTTAGATTGGTGTGATTTCTTCTCCACGGCAGGATGAGTCCTCTTCACCAGAGTGGCACTTTCTCCTTGACAGGAGGATTTTCCCTTCAGCATTTATTTTGCTGATGGGATCGTAGCATTTTGCATGATTGCATAGCATTTACCCTAAACGCGTAGCATTTCCACAGTGACGAGCATTGCACCATTGCCAAACATATGCATGTGAAACATGAGCTAGGTCGTTACCGTTCTTGTTTTGCAGGCGTTCCTCAGCAAAGTTGTTTGCTTAAGATGATTCTTAAAATCCCTAGTGAAGTCGCCAGAGTTGTTTGCTCAGGATGATTCTTGAGTCCCTCAGAAGATTTGTTTGCTCAGGATGATTCTTGAGTCCCTCAAAAGAGTTGTTTGCTCAGGATGATTCTTGAAGTCCCTAGCGAAGTTGTTTGTTCAGGATGATTCTTGAATTCCTCAGCAGAGTTTATTCATCCAGGATGATTCCAAAATTCCCGAAGCAGAGTTACTTGATAGTTCTCCAGAATCCCCAGCGGAGATGCGTCATCCCCAGCAGGTTTTAAACAGAGAAGTTGAAATTTCCCTTGAAGACTTGATGATTGAAGTTTGGCAGTAGTGCCAAGCCCCCTGACTTACTGATGAAGTCCGACTGCGATGTCGAAGCAGTTCTCCCAGCTGATGCAGAGTGCCTAGTGGCAAAAGATTGAATATCCTTATTGGTCCGTGATTGATTAAGGAGTCCCTTTCCTGACTTACTGATGAAGTCCAACTGCGATGTCGAAGTAGTTATCCTAGCTGACATGGAGTGCCTGACGGCAAACGATCGTATATCCTTATTGGTTCATGAGTGATTAAGGATTCTATTTCTGACTTACTAACGAAGTCCGGCTGACGCCCGAGAATTTCTTTGAATGCCCGACGGCATAGTTAACTTGATTGTCAAAAGTTCCTAATGACCTGATGAGTCCTGAGGAATTCTTCTGTTGCCGTGCCGCAGAATGCCTGACGACAATATCAGCTATGTGTCACTAGTTACCGTGTAATCAGTGATCCCTTGATGATTTGAGGAAGAAGCTGTAGCGAAACCTGATGATCATCCTGACAGAGATTTGAGACTAGTCGCTCACCAACCAGTTACCGTGTAACCAGTGATCCCTTATTGACTTACTGATGAAGTCCGACGAAGATATTGTCGACGTTCCTAGCGACATAACGAGTCCATAGGTGACGATAAGGAATTCTTCTACTGTGGTAGAGAATGCCTGACGGTAATATCAGCCATACTTTACCAGTTACCGTGTAACCGGTGATTCCTTGATGACTTGAGGACGAAGATCTACAGAAAAATCAGACGATCATCCTGACGGAGATTTGAAGTTAATCATTCACCTCAGTTTCCGAAGAATTTGTTCCCATTAGAGCATCGTTCGTGCGGTTGGCAAATTTCCGGGTTTATTAGTATTCAACCGTCTTTTACCTTGATTGTTTAAGAGTCGTTCGCTTCTCACCCAGCCAGGTCCAAGCCGTTTGAATAGGGGTAGCTGTTGCACCCCAAAATTTGCCTAACATTTCTTTACCTAGCTTGTGTTTCATTGCATTCATATTAGCATTATCATCTACATTGCATTGACATGTGTGAGGGAGATCAGGAGGTATGACTACCAATCAAGGGCTATACAAGATTATAAAGCTATCTAAGAGGGTTATTCAAGTGCTTAAGGGTTGATATCCTCACAAGAGAAGCCAAAGATCCACAGAAAGAGTGGCTGAAGCCAAGTGTGTATGTCTCCTAACTTGAGAGTTGTGGGAAGCCAGCAGATGATTCTAAAGCCATGGAGTTGGACTTGAGACTTTGAGAGAGCTCATGAGAAGTATTAAAGATCATTTTTGAAGCCTAGACAGGTCAATATGCAAGAGATGTGGAGCTACAACCAAGATTGGTACAACTAGGGTTTCATCTGGTCAACCCTAGGATAACTGATGATTTGAAGAAGGTTGAGACCTAATTCCAAGACCATGTGATCATGGATTGATGTACTGAGATGCCCAAGGGATGATTCCAAGGTCAACTTATCATGAATCAAGAGTGTGAGGAGTTCCTAAGCTAGGGTTGATATGCTTGACAGCGTAAAATCCCCTGGTTTGGAGCCTAACTTCAAGACCACATAACTCAAGATGTGATTTTCATCTCACCTTGACCCTAACATGATTGTTGTAGGGCATGATCATAGCTTTAATTTTAGTACTAGAAGTCCTTGATAGGGTTTATAGAACTCAAGTTATGAGCCAGACAAGTTATAGGTCATCAGTGGAATGTGAATTTGGAGCTTGAAAGTTACCCAACTTGCATAACACTTTTGCCCTAGAAGGATGACTGTCATGAACTTTTGTCCAACATGAATGTTGTTCCTTATCTTCTTATCTTTCTAGAAAGTACTAGAAGTCCATGATTGGATTTGTAGAACTCAAGTTACAAGCTTTGCAAGATAAGGGTATTTTGGGTATTTGGAATTACAGGTCATATTTGGTTGTGGGTCAGTTTCATCAACTTAGACATCTCAAATGGACTTTTGATCAACTTGAAAGTTGTTCAAAATGGTGTTATTAGTCCAACCATGCCCCAAGCATCCATTGATATGGATTGAATATGGAAGTGTATGAAGAAAATTTGAAAAAAGGATAATTAAAAGGCATAAAAAGTGAAAATTCCATTTTAATTCATTTTTGTGCAAAACTTCACAAATTGGTACATATTTTGATTTCAAATGGCATTTTAAAGACAATGGCATTGGTAGAATTTTGATTTGAGGCTTTCTTCATGGACTTTGTTTGGATTACTTAGAATTGAAGTAACATAACCAATGTGCACCATTGGATCAATTCAAGCTTTCAATCTGATCCATTCACCTTCACCAAGGGTTATGCAAGTCATTTGAGTAAGAATTAAACTGAAATTACACAGAATACACGACTGCCATGGTTGCACTTTGAAGGAAAATGGAAATTTTGGATTAATCAAATTGGGCCAGGTTATGATCCAAATAGTTTCTATTTAAGTTCAGTATCATGTTCATATCGTTTTTTGGGTAGTGTTGCACCCCAAATTTTGACCCCTTATATCCTCTTCATATCATATGCATTTATTTATCTAACCTTAACAAGTTTCGAAGTGTATTTTGTCAAGACACAGATGAAACGGGGCTCCGCACTGATAAAATCGAAGGTTCGAGGATTGGGCAACCAATGTTTTGGGATGAATCATTTATGAAATAAGATCAAGAATACCATATTGGGCCATGTGTGAGTTCAATTTGAAGTAATCACCCACAAATGGGGTGCAGTGCAGTTCAAGGCACCCAATTAGGGTTTTTCGGGTTGAAAAAGTCAACTGTAGTTTGACTTTAGATTTGGGAAATAATTCAAGGATAAAAGTATGGTTTAAAAAGCTCATATGGCTTTGTGAAGTCCCCTCAAAGAGTTTCAAAGTCTTGGAAGCTACGAAACATGAACAGACAGTTCGGTAATTGCCGATCGATCGTACGGTTGACCGAAAAGTCAACCCCCTCAAGTTTTAGGAATTGGACTTCAAGTGGTGAAGCAAAGTTGTTCCTTATGTCATGAGGGACCTACATATCAATTTTCATGATCATCGGATCAAAGACGTGAGAGTAATCGAAAAATCGGGAAATTAGGGTTTCGAAAGGGGCTAAACCCTAACTCCCTAACCACACACCCGAACGAGGTGGTCTGAGGCTCGTCGGAAAGCTCTTAACAAGTCCTACAAAAGTCCTATACTAGTCCACTCTCAGAAAATGCATGGAATTGGAGTTATCATCAAAGTCATTTTTTAGTACAAAACACTTAGTGAATTTTTCAAAATCTGGCTGCATCAAAATTTGTTTTTGCTAACTTTGAGGGGGTTTTTCAACCTAGTTCCATCAAGAATTTGGAAATTCCTAAAACATGAAAGTTGTAGAGCTACACAAGGGTGTCGCTACTGCGAAAATCGACACCGGCTGAACAGATGAGTCGCCACCGTGCGTTATTTATCCCAAAGAGGGGAAAGGAAACGCTCGAGGTAAACCTACCGCAAAACGGGGAAAGGAATGGTCATCGCAACCAAATCCTGGATTCGGGAGTCGGTTACGCAAGGGGAAGGTATTAGCACCCCTCACGTCCGTCGTACTCGACGGGATCCACGCTTGTTTTCGGGTATGGATTGTTATTCTATCTAAACTAAAGGATGATGGTTAAAAAGAAAATAAAATGACTCGGCAAAGTATCGCACTTTATGCCTACGTATTCCAGTCTGGAACGAGAAATCAAAGTCAACGTAGTTCGCCTACCTACTGGAAAGGAGGGGAAGGTTGCTCGCTAGGATATCGCATCCTATGCCTACGTACTTTCATACAGCATGAAAGATCAGAGCAAACGTAGTTCGGGCCACGTACGACACAGGTCTGTCTTGATTGTTTTTATTCCTTCTGAAAAAGGGTTTTTCTGATTAACAGTCCAGGCAGACAAAATTGACGCTTTGATGAGTTCACATTCTTTTACGGAAGAAGTGTCTTTTATTGTGTTTGAAATATTTATTGTGTTTTTCTGTTTGTTTTGAGAAAGAAGAGACAGAACTCTAACCTACGGTTGCAAAGGGAATCAAACTAACCTACTGTTATCCTGCATGGGTTAAGACCTAATGTCTATCATGCTCCTCTCTTGCGCAGAGAGAAACAGAGATCCTAAGGGATAAACGGAAACAGAAACAATAGCAAATATACAATAAAGCAGTAAAATGCATGGATGCAACAATACAAGCGAGGCAAGGGAGTCCCACTCAACCTCGAACCTAGAAAACAACAGGCAAAAGTGAACCGAATTCACTTTCAACCTAACAGGTTAAACAGCAAGCAATACAGTCAGGGAAATTCTAACAATATATCAAGAATTATAAACAGCAAAAAAACTACAGCAACAACAGTCTTCATCAGCATCTGTCTTCAAGTCCTCTTCACACATCTACAGGCTTCCAGCAAGCATCAGTCCTTATCTTCACAGCCTTCAAGCAAGGTCTTTGTCTTCAACCCTTCAATGGCTTTTCTTCAAGTCCCAATCTCCCAGCTGGGGAACCAATCACAAGAATGAACTGGGGTGTTAAGCAATTAGTTGACCACCAAAGGTGGCAAACAAACTGCTAACAACACATAGAATATTTCTCTCAAGAGTTCTATCTCTTAGACACTATCACCAAGCCTTCCAAAGGAAGGGGGTGAATGTCTTAGAGAGACTCTGCATCATAGAGAGGGATGGAGGGAAACAAGACCTTCCATGTTTGTGAATCAAATTTTCTACTCTAGAGCTCTGCCTAACTCCTAAATCCTATAACCTTCAACAGCTGCCAGCAAGAGATACTCCTCATCAACTCTGGAAGTTGGTCTTCATTCTCTTTGATCTCCAATGGGCTTCATCAGCACAGTCTTCAGCTCAAACCCAAACCCCAAGCAGGCCCAATACCCCACACATGCCCAATACCCCACACAGTCAAATAATAACCCCAGAGAGGGCACACCACACCATCAATCAGGCACAAGCAATATACTAATAGTAATAGTAGAATAGGGGAAACCTAGTAATTTCTAAGGGATCTATTATCTACCCATAATACCCCTATAGTCCCATACCCTAAAATTCAAACTACAACTCCTAAAAGAAATGATTTATTACACCTATGTTATCTCTAAACCCTAGTTTTGATTCTCCTAATCACACCTAAACAAGCCATCTAAAATTAAGTCCTAAAATCATGAATTAAATTTCATATGGAGATTAAAGTCCTAAGTGAAGTACTCTAAAAAGAATAGGCCCAAAATATAAAAGTATCTAACTAAACTAAAATCAACAATATCATGTATAAACCTAAAATCAATTTAAACCTATTTAAAAGAAAAATATACTAAAAATGCAAAAATAAAATAAAATGCTAATTTTATTACATGACAATTTTCTTAACAGAAATATGAAAAAGATGCAAAAACAACCATTTAAAAATGTGAAATTTCCAATTTGTTATGATTTTTCAAAGAATTAACAAAAATAAAAGAAGTTAGAAATGATTTAGATTGATTAGGGGTGCAGTTAGTGGTTATTTCAGTTAAAAAAGAGATGATGGGCCCAGACTGGGGGTGCGCATAGCAAGGTGCGTCTGGGCCCAGTTGACCAGAAAATATAAAAAGAAAATAAAAAACAAAGACGGTGCAAATAGCCAAAATATTAGTTCATTTTATGTTGGGCCTGGAAACTAGGTGGTACGAATAGCAATGCAACTAAAGCCCAATCAGAACGATTAAGTGAAACGGTGCGCTTTGGCACCCAGAATTCCCTCGCGTTTCAGTTTAAATCCTGGCCATTAGATCATTCTCTGAGTCAAAGTCAAGTGAAGGATCCAACGATCCTCATGTGTCTTCTCCAAAGCTAGGGTTTCAGCCATTAAAGAACCATGCACGAGCTTGCACGAACCAGAATTCCACATACTCCTACACCTTCATTTCTCCATGAAACTCACATCTGTAAAAAACAAAAACGCTCCATTTCTTCTCCTCTACACAACCATGGCCTTGGTTTTCTCTGAAACTCACCCCAGCACCAAACCCGATAGGTAGAAAGCCTTGGCTCCACCATTTTACACTGAGATCAAACCTGCTAATTCTTGCTAACTCTTACATTAATACAATCTACATGCTATTCTGATTATTTTTATCTATCTAACCAAGATTATCATGCCCTAACCTAGGTGTTCTAAGCCAAAACAGTTTTGGTGCTCCATTGGTGAACTTCATGAAATGCCTTCAAATTCATCAGAAACATTCATCTAACTATTCCTAACAATTCTAACCTAAGAATTCTACATTATTCTAACTAATTCTAGCCAATTCGATGAGATTACTAACCTTGTGTAATCTTGAAAACAGATGGAGAAAACCTTGGATGCACAGCTTGCAATGCTTGGGACTTGCTCAATAAACTTGGTTCTTGATTCTGTATGCAGTAGTTCTTGCTCAAACCCCTTGGATTGCCATAACCACTTCCTTTTGCAATTTGGATGACACACTTGGTAGCACACGAATTCTGCCTCAATTCAGCCAGATCTTGATGGAAACTTGATCTATGATGGATGTAGATGATGATAGGATCAAGAATTGTGGAGAATGATGAAGATTTGATAGAGTTCTTATGTGATTTGCAAAGTTGGAGAATGAGATGAAACTTGGTGTTTTTGATCAAAATGAAGTGTCAACCCCTGAATGAAGCCACTCTACTCAATATATAGACACTCATAGAACACTCTAGAACTTGGTAGAACCTTCTTGTGCACAATTCCCTTGAATCTTGGATATGTTACTTCCTTTGTAAGCCAACTAGCATAACTTCCAAACTTTGAACCAAACTCAAAAATCTACTTTTGCAAATGTTCTTAAAACATTTTTTCCAATCAAAATGACCTATAATTTCATCCCATTTGGCCATGTTATGAAAAATCCCATTTTTAGGTCACTTTTATTCATTAAATTCACCTTTTAAATGACCAAATTTGAAACCTTGAGCTATGAGCATCTCCAAACTTTCATGATCACTTTTCTAGACTCAAAATGTCATTTAGAGCAAGTTTGATGTTGTGAAGTTTTTCATTTGAAGCTTCCTTGTATGAGTTTTGGGCATAGGCTTGAAATGACCTGTAATTCTCAAATGACCAAAATACCCTTTGCTTGTCAAGGTCATAAGTAGAGTTCCACAAATCATATGAAGACATACCATACCTTTATAGAAAGCTAAGACAATGAGGAACAACTCTTATGTTGACCAGAAATTCATTTGAAATTTCCTTGAGGGGTAAAAGTTGCTTGGAAGACAAGTAACTTTCACAGACAAAATTTCAGATACCTCAGATGACCTGTAACTTGCAAGGACCATAACTTGAGTTCCATAAATCTCCTTGATGTCTTCCACCACTCAAATTAAATGTATTCAGATCCTATACAAGTTTCATGTTGGCCAAGGATCCATTTGAAGCTTGCATTTTGAATTATCTTGCTTGGAAGTTTGTCCTAAACCAGGGGATTTTACACAGAAACCCTAATTTAGAAACTCCTCTTCTTCTTGATTTATCTTGATTTCTTCTTGGCACAACACCACATCCTTATCTACATGTCAAATGATGAACCCCACATCTCTCAGATAGACCTTGATGCCTTTCAATCAATCATTTGACCTAGGGTTGACCCAGGGTTGACCCAGATGAAACCCTAGTTGACTGTCTTCAACTGCAACTCTTGTGATCACATCAATGACTTGTCTCACTTTCACCATGACCCTCTAAGTCCTCCATGATGTCTGTATACCCTCCATGCTCAATCCCCAACTCACAATTTCTTTGATGATCTTCCAATACACTCAAGATAGGAGAGAGACCCACTGTTTGGTCCAATGACTTCTTTAGACTTCAACTTCTTTCTGATGACTTGACTAAGATTGAATTTGAATAATAACCTCCTGATAGGCTCATAGAGATAAGAATAGTACCTGGTCCCTTGTTGGATGACTTACTATGCTATGCTATGCAGATGAATTATGTATATGATCTACTATGCAAATGCTAATGCAATTAAAACATAAACCAAGTGAAATAGGTTGAGCAAATTTTAGGGTGCAACAGCTGCCCCTATTCAAGCGACTTGGACCCGATTGGGTGAAGAGCAAACGGCCTTCAAACATTCGAGGTACGAGACGGTTGAATACGAAAGAACCCGGAAATTTGCCAACCGCAAAAATTAAATTGCGTATACGACTACTGCTTGGGGAGAGCCCCCTAGGGTACTGGCTTCTGTTGCCATGGCAACAACTAACCATCCATCTGTCAATCTATTTTGTGGACTATTCTGATATTGTCCGCAGACCACTCTATCCCGAAGAAATGGGCATACACCAAACAACGAGAAATTGTTGATATCACTTATCAACCTCTGTTGATCTCACTTATCAACCAAGCACACGCTAACCAGCGGGAGAATATTGACTTCACTTGTCATGTTGACTTCACTGATCAACCTTTCGTATCTAAAGAAACGAGCAAACGCTTAAGCAAGCGGGGCGGTGCTGATCTCACTTATCAACCATTCGTTTCCTGACGAAACGAGCGAACGCTTAACCAAGCGGGGCAATGTTCGAAGACATGAACAAACGACTCTGCGGGGAAACGAGAAACTTAACTAAGTAACTCTGAGGGGAATCTGACGATAATCATCACATACCTACTCTGACCGTAGATAACAAATTCTAGATCCTCACGTACTGATATAACACAAACTAGATGGACTGAGTAGCTTAACCAAGCAACTCGGTGGGGAAAACTCTGTTGGAGATCACGAGAAACCTAACCAAGCAACCCGATGACGACCACCTTGCTGGGGAATACAAGTAACTTAACCAAGCAACCTGTTGAAGAAGACCCTGCCGGGGATTACGAGGAACTTAACCAAGCATCTCGTTGAAGAATACCCTGTTGGGGATTATATCTCTACTGGGGAAACTGCGAGTAACTACCCAAAAATTGCATTATGCTATTTCCACAGCACTCTGAGAAAGGACTCGGCTGGGGAGAAAGAGAAATGCTTGACCAAGCAACTCTGCTAGGGGAACATCTGACATGACGAACACGATCACTGCATGTCGTACGCCATAAATCCACAAAAATAAGATGAACACGATCCTTGCGTGTATCACAAACAACATCCACTGAAGGGACAAACACGACGAACACGATCACTGCGTGTTTCGCACCACAAGTTCGAATGGTTCTATCAACACGATCACTGCGTGCTATACGAATACGATCACTGCGTATCTCGAACACGATCACTGCGTGTTCTGAGCCACGGTCCTCTTGACTGGAGAAAAACACGATCACTGCGTGCTGTGTGTCTCAACCAACCCACATAACTGGACGAATACGATCACTGCATATCCTGACCACACATAGGGTGAACACGATCACTGCGCGTTTCATGTCACGACCCTCTTGACTGGAGGAAACACGATCACTGCGTGCCTTGTGACACAACTTCAAACCTGGGGCGAATACGATCACTGCGTACTTCGGCCACAAACAAACAGACGAAACACGATCACTGCGTGCTTCATGCCATAACCACCGTATAACGGACAAATACGATCACTGCGTATCTCGACCAACAAATCTATAGACCATGATCAACACGACCACTGCGTGTCTCGCACAATGAACCCCCGAGATAATGCCAACACGATCACTGCGTGCCGTACAACACAATCCTCTTAGATCGGGACGAATACGATCACTGCGCAATTCGACCACAAACACACATACCAGGATCAACACGATCACTGCGTGCCTTACAACATGGACCCCATAAATGGTACAAATACGATCCCTGCGTACTTGACCACAAAATTCACATCTTCCTGAAACCACGATTTCTCTCATCGGCAGGGAACAACACATCTGAAACTGAAGAGGTAACCACCTGGATTATGTTTCAACAATGCATGTTTGATAATGACGTAATGCTTCCACACAGCATGGAAATGCTACGTATTTAGGTAAAATGCGAAGTATGATGATGCATGCTTATGCAAAGAGTCACTTCAGCAAAATAAGTGCTGAAGACAAAGCTGGATCCGCTGGGGATAACCGGAACACTACCGATACCCTTCCAACAAAATAAATGTTGATAAAGTGAACTAACTCCGCTGGGGATAACCACCCTGCTGGGGAAAGTAGCTCACAAACTCAAAACTTCAAACTCTGCTGAAAAATGATCCTCCTGACGAGGAAGGATCAATCTGTTGGGGAAAGAGAAAAGCAATCCGGGAAACTGCTTTCAAAGGTATCAACACTCTGATTACGCCTTGTGGGGATGCTTCATCCTGCTATCACTGAGCTGGGGATTGACCGGTGCGCTCTGATTCACACTACACGAGAAACTCTTTGGGGAAGTTAATCATATCCGTCTCGACCTTCGCTGGGGAGGACTCTGCTCTGCTTGATAAGCCAATTCTGAACTACTGAGGGTGCATTGATCTTTTCCTTTGACGCAATCTCCACTCTCCTGGGGCGACAACATTCAATTTTGACTGGGGCGACTTCACCGGGGAAAGGCACAACATTCATCCTCTAGAGAGGGTACTAGCCCGCCATGGACTCTGGCGGGGAACTTTGCGAGCTTTTGAATACCTGCAAAAGTCAACAAGCAAACACAAGGCAATCTATGCAAAAAAGAAACATCTTGGTAATCACCCATGACAACCATTCAGGTAATTTCCGGTTTTAACACTCATCGGCCGAGGCCCACCTGTTTACACGCATGTAAGTTTATCAAAAAACATCGGCGTTTTTTACAAACAAAACTGTAAAAATTAAAACCAACGTCACACACTACGCTGAATAACACACTTTATTGATAACGGCCTGAGAATAGGCAAGATTTGTACATCAGATGCAACTCCTGAAAAGAGGTAGTCACGCATAAACAAAATGCAGAAGTATACAAATATACAGAATAAAATTTGTACACATGTCGGCAACGTGTTACAAACGAACACCATGAACCGATCCTCCTATGACTCGCCGGACTCTGACGCTTTCCCGATCTCTGTCTTCGGAAGAAATTGCTTTGGGTAGTTGACCCCCAGATGCTCCCAAACCACTAACCATCAAACTTGGACCGCAGTCATTTGCTTCTCAAATCCCTAACTTTTGCGTGAATCGCCCTTTGCGGGTTTTCGATTCACCGGGATACCCCTTTTTGCCGAAGCCGCCCAGTGTAGGTTTTCGACTTCGCGGGTGTACATTTTTTCATTTTATCCCTAACTTTTGCCCGAACCTTTTTATTCTGTTTTTTGGTTTGCCAGGATGCCCCATTTTTGCCTGGACTCTCTTTTTACTGTCCAGCGGGTCAATTTTAAGCAAAGTATTTTTTAACTGCGTCCGAGTTCACAGGGGACGAAAAGTCTTCACCATCCATGGTGGATAACAATAAGGCTCCTCCGGAGAAGACCTTTCTCACGACGTATGGACCTTCATAATTAGGAGTCCATTTGCCCCTGTGATCCGATTGCGGTGGGAGAATCTTTTTCAGCACAAGATCGCCCGTCTGAAAGCTTCGAGGTCGAATCTTCTTGTCAAATGCTTTCTTCATCCGGCTCTGATACAGCCTACCATGTGCAATGGATGCCAGTCTCTTCTCGTCTATCAAACTCAGTTGATTCAATCTGTTTCTCACCCATTCTGCTTCGTCCAGCTTAACATCAAGTAAAACCCTCAAAGATGGTATCTCAACCTCCAATGGCAGGACTGCCTCCATGCCATACACTAGTGAGACCGGTGTTGCCCCAGTTGATGTACGCACTGTCGTGCAATAACCGTGCAAAGCAAACGGCAACATCTCATGCCAATCCTTATACGTCACAACCATCTTTTGAACAATTTTCTTTATGTTCTTATTGGCCGCTTCAACAGCGCCATTCATCTTGGGTCTGTATGGAGATGAATTATGATGCTCGATCTTAAACTCCCGACAAAGATCCCTCATCATCTTATTATTCAAGTTCGAACCATTATCAGTAATAACCCGCTCAGGAATACCGTATCTGCAAATTATATCCCTCTTGATAAATCTGGCCACCACCTGCTTCGTCACGTTGGCGTAAGATGCTGCTTCCACCCACTTAGTGAAGTAATCGATCGCAACCAGAATGAAGCGATGCCCGTTAGATGCCGTAGGCTCGATTTTGCCAATCATATCAATTCCCCACATGGAGAAAGGCCACGGAGAAGCCATAACATTCAGTGGACTGGGTGGCACATGGATCTTATCAGCATAGATCTGGCACTTGTGACACCGCTTGGCGAACTTGAAACAGTCCATTTCCATCGTTAACCAATAATACCCCGCCCGCAACAACTTTTAGGTCATAGCATGCCCACCAGCATGTGTACCAAAAGTTCCTTCATGGACCTCTTCCATGAGTAAATTGGCTTCCTTCTCGTCTACACACCGGAGAAGTACCAAATCGTGGTTCCTTCTATACAGGACGCCGTCGGGATTCAGGTAGAAGTTGCCTGCTAATCTCCTTAGAGTCTTCTGATCACGACTGGATGCCCCAGCCGGATATTCCTTGCTCTTCAGGAAATTCTATATATCGAAATACCAAGGTTTACCGTCAAATGCTTCATCAATTGCAAACACAAAGGCCGGCCTATCAAGGCGAGATATGACAATCCTGGGAGCCTCATTCCAGTAGTTGACCTTATACATCGAGGATAATGTTGCAAGGGCGTCCGCCATTTGATTCTCCGCCTGGGGTACATGATGAAACTCTACTTTATCAAAGAAAGGTAGCAACCTTCTCGCATAATTCATGTACGGTATCAGATTAGGTTGCCGTGTCTCCCACTCTCCCTTAATCTGATTCACAACCAATGCTGAATCCCCATATACGTCCAGATTCTTGATCCTCAGATCAATAGCCTCCTCTAACCCCATAATACAAGCTTCATACTCGGCTTCATTATTCGTCACTGGAAAAGTCAATCTGGCTGTGAACGGGATGTGCGATCCGTGGGGAGTTGTAATGATTGCCCCAATCCCGCTACCGTACGAATTGACAGCCCCATCAAAAATTAATTGCCACTGGGAACTCCGCTCAGGACCTTCACCAGGCAACGGCTCATCACAATCTTTAGCTTTCAAGTACATTATGTCCTCATCAGGAAACTCAAACTTCATAGGCTGATAATCCTCAATTGGCTGTTCGGCAAGATATTCGGACAAAACACTTCCCTTAATGGCCTTCTGGGAAACATACTGGATATCGTATTTTGTCAATACCATCTGCCATCTAGCAATCCTTCCAGAGAGCGCTTGCTTTTCAAACACATGTTTGATCGGATCCATCTTCGATATCAGCATGGTTGTATGATTCAGCATGTACTGTCTTAGACGTTTGGCAGCCCACGCCAATGCACAACACGTCTTTTCGAGCATAGAGTATCGAGATTCACAATCCGTGAACTTTTTACTCAAGTAGTAAATTGCATGCTCTTTCCTTCCTGTCTCGTCATGTTGACCGAGAACACAACCCATACTGTTCTCCAGAACCGTCAGATACATAATCAGTGGTCGTCCCACTACTGGGGGTATCAACACCGAAGGTTCCTGCAAGTATTCTTTTATCTTTTCAAATGCCCTTTGGCAATTGTCGTTCCAGACCACCGCTTGATCTTTCTTTAACAGTTTGAATAATGGTTCACACGTGGTCGTTAGGTGAGAGATGAACCTAGCAATGTAGTTCAACCTCCCTAAGAACCCACGAACTTCTTTTTCTGTTCTCGGTGCTGGCATCTCTTGTATTCCTTTTATTTTTGCAGGATCGACCTCGATTCCTTTCTTGCTCACAATGATCCCCAGTAACTTCCCGGATCTCACTCCGAAGGTACATTTGTTAGGATTCAACCTCAGCCTGAACTTCCTCAGCCTCTTGAACAACTTCAGCAGATTAATCAGATGTTCTTCCTCTGTTTGAGACTTGGCAATCATGTCATCGACATACACCTCAATCTCTCTGTGCATCATGTCGTGAAAAAGCGTTGTCATAGCCCGCTGGTACGTTGCCCCAGCATTTTTCAAACCAAAGGGCATCACCTTATAACAGAAGGTTCCCCACGGGGTGATAAAGGTCGTTTTTTCCATATCCTCCAGAGCCAATTTGATCTGGTTGTACCCCGAAAATCCATCCATGAAGGAAAACACTGAAAACTGAGCCGTGTTGTCAATTAACACGTCAATATGCGGCAGCGGGAAATCATCCTTCGGGCTCGCTTTGTTTAGATTCCTATAATCAACACACATTCGAACCTTGCCATCTTTCTTTGGCACAGGCACGATATTAGCGACCCAAGTGGGATAAGTGGTAACAGCCAGGAACCCAGCATCCCATTGCTTCTGCACTTCTTCCTTTATCTTTATAGCCATGTCAGGACGAGTCCTTCGGAGTTTCTGCTTCACGGGTGGGCAATCTTCCTTCAACGGCAGACGATGAACAACCATATCAGTATCCAGACCTGGCATGTCCTCGTAGGACCAAGCAAATATATCACTGTATTCACGCAGCATCTCAATAAGCTCTTGCTTGATGTCAACCTGCAACGCGGCTCCTATGCGGATATTCCTGACGCATTCTTCAGACCCTAAGTTGAAAATATCAATCTCTTCCCGGTGAGGCAGAATGACTCTCTCCTCTTGCTTCAACAACCGACTCAGCTCTTCTGGTAAGTCACTATCCTCCACAATCTCCTCCTCAGCTTGGAAGATCGGATGCTCGAAGTCTAAACGAGTCATAGGAAGTTTTTGGTCGATGTCATCTGAAAATTCATGAATCCTGCGACGGTTAAGTGCTTCAAAAATGATGTACAAGCAAAATGCATAACCACACTGCGATTTTATTGAAAAATAAAAAAACAGAAAGAAAAGGATCTCAACATTTGAATGTAAAAAACGTCGTCATTTATTGATCATGCAAACATACAGGTAAACAGTTAGGCCCTAAGACAAGATCAATGATGCCCCGGGCAAGGCATGTGATCATACAATGATTGAAAAAACAACGCATTACTGTTTGGTGACTGGGATAACGTCTTGGATGGACCAGTTGCATAGGCTGTGCCCCGGCGTGCTGGGTCGAATCCATGCGTCCATGTCGCAGTCGCTATCCACTTCCTCCGTATCAGACACGGCATTAATCCTTTCGAAGCTGACTCCTCCGGGCGTGAACACGACAGGTCCCTTGTACTTAGGCGCGCTCTGCGAAGGAGATGGGCGGTACCCCAAGCCATACCTATCTTGCTTCACTGGGATGTCTAGAACCTGCCCCCACTTCTGAGTCTCTCCTGCTTGTACCAACGCCTTGGCTTCTTTATATGAGGAGACGACCACCTCTTGCCCTTCACTCTTTAACGGAGCCTCTTCTTTAACCTTCACCCCTTCGAACGCCTGACACAGCGTTTCATGGATCTCTCCATCTACCTCTACGTACTTGAAGGAAGACAAATGACTGACTAAGATATCCTCTTCGCCACACACCGTCACAATACTCCCCTTAACCATATACTTCAGCTTCTGATGGAGTGTAGAAGTTACTGCCCCAGCGGCATGAATCCAAGGTCTCCCAATCAAACAACTATATGCAGGCTGGATGTCCATGATGTAAAACACTGTATCAAACACCTCCGGACCTACCTGGATGGGTAGCGTCACTGACCCGAATACTGACCTCCTTGTTCCGTCAAAGGCCCTCACCACCAACTCACTAGGGGTGCACAACAACCCACGGGTATCTAATTTCAACAGGGCTTTCTTTGGTAACACATTCAACGAAGACCCAGTGTCTACCAGCACATGGGATAAAATAGTGCCCCGGCATTCGATAGAGATGTGCAAGGAATTATTGTGATCACGCCCTCTAGGCGTTAGGTCAAAATCCGTGAATCCCAGACCATGCCCAGCGTTAACATGTGCCATAACTCCCTCCAGCTGATTAACTGAAATCTCTTGCGGCACGAAGGATGTCTCAAGTACCTTCAACAGGGCATTTCTATGCGCCTCAGAACACAACAACAGCGATAATATGGAGATCTTTGACGGGGTCTGCTGCAGGTGATCTACAATCTTGTAATCACTTTTGCGGATCAACCTCATGAATTCTTCCACATCTTTGGTTATCGGCTCTTTCTCCTTACTCCCCGAAGATTCCCCCTCAACAACTTTGTTCTTACCCCTGGCCAGCCTCTCTGCCTCGACCTCAGGTGAAGTGAAAATTCTCCCGCTCCGGGTTATACCACCCGCTTCCACTATGTTGTCTACGGACCCCGCTGGCGGATCATTCAAGTCAATCTTTTCCCCATTGCAATACACTTCAGCACCATAACTCCACGGGAATGCCTTTGTGCTTTCATAAGGGACTGGCTTAGCCTTGGTAATAGTAATGGTCGGCCTTTTCGCTGCTGCCGAAATCGTCACTGATTTGAACAGAATGGTGATCGTAGCAACCTCCCCGCGCTCTTTTTCAGATCCTGTCTCAATAGACTTCTCTCGCCCCACAGCCCTGTCAAACTGCAAGGTTCCTTCATCAATCAAACCTTGAACTCCCCTTTTCAACTTCTCACAGCCCTCAGGTTGAACCAAACAGTCAACACACTCTTCACTGCAACCGGGATAGACACCTCCTTTCAATAAACGCTGCTTTACGTAACTCAAAGGGGTTTTCAGCTTGCTCACTTCCGAAACCAAGTTCAACTCATCATCTACCAGGATTGCATTGGCCCCAGCCCCACCATGCTTGGGCATTGGCTGCTGCGTGATATTGGGACCGTCCTTCCCAAAGTTAATAGCCGTACTATCAAGCAAATCCTGTACTTTATGCTTGAAAGCTAGGCAATTTTCAATATTGTGCCCTGGTGCACCCGAATGGAAGTCACAGTGCTCATTAACATCATACCCGACTGGTGGCTGGCCAGTTGGTGGTGCTAAGGTCCTCTTCTCGACTAACTGCAATTTCAACAAAGTTTGAAGGAGTTCTGCATATGATACCGGCGGTACCTCGAATACTCTCCTCGGTCGTGGGTTCTGAAGTCTGCGCTGATTATTATTAGGCTGCTGCTGAGCCTGCTGCTGTGGTTGTTGTCTCTGCTGCTGAGAAGGCCCTGGAATGGTTACGCTTGCAACTTGCGACTGCTGATGCCAGTTCTGACTTCTATTCCTCCGTCGAGCATTGTATACAGCGTTGGTATCACCCTGCCTTTTACCACCAAACGTCTTCTTATTACTTCCCGCGGGACTGGACTCACCCGCTTGAATTTTACCAATCTTTACCCCGTTTTCAATGCGCTCCCCCATCAAGATCAACTCAGAGAAAGTACTCATCGAAAAATTGAGCAACCGGTCATAGTACATTCCAGAAAAAGTTCCTATGAACATATCCATCATTTCACGCTCCACCATCGGAGGGTGTACCCTAGCAGCCAGATCTCGCCATCTCTGGGCGTATTCCTTAAAGCTCTCGCTAGACTTTTGAGACATACTCTGCAACTGGACTCGGTTAGGGGCGAGATCACTATTATACTGATAATGTCAAACAAAAGCCTCTGCCAGCTCTTTCCAACTCCTGATCTGAGTAGGCTCCAAGCTCATGTACCACTCCAGCGATGGCCCTGACAGGCTATCCTGGAAGAAGTGCATTAGCATCTTTTCATCCTCAGAATACGCAGACATACGCCTGTAAAACGCGCGTACATGCACCCTAGGGCATGTATCCCCTTTGTACTTATCAAATGACGGCGCTTTGAATTTCAGCGGGACCCTCAACCCTGGGACTAACCCCATATTTGACATATCCAGCCCAAGAGCATTCTGGCTGGCCAATCCGTTCACTTTCTCTTTTAGCAATCTCATCCGATGGTTGTCATCCCTAGCTCTTTCATAACCCTCGTTCTGACCAGAGAACACATCCTCCTGACGATCCTCCCAGCGAGGTACTGCATCGTATCCAACATAATCTGCATCACGGCCCGGACCCGTTTGGAAGTACCTGGGGTCATACCTCAGATTTCCCATCTCTTGAGTGTTGTATGCACCAGTTCCATATCCCAGATTACCGTAACCATAGCCACCAAACCCAGCCTTGGCGCCAGCAGTGCTGCCATACCCCATGTTCACACCATTGAAGCCCTGGTTACCATTGATACCATTCATTCCGACATTCTCAACGCCCCCTTTGAAACCCTGGTTGACGTTACCCACAAATACCCCAGCAGTGTCTGTATTGGCATTCATATTACCGGTGTTCCCACCTCCACCTACAGGACCAGTTTCTCCAGCATTCAAACCGGTTACGGGAAAAGCATCAGCACTTTGACGATTCTCAATTCGGGGAGAAGCAGCAATATTTTCACCATGCGGTGTCCCGTTGTTTTCAGCCCGTGCGACTATCGGTTGAACCAGATTCTGCAGCTGCTCTTGTCCCTTGGCGATGGTCTCTATGGTTTGCATGAGCAGGGCCATCCTGTCACGCATCTCTTGCATTTCACTCTGCACGTTGTCCATGATCTTCTTCTGGTTAGTCCTTGTGGAATAACGATGGATTCGTTGATCTGCAATCCTGAAAGTACCTGGAATGGATGCAGGAGATAAGATACACGGATCACAAACCTGTAATGCAAATATGAGTATGTATGCAAAATGCAATATGTGTCTGTGCATTAGGGAATATCATTCCCCGATTCTAGTGTGAATGTGCCAGTGCAGTGACAGTGCTAGCAATACGGTGATCGGAGCCGAATCATAGAAAACCTCGTATATTGCAGAGAAATCCATTAAGCCAAGAATACAATATCACTGAGTGTATAATAAGAAGGCATGACCTCAACCAACAATCCTGGTGATGGTTAGCACAAATGCAAATAAAGCATACACATTAATATATGAAATGGTCAAGTACACTCATGAGCCTGGTACTCTTCTAGTAACTTCTTAGTCTCTGGATGACTTGGTCGGGTAAGCAGCCCCTCAACAAGTTGATTTCTTTGTTTGAGAACACGTCGCACGTCACCAGCGGTTTCCTCCCATGCCCCTTCTCCGAAGCGATCCTCTAGCTTCCGCTTCTGAGACACAGCTTCGTTCCTGCCTTCGATGGCCTTGTTCAATGCATTCTGGAGACTATATCTAGCCATTACCTCCTCTTCATGCTTCTTAATGCTAGCCTTCAACTGCTCTTCGAGTTCAGAAATTTGCTGCTTCAATTTGTCTTCCCTCCTTTTGTTGTTGGTTAGCGTAGCATTCCACGTCTTGTTACAAGAAGAGATTTCTCGGTGAGCGGCGTCGAGTGCTTTCTTTTTGGACTCCAACATGTCATGAGAGCTTTTGAACTCTTGACCTAGACGTTCGCGCTTCTTTTTCTCTTCAGTCAACTCAGCACCTAGCCTGTTTACTAGTTCGATCTGCTGTTGGAAAGAATGCACAGCCTTGTTCTTCTCACTACGCATCTGAGCCAGCTCCTTTTCTAACTCTTCATTAATCTTCATCAAGGCTTCTTTTTCTTTTACAACTCGCTCGTAGACCTTCATTGTAACAGTGGTTGGTTCTTCCACCGGGATACGAACAAGGACTGGTGCAGCTGGAAATGGCATCAGCAACTGTCTTGCTCTCTCTTGGATCCAAACTTTGTAGGGTGTATAAGCCTGACAATCATTCTTCCCCAACAGTGGTTTCCCTCTTCTGTTAATACGCATCCAGGCATGCTGAAGCTTGGCTAGTAAGTCTCCATTCAAATCACCGGTGAAGTACAGAGATTCCTGTACTTCTTCCTCCTGAGGTGGGTTCTTCAACGCATATCCAAACTGGCGAACAAACAGAGATGGGTTGTAATTGATGCACCCTTTCCTTCCTATCAATGGAACATTAGGATACCCAGAACAACTGAAAATAAGCTCAGACCCCATCAAGTCTCGGTCAAACCACTCAATGTCTTCAGAAGATAGTCTCATCAGACGCTTAGGCCAGTCAGCTGTAGTTGCACTATCCACAAAAGGTCCCTTCAGGGGAAGATGGCTCTTAAACCACATGTACAGCAAAGGCACGCAACAAGAGACGTTCTTGCCTCTCCTGTTCTCATTTCTGTAGTGCATCGAATGGTAAAAGTCCCCGATCAATGTGGGTACCGGGTTGCCAGCAGCAAACAAATGAAATGCATCCATGTCCACGAAATTTGGGAAATTGGGAAACAGCACTATCCCATAAATGCATAGAGCCAAAACAGCGTTGAAGACTACCCAACATCCATTCTTGGCGTATTCTTGAGCCTTACCAACCAGAAACTGGAGAGAGAAACCTGGAACCCCTCTCCAAAAAGTCATCAACAGCTCAGAAGCATTCATGTGCAAGGCCTTAGCCAAGTCCTCCAACTTGGGCTCAGCGGCAGAGTGAATAAAGGGAACCTTATTCTGTACTGGCAGCTCAGTAAACTCTACATACTCTTCGATGGTTGGCCCCAAAATGAAGTCAGCGAGTGTGAAGCACCTCAAAGCAGGGTCGTAGAATTGCATCAAGGTGTACAGCCCGTTCAATTCATCATCAGTTGGTTTGCGAACCAATCTCAACAACCGTCCGTAACTCTGCCTGAAGCTCCTACGGACACCCTCGTCAGCAAGAGAAATCAGACCCAGGAGGGGAGTAATATCAGGGATAGGTAACTTGTAGGCAACTGTCATCCTCAAACCAGCCATGATCAATACTCAGGAGTCTGGACACTAGAACCAGGGAATATGCAAATGCACCTGCAGCACAGACACACGTTAATGGGGATGCAATGATAATGGTTATGCAAACAATGCAATGCAAGTAACATGCAACAGGGACCAAGTGCCATAGCTGAGAAGCCTGAACCATATCAAAAGTCTCAGATAGACTTTCCAGAATTCCTCAAACCCTGGTCTCAGATAGACCCAATACAAAGCTCCAACACTGGTCTCTGATAGATCCCATAACATAACTCCAACTGGTCTCTGATAGCCCTCATACCATAACTCTAACTGGTCTCTGATAGACCTCACAACTGTCCATAAATACTCAGGATCTCAGATCGAGAAACAACCGGTATCTGAAGGTCTAGTTACCTGCATAACCCCAAAACCCTCTCACAGGTAGGTGTCCTAGTAGCTGACAAAGGTATGGCATCCTATGCGGTCGTTGGCGTCACAGACTTTCAGGGTTGATGATACGATTCCCAGAAGGAGTGGCATCACCAAATCTTGAAGAGGCCTCACTTAGCCAACTTCCAAATGATCGGTTCCCAGAGTCGACAATCCAACTAACCAGCAACCCAAGCCACCCAAAGGGCAGGACAGGAGGCCAACCAGAAGAACCTCGTCTGAGTGTGGATTTCGCGGGACACTAGGACATGCAAAGCACGTGCGCGCCCACTAATTTCCACTCTAATTCTAGGTGCACTCAAGCCCAGGTCCGACTTATCTCTCAATCATAGAACACCCGTCACACCCCAATACAGCAATAATAACAATAATATAATGCGGAAAGTAAATGACAGAAATATAAATCCATACAAAATCCCCGACGGGAAAACAAGCGCTAGGATTGACTCGCTTAAGGGACGTTGGATCCCAAATGCATAAGGAACTATCGCAGTCCTTAGCAGCCAGGGGACGTTGGGTCCCCAGCAGAGTCGCCAGTTGTCGCTACTGCGAAAATCGGCGCCGGCTGAACAGATGAGTCGCCACCGTGCGTTATTTATCCCAAATAGGGGAAAGGAAACGGTCGAGGTAAACCTACCGCAAAACGGGGAAAGGAATGGTCATCGCAACCAAATCCTGGATTCGGGAGTCGGTTACGCAAGGGGAAGGTATTAGCACCCCTCACGTCCGTCATACTCGACGGGATCCACGCTTGTTTTCGGGTATGGATTGTTATTCTATCTAAACTAAAGGATGATGGTTAAAAAGAAAATAAAATGACTCGGCAAAGTATCGCACTTTATGCCTACGTATTCCCGTCTGGAACGAGAAATCAGAGTCAACGTAGTTCGCCTACCTACTGGAAAGGAGGGGAAGGTTGCTCGCTAGGATATCGCATCCTATGCCTACGTACTTTCATACAGCATGAAAGATCGGAGCAAACGTAGTTCGGGCCACGTACGACACAGGTCTGTCTTGATTGTTTTTATTCCTTCTGAAAAAGGGTTTTTCTGATTAACAGTCCAGGCAGACAAAATTGACGCTTTGATGAGTTCACATTCTTTTACGGAAGAAGTGTCTTTTATTGTGTTTGAAATATTTATTGTGTTTTTCTGTTTGTTTTGAGAAAGAAGAGACAAAACTCTAACCTACGGTTGCAAAGGGAATCAAACTAACCTACTGTTATCCTGCATGGGTTAAGACCTAATGTCTATCATGCTCCTCTCTTGCGCAGGGAGAAACAGAGATCCTAAGGGATAAACGGAAACAGAAACAATAGCAAATATACAATAAAGCAGTAAAATGCATGGATGCAACAATACAAGCGAGGCAAGGGAGTCCCACTCAACCTCGAACCTAGAAAACAACAGGCAAAAGTGAACCGAATTCACTTTCAACCTAACAGGTTAAACAGCAAGCAATACAGTCAGGGAAATTCTAACAATATATCAAGAATTATAAACAGCAAAAAAACTACAGCAACAACAGTCTTCATCAGCATCTGTCTTCAAGTCCTCTTCACACATCTACAGGCTTCCAGCAAGCATCAGTCCTTATCTTCACAGCCTTCAAGCAAGGTCTTTGTCTTCAACCCTTCAATGGCTTTTCTTCAAGTCCCAATCTCCCAGCTGGGGAACCAATCACAAGAATGAACTGGGGTGTTAAGCAATTAGTTGACCACCAAAGGTGGCAAACAGACTGCTAACAACACATAGAATATTTCTCTCAAGAGTTCTATCTCTTAGACACTATCACCAAGCCTTCCAAAGGAAGGAGGTGAATGTCTTAGAGAGACTCTGCATCATAGAGAGGGATGGAGGAAAACAAGACCTTCCATGTTTGTGAATCAAATTTTCTACTCTAGAGCTCTGCCTAACTCCTAGATCCTATAACCTTCAATAGCTGCCAGCAAGAGATACTCCTCATCAACTCTGGAAGTTGGTCTTCATTCTCTTTGATCTCCAATGGGCTTCATCAGCACAGTCTTCAGCTCAAACCCAAACCCCAAGCAGGCCCAATACCCCACACATGCCCAATACCCCACACAGTCAAATAATAACCCCAGAGAGGGCACACCACACCATCAATCAGGCACAAGCAATATACTAATAGTAATAGTAGAATAGGGGAAACCTAGTAATTTCTAAGGGATCTATTATCTACCCATAATACCCCTATAGTCCCATACCCTAAAATTCAAACTACAACTCCTAAAAGAAATGATTTATTACACCTATGTTATCTCTAAACCCTAGTTTTGATTCTCCTAATCACACCTAAACAAACCATCTAAAATTAAGTCCTAAAATCATGAATTAAATTTCATATGGAGATTAAAGTCCTAAGTGAAGTACTCTAAAAAGAATAGGCCCAAAATATAAAAGTATCTAACTAAACTAAAATCAACAATATCATGTATAAACCTAAAATCAATTAAAACCTATTTAAAAGAAAAATATACTAAAAATACAAAAATAAAATAAAATGCTAATTTTATTACATGACAATTTTCTTAACATAAATATGAAAAAGATGCAAAAACAACCATTTAAAAATGTGAAATTTCCAATTTGTTATGATTTTTCAAAGAATTAACAAAAATAAAAGAAGTTAGAAATGATTTAGATTGATTAGGGGTGCAGTTAGTGGTTATTTCAGTTAAAAAAGAGATGATGGGCCCAGACTGGGGGTGCGCATAGCAAGGTGCGTCTGGGCTCAGTTGACCAGAAAATATAAAAAGAAAATAAAAACAAAGACGATGCAAATAGCCAAAATATTAGTTCATTTTATGTTGGGCCTGGAAACTAGGTGGTACGAATAGCAATGCAACTAAAGCCCAATCAGAACGATTAAGTGAAACGGTGCGCTTTGGCACCCAGAATTCCCTCGCGTTTCAGTTTAAATCCTGGCCATTAGATCATTCTCTGAGTCAAAGTCAAGTGAAGGATCCAACGATCCTCATGTGTCTTCTCCAAAGCTAGGGTTTCAGCCATTAAAGAACCATGCACGAGCTTGCACGAACCAGAATTCCACATACTCCTACACCTTCATTTCTCCATGAAACTCACATCTGTAAAAAACAAAAACGCTCCATTTCTTCTCCTCTACACAACCATGGCCTTGGTTTTCTCTGAAACTCACCCCAGCACCAAACCCGATAGGTAGAAAGCCTTGGCTCCACCATTTTACATTGAGATCAAACCTGCTAATTCTTGCTAACTCTTACATTAATACAATCTACATGCTATGCTGATTATTTTTATCTATCTAACCAAGATTATCATGCCCTAACCTAGGTGTTCTAAGCCAAAACAGTTTTGGTGCTCCAATGGTGAACTTCATGAAATGCCTTCAAATTCATCAGAAACATTCATCTAACTATTCCTAACAATTCTAACCTAAGAATTCTACATTATTCTAACTAATTCTAGCCAATTCGATGAGATTACTAACCTTGTGTAATCTTGAAAACAGATGGAGAAAACCTTGGATGCACAACTTGCAATGCTTGGGACTTGCTCAATAAACTTGGTTCTTGATTCTGTATGCAGTAGTTCTTGCTCAAACCCCTTGGATTGCCATAACCACTTCCTTTTGCAATTTGGATGATACACTTGGTAGCACACGAATTCTACCTCAATTCAGCCAGATCTTGATGGAAACTTGATCTATGATGGATGTAGATGATGATAGGATCAAGAATTGTGGAGAATGATGAAGATTTGATAGAGTTCTTATGTGATTTGCAAAGTTGGAGAATGAGATGAAACTTGGTGTTTTTGATCAAAATGAAGTGCCAACCCCTGAATGAAGCCACTCTACTCAATATATAGACACTCATAGAACACTCTAGAACTTGGTAGAACCTTCTTGTGCACAATTCCCTTAAATCTTGGATATGTTACTTCCTTTGTAAGCCAACTAGCATAACTTCCAAACTTTGAACCAAACTCAAAAATCTACTTTTTCCAATGTTCTTAAAACATTTTTTCCAATCAAAATGACCTATAATTTCATCCCATTTGGCCATGTTATGAAAAATCCCATTTTTAGGTCACTTTTATTCATTAAATTCACCTTTTAAATGACCAAATTTGAAACCTTGAGCTATGAGCATCTCCAAACTTTCATGATCACTTTTCTAGACTCAAAATGTCATTTGGAGCAAGTTTGATGTTGTGAAGTTTTTCATTTGAAGCTTCCTTGTATGAGTTTTGGGCATAGGCTTGAAATGACCTGTAATTCTCAAATGACCAAAATACCCTTTGCTTGTCAAGGTCATAAGTAGAGTTCCACAAATCAGATGAAGACATACCATACCTTTATAGAAAGCTAAGACAATGAGGAACAACTCTTATGTTGACCAGAAATTCATTTGAAATCTCCTTGAGGGGTAAAGGTTGCTTGGAAGACAAGTAACTTTCACAGACAAAATTTCAGATACCTCAGATGACCTGTAACTTGCAAGGACCATAACTTGAGTTCCATAAATCTCCTTGATGTCTTCCACCACTCAAATTAAAGGTCTTGAGATCCTATACAAGTTTCATGGTGGCCAAGGATCCATTTGAAGCTTTCATTTTGAATTATCTTGCTTGGAAGTTTGTCCTAAACTAGGGGATTTTACACAGAAACCCTAATTTAGAAACTCCTCTTCTTCTTGATTTCTCTTGATTTCTTCTTGGCACAACACCACATACTTATCTACATGTCAAATGATGAACCCCACATCTCTCAGATAGACCTAGGGTTGACCCAGGGTTGACCCAGATGAAACCCTAGTTGACTGTCTTCAACTGCAACTCTTGTGATCACATCAATGACTTGTCTCACTTTCACCATGATCCTCTAGGTCCTCCATGATGTCTGTATACCCTCCATGCTCAATCCCCAGCTCACAATTTCTTTGATGATCTTCCAATACACTCAAGATAGGAGAGAGACCCACTGCTTGGTCCAATGACTTCTTTAGACTTCAACTTCTTTCTGATGACTTGACTAAGATTGAATTTGAATAATAACCTCCTGATAGGCTCATAGAGATAAGAATAGTACCTGGTCCCTTGTTGGATGACTTACTATGCTATGCTATGCAGATGAATTATGTATATGATCTACTATGCAAATGCTAATGCAATTAAAACATGAACCAAGTGAAATAGGTTAAGAAAATTTTAGGATGCAACAAAGGGCTTTCTAAAAAGTGCAAGAACTCCTCAAAAGGATTTGTGAGCAGGAAATTATGATGCATTGAAGTTGGGCCTGTCACACTTGAAATCCACTTGGTCCAACTTCTCAAAATCAGAATTTTTCATCTTTAACCACTCTCCACCCTTGGATCATGATACATTATGATATTCAGATGTGTAGAGGAAGGAAATGACAGAAAAAGAGAGGTTGGAGAGAGAGAGATGCAAGTTGTGATTTATGGATTAAAATATTGAGATGTGTAAGAATGAGAGAGAAACTTTTCATCTCCAACTGCTGCAGCTGTACCATCCTACCCTCTAAGCTCACCTCAGTCATTTCATGGACATCTCCACTTGATGTTTCTGATCTTTCTTGAGCCATGGAGCTGATGGAAGAAGATCTTGGCAAGATTTTGCAAGAAACTTCATGAAACTCCCTCCAAAAATGGAAGTTACCAAGATGCCCTCACCCTCATCTCTACTATAAGTAGAGGCCTCACCCTCACTTGTTTTTCACACCAGAGATGCTCATAACATCAACATATTACAGCTCTCCTTCTCATTCTCTTCTTGCTTGTAAGTGAAGAAAAGCTCAAGGACACCAAAAATGGGCATTTTACAACTTTCATGCCATTTTCATTTCTAGCATTACCAACACTCTCACAACCATCCACACATCTTCTAATTGACACATAGAAGGTGTATGACTCATTAAAACATCAAGAACCACAAAAAATCAAAAAGTCAACTCTCATTCCACCATACTTTGACCAAAGCTACAAAAATAACCATATCTAATTCTACACCTTTCCTTGGCATCCTAAGAGCTTTAACACCTTGCATATATTGTGTTTCAACTGTCCAAGCTGCTAAGAATCATCAACAATACCTATTTCTTCCATTGGCATCATAAGTGCATTCCACTCAAAATTTCAATTCCAAGGCAAGCAAGACATTCAAAAAGGGCCTCTGGTTTTCTAGGAGTAATATAGCTTACTCAGGTGCATCCTCACAGGTATGTCTAGACTCATCCCACTCATTTTCATGACATAAAGTTCATTGATGTTTGTTTTTGCTTATGTACACACACTGTTGTGGCTATTGCTGTCTCATGCTTGCATCATGTATTGATGACTGTTAGGGTAGCATGTGTGTGATTGGTACCTGTTGCAAAGTGTGTTATTGATATTTTAAGGCAAGTTTCTAATGTTAGCATCATGATGTTAATATGATCATCAAAGCATTTTACTGTCAAAGCCTAAATGGAGTAAAACCTTAACATTGCCATAGTTTAAATTCTGTTATGAGTTGATTTGCCTAAACACTTGTGCTTTGGTGTTGAGATCCTGCTCATAAGAATTTATTGCTGAGGTTTGTGTGTAGTTTGAATTTGTTGGCATGATGTCAAGTACTATCATGAGCATAAAGTTGTTTTGTTTATTGTTTACTCTTGTATGACATAATTAGCAAGCATTACTACCTGTCATCCTTTGCATCTCATTATTTTGGCATGTGCTTGCCCTGCTGTTTTGAGATGTACTATGCCAAGCATGTCTAAATTTGTGCTGGTCATATTCACTGCATCACAGGTTGATGTGTGAGGAATACAAATTGCAAAACTGTTTGGATTGTCAAGGAGGAGATGTGATTTAATTTGATTGTTCTTGGATTCACATTACTGTCAAATATATGAGTATCATGAGTTTTGCTGTTCTTTATGTGTTAGTTTGGATTATATTTGCTTAGCAACATAAAAGAAAAACTGTCATATAAAACAGTTTGATCAGTTTTTGCTTTTCTTGTAAAAACCTGGTAGAAAGCTCATGTTAAGTAATTCTAGGACCTCAGTCTATCACTGTGGTTTTTCCAAACTCAAGCTAGGTTTGATTTTCAAAACAACTTGTTAGCCATGCTGTGAGGTACTTCTATTATCAAAACCTGTTTTTGGGTATAGGTGTTGGAGGAGCAGGTGTGAGTTGTTTGCTTTTGTTAATAGGCTTGGTTGTGTATTGGGATGACATTACATTTGAACTATGTGGTCTGCCTTGTTTCAATTGCTGAGCAGCATATTGCCTTTCTGTTATCATCAATGCTTGCATTTAGAGCAGTGTTAGTTTTTCAATCATGTTTCTTGCATTATTTGTTGCACATCACAGTTACATACATTCTGATTGAAAGCCCTACACAGTTTTTGAGGTTGCATCAGTTACATTTTGTGGTTTCAAGTATTTAAACCTTAAAGACACCAACACCATAATCATACTTTGGACATAATATAAGTTATTGGATATTTGCTTGCTGTCAAAGAATCCAAGACAGTTGGAGATCAATTTTAGCATAGGCCTCAAAAAGACAATTCTTATTACCTAGGCATGTTTAAATTCATATTTGAGAGTTGTCAAAAGGCTCACATTGGACTATTGGTGCATAGAATCAAATTTGGATCTTCACACCACAAGCACAATAACACTCAACTACAACTCACACACTTGATTTTTGTTCTATTGGTTTCTATGTAACATTTTCTGTTGAGACCCTTTCTACAACATATTTCTAACTTGTTCCAACTCCCATTTACTATTTAAAACTTTCTGTTTGGATCTTCCCCCCTCAAAATGCATTTCCAAGAGTGAGATTGCTTTGGTCTCCTAAATTATGTGTTGTGTGTGTATGCCTGTTCTGTTCCAAACTGCCATGATCTTTTTGTATTTCAAAATCATCATAATGAAATCATTGCCATCAAAATTTTTTGAAGTTTGCTTTGGTAGATGGTTTTTGAAACAGAACAGGAGGGTGTGTGAATGTGGCTGTTTCTACTAAGATGGGAGAGCAGGATAAGTTTTAGGATATTGATTGAACTTGTATTACTCTTTGAGTTGGTTTTCTCACAGGTTTGAGTTTGAGATTGTTATGTGAAGATTGTTGAGTTGTTTGCATTTAAGCATATCAGTTGAGAATCATGTCATGTTTCTAATCCTACTGTCATGGAAACCTTGCCATGTTGGAATTCCTAGCACTATTGGAAACTGTCAAAACATGTTGGCATGGCAGCTTTTGGTTTAGCATTACACAACAGATGGTAACACTTGATGAATGTTTGTGTGTGTATATAGAAGTGCCCTAGATCATCATTTTGTTGGTTCTAAGCTTGCTCCAACCCAAATGCATTTTCAAGTTTGAAAATTGCAACTTGATGATCATTGCTCACCACCATTTGTTTTCAACTCAATTTTTGGTTTATCTTCATTCAGCAAGTTGTGGCTAGTGTGTATATAATTTTGGTTTAGTATGGGAATGGCTAAAATGAGTGTGGAGTACCAATTTGCATCACATGAGTCACAAAGCATAAGCTTTTGTTTTTTTCATCTCACTAAGAATTTTGGTAAACTGACATCACCATCAGATCCCTCGTGATTTTCTGGGTAAAATTCATATAAGGTTTGTTAAAATCAGTTGAGATTTGAGAAAGTTGGAGTTGTTTTGCAAATCATGTTGAAAGTTCTTGAGTTGCCCAAAAAATTCAACCATTTAAGCTATGTATGTTTTTTGTTTCCATCCAATTAATGGATGTAACAGCCACCCCAGTGGCAGACCCTTGCGCGCCTTATACCCCTCTACCTGCATGACCAGGGTTCGATCCGGGTGGAGGTCGAACCCTTTTGTTTTTTTATTTTCCAATTTTCATTAATAACTATTTTCTTCACTCATTCTATTTCCTTGCACACGCGCGTGTTGTGGCCTGGTGGTTAGTTTGTCATGTTTGTAAGCATAAGGGCGTGGGTTCAAACCCCACCCATGCCCTTTCCTTTTTTATTTTGCTTGTTTATTTTGTTTATTTATCATGAAATCCATAAAACTTCAAATGACCATAGCTTATTGATTTTTCTTCAGTTTTAACCCGTTCTTTTTGCGACCTCTTCGTTATGATGTCTAGTTTATTTTAACAAATTGTAATATCGTAATTCGCTTATTTTTACAATGCTTTGCTCTTGCTTGTTAGTAGATCCGTTCTTAGGTTATTACCATGTGTTTCAATTTGAAGTTTCTTCATACCATGTTCACTTTTATCTTGTAAGATTTATTTTCCTTTATGTTTGTTAGCATATTAGGAGGTCACTCTTCCATTGGTTGTTACCATGTGTTCTCCCTCAGCTTCGCTTTGTTAAGTTTATCTCGCACCTCCTAAATTACGAGGCTATACTCATTTAACTGTGTGAGATTGTTATCTAGGCATAGCTTTTTACTTTCAAATTGTTATTTGTTTATATGGTTGTTACCTTCATCATGCTTTAAATCCTTGTCAAAATATACCTACATCTTTGTCAAGACATGCTTATTATAATATGTTTGGTTGCAACCATTCATCCTACCTAAAATACTTGCCTATTGTAATGTGTCGGTTAATCCTTGATTATAATCATTGTCTTCTATATTCCTCATATTTAAATACTTATGCTTTGTTAAGTATTTATTCCCCAAGTGATAGAACTCTCTAGTTCTCATCCAAGTCGTCTCCTCTCATTCCCTTCCAAAGGAAAAGTCTCTCCATTGACCCTTGTGTCATGGATAGCTCATTACCTCCTCCCTTGACTTTGTAAAGTCATCTTGAACCTTGGTTAGGTTAGAACCCAAAAGCCTTAGACTTTGTTTAAGTCTAAAAGACCCACCTTTACTAGGATTACTCTTCAATTAGAACCCCAGGATAGAGTTTGTTAACTCTATATAAGAATCATAGTAATGATTACTTATTTCCCCTTTGAGTATTACAACATAGATCTAGAGAGTTTTGTGAAACTCTACACAAGTATTGTTATGCTTGTTCCCCTTTGAACCTTGATCGCAATCAAGCGTTCTTCAACCCTAGTAAGGTGAACTATGATTGCTCTGATTCTATCCTAGTTAGGATACGTAGGCAGAGGACGCGATGTCTTTGCGAGCAAACTTAGAAACAATCTTAGGTCTTCATCTATCATAACCTTCACCTTTTTACCCAATACCCAAACCTTAGCAAATATTTAACAAACTTAGCATACAAACAAACAAAAGGTTCCTGTAGAGTACTACAGATGTTTAGGATGTGAGATACCTACCCTAGGCATAACCAACCCCCGATCCCCGAATCTCTTAGCGTTGTTGTTACATCGCGCAAAAGGTTCTTTCTCTCTTTAGACCTTTCCTTTGGATAAATTAAAGTCCGGTTGTGAATTTAAGAATTAAAGATTCAAGTTAATCAATAGCTTGGTATCACGATTCTCACCGCAACAGAAATGGCGACTTCACTGAGGAATCTGACTTAAAACTTGAGGGTTTAACCTATTTTGTTTGATTGCTTGCTATATTTGTAAATATTTGCTTAACATGTATATTTGTCAATATATTTGTATGTTGGGTATTGGGTGCTTTGAGTGGTGAGACGGTCCTATACCCGGACTTGAGCACAATTATGATAGGATGGTGGTGTATTCAAGAAGGCTTATAGGGAGTTGATTCCCGACCAAGCTAACTTGAGAAACCACCGCTCAGTGTAGGCCCTCTTGAAAGTTTTAGTATTGTTGATCGAGTATTCGTGAAAACAATGCTACTTTCAACGAAGGAGCCTATGACACTGTGGACTTTTAGAATACATTCTACCCCACTTTGGCCTTATTAGGACGTAGTGCGATGACTATAAGGAAGTATTTCCGAAGTAGTTGATACGCGATACTACACTTAGACGAGATTCTCTTGACAATATTATCAATTACCAAGTAATTTGGGAAGTCGATAATATCCGAAAGATGGGTTGATGACTCTGGGAACTTTGTAGAACCCGTTCGGCAGGTACAATCAATCCATAGTACAATCTTTGGGGATGGGTAGACCCTTGAACTCATGCTTGTCCTTAACCCTAAACCTGTGTTGTGTGCATATGCATCTTGTTTGTGTTTTATGCATTCATATCATCATGTCATCATATCATCATATGGTTTCATGGAACTCAGACTTTGTTGTTTGTAAATGTCAGAGGTCGTCATGAACAGTGAAAGAAAGAAAACTTTGAAGTACACTTACAAGGGTTTTAACCTAGATGATTTGAAAAGGTTGAGCACCTTAGTGACAGATTCAGAGGAATTTCAAAGCCGATATGGGAAACTGTTGCTACTCTTGAAGATAAAGATGGATAGTGGACTTCTCTCTACTCTCCTCCAGTTTTATGACCCGCTCTACCATTGCTTCACATTCCCTGATTATCAGCTAGTACCCACCCTAGAAGAGTATTCTCAGTTAATTGGGTTGCCTATTCTTGAAGAATCTCCTTTTCCGATTGTAGAGAAGCACCCCAAAGAGCAAGATATCGCCAAAGCTACGCGTTTGGGAGTGGATGATATAAAAAAGAATCTGATTACAAAAGGGGGAATCTTTGGGTTAAAAGCAGAATTCTTGGTTGAGAAAGCTCAATATTACGCAGATCATTTAAGCATGGATGCATTCGAGGCTATCCTTGCCTTACTCATCTATGGTATATTCTTGTTTCCAAGCTTTGAGAATTTTGTGGACCTCAATGCCATCAATATTTTCTTGAAGAAGAACCCTGTGCCTACCTTGTTAGCAGACACGTACCATTCTGTTCATCTGAGGAACTTCCATAATGGAGGAATGATCACTTGTTGTGCTCCTTTATTGTACAAATGGTTCACTTCACACTTACCCAAAGCCAACGCTTTTTGGGATCCAAAGAAAGGATGGTGGTCACAAAAGATCATGGCTCTTACCCATTCTGATATTGATTGGTATAGTCGTGATTATGATGGGATAATGATTATTGACAGTTGTGGGGAATTTAGCAACGTACCTCTTCTCAGCATTAATGGAGGGATCAGCTACAGTCCGATACTCGCCCGCCGACAATTGGGATACCCTCTAAAGGACAAACCCAAAAGTGTTCAAGTAGAAAGCATCTTCTTCAAAGAAGGGGAAGATAGTCAAGGATTAAAAGAGAAAATTCTAGAAGCTTGGAAGCATCTACACAAGAAAGGAAAGAAAGATATTGGAAGGCTCAACTGTGTTTCTTTGGAACCTTACCTCCAATGGGTTCGAAAAAGAGCCGTCACACTAAGGATGTCGTATCCTAAACAAGAGCCTATGGCCTTGAAGGAAGAACGCCCGTTGGTCTTCATGTCTGAAGAAGAAAAGTTGAAAATTGCCTTGGTCAAAGCACAGCAAACTGAAGAAGCTTGGAAGCACAAGTATCAGATAGTCATTGAAGAAAATGCGGAGCTCCGGAGACAACTCCAGTCGAAAGATGAAGAAATCCTCTCTTGTAAGAAGAGGAAAGCACTAGAGGAACCTTATGAGCCTCAGTCTAATCCATGGAAGATAATTGTGGACAGACTCATCATTGAGAAGACTCAGTTGGAAAGAAAGATCGAGAAGCTCAACCTCAGGCTGCTAGGAGAACCTTGATAGGTTGCACCAAGTTGTTTAGTTAAAACTCTTGTAAGAGGAAATGATGTTTTGTAATCCGTTTTGTTTATTAATGAAATGACAATTTCTGATGTTCAAAAATATCTAAGTTCCATGACAATCATGTGCATTTGCACTCACACTTCTTCTAACCATTCAAGGAAATTCAACTTTTTTCTTTGCAGGCAACAACATGGTAAGAAGAGACATGCTTCGAGTCCCGGATCTGAGATTGGGCCGTCTAAGAATGTTAACCAGACTTGTCCGAAATCCTGCTGCTTTCATAGCCAAATATGGGGACCTATTGCCATTAATAAGCGCTCCGATCAATGAGCCCATGCTGCAAGCCTTGGTGGAATTTTATCATACAACTTACCACTGCTTTGTGTTTCCAGATTTTCGGTTACTCCCGACCCTCGAAGAGTATAATGCTTACTTGAAGATCCCATGGACTTTTACGCTCCCTTATGGAAAGCCAAAGAAAAAGGACTTAGCTAAAGCCCTGCATATCAAGCTGGAAGACTTACCACCAATGAGGGAGAAGGGAGGGTGGTAGGGAATGGATGCCGGGCCTCTAATGGAAATGGCCGAGTATCACTATGAAAGTCGAAACCTGAGCATTTTTGAGGCAATTTTGGCACTACTAATATATGGACTGTATATGTTCCCAAGCAGTTACGACTTCATCAGCGAAGAAGCAATCCGCCTCTTCATCCTCAAAAATCCGGTCAACACAATACTAGCTGATACTTATATAGTCATCCACCGTTTTGCCTTGTATGATTGTGGGCGATTCTCATGCTGTCTTGCACTACTCGACCGATGGTTTACTTCTCATCTGCCAAGGACCCATATCCTTTGGAGGCTTCCCACCAAAAGCGCTTGGGTTTCTAAACTTGTCACTCTCAGACACCATGATATCACCTGGTATGACACTAGCATCGGTGATCAGGTCATGATTTCCAGCTACGGAGATTTCCCCAATGTGCCTCTCATTGGGATAGAAGGGGTGATCACTTATAATCCTATTCTCGCTCGGCGTCAACATGGGTATCCCACCGGGCCCGAGCCTGAACCAGAACTGTTAAGGCCTCGCTTCTGTGAGACAGGTCGCAACCAAGAACTAGAAGAAGATGCTCAATATGCCCAAAGAGATCCACACCTCATGGGCCCAACCCCAATGGAGAATGCGAGTTGTTTAACCACCAGGGGTACCTGCTATGGTCAAAGGAAATTGCCTTAATCATGTTCTACACTCACGACTATGAGATAACTATGGAACCTGAGGTCCCCGCGACTAGGGAAGAGCTGAAATACGCTTTGGTTAAAGCACAAAGAGAAAACGAAGACCTGTGGGAGATTATCCGCCAAGATCAAGTTCATGTCAGTGTCCAAGAAGGAGAAGGGTCGTCTTGCTAGATTGATTTTTTGTTTCGCCATTTCCCTGCTTTCCCTAAAAAAGGATTGACATCCTGCTTGTTGCATTTAATTTCATTGTAAGGAAAGTCTTGCTTTTTAGCAAAGGCCACTCTACTGTAATAGATTTCCGGTTATCAAATGAAAAACTCTTTTTAAGCATGTCGTTACGTGTTGGTCTAACTTTTTGTTTGTAAACGAAAACTTTGAGTTTCCTTGAATGGTTTATGCATCCGCATTTGCATATCATTCTACATCAATCCTGCATTTGGGGTTCCGCAGCTCATCTTTTGTTCTTGTCCAGAAAGAGGAGATAAAGAGTCACGCTGAGTACCCACAGATACAACACACGGTCCCAAGCTCAAAAGAAGATGACAGATAACGACCAAAGGTTCGATCGAATGGATAATGACATTGAAGGGATCAAAGGGGACGTCAACCAGATCTTGGAAGCCCTCAACGTGATCAAAGCGAAAATGGATACACAACCTACAGTGATCTCCGAAGTTGCCACAGCAGCAACCAATGTCACAATGGCTCCTATTACTTCAGCGGAGTTTCCCTATGGCATGTCCCGAGATTTCATGCCCCCTTTCAACAACATGCAGTCTTCAGGTCTCAATCCGTTGTTCGACTCAACAATCAGAAACCCCATTTTTACTCCAGCAGGTGGACCCACCACAGTATGGCCAGTCTTCGCCAATCAACAGCCAATCTTTGATATACCCGATGGATCCGAAGCTGAGGACGAAAAACACGAAAAGTTAAGGGTAGAGATGGACATCATGGCCAAAAGGATGAGGGCCATTGAAGGAAATCATGTCTTTGGATCTGATGCCAAGGATCTATGTTTGGTATCTGGATTGGTGTTCCCTCAGAAATTTAAAACGCCAATCTTCGACAAATATGAAGGGACCGCTTGTCCTAAAGAGCACTTAATCATGTACTGTAGGCGGATGGCTCCGCATATTGAAAATGACAAACTGTTAGTACACTGTTTCCAAGATAGTCTAAAAGGGGCTTCGGCCAAGTGGTATCTCGGTTTAGATCAAGCTAAGATTCACAGTTTCCAAGACCTTTCAGATGCTTTTATTCAACAGTACAAGTACAACATGGACCTAGCTCTCGACCGCCGTCAGCTTCTCAGCATGACGCAGAAAAATACCGAAACCTTCAAAGAGTATGTGCAGAGATGGCGCGGAACTGCAGCACAAGTAGAGCCTCCTCTTACTGAGAAGGAGCTGGCATATTGGTTTGTGGATACAGTTCGACCCGAATTCTACGAACGTTTGATCAGCAGCGTCACAACAAATTTCTCTGATATTGTGGCAGTAGGGGTCAAGGTGGAAGCAGGTTTAAAGAGTGGAAAAGTGACTACTCCAAATGTTACCTTAAGCGCCAGCGCGGCAAAGAAGCCAATCAGCACGTTCCACAAAAAGAAAGAAGGAGAGGTGAGCGCAATCACATATGGAAAGAAAGTACAAAGCTCTCGAAGCCTCCACCAACAGTACCAACCATCATATATAGCGGCAGTGACCCCGGTTTTTCAACCTTCTTCACAACATGGCCCCCAACCCGGGGCATTCAACAATCAACGCCAGTATCAACCTAGCAGTCAGCAACAGTATCGCACCAATAATCAACAGCAATACCAGCAGCCGCAGGGTCAACAACCTCAGAACAGGGCCCCGAAGGCAAGTTATCAAGCAAATAGGCCAAAGATACAGCCTATTCGAATGAGTTATACCGACCTATTTCCCATGTTAATAGAAAGAGGTTTGGTTAAAACAAGAAAATTAGGTGCTCCACCTAATCCGCTTCCGTTCTATTACGATGCAAATGCTCGCTGCCTATTTCATGAGAATGCTCCAGGCCACAATCTCGAAGGTTGCTTCGCCCTTCAGCACCTAGTTCGTGAACTTGTTGAAAAAGGAATTTTGTCCTTCGAAGACAATCCGCCCAATGTTAAGAGCAACCCTCTTCCCAATCATGGTGGAGTCAATGCCATTACTGAAGAAGGGGAGGGGTCAGAAGACAAGAAAGTTACTACTGTTGGTGAGATCAAAGTGCCATTAGCAGACCTGCACAAACGCCTCGCTCAGGCGTGGTCACTCAAGGCATCCCACGAAGATTGCAAAGAATGTATGCTGAATCCTGAGGGTTGTGACGCTGTGAAAAAGGACATTCGAGCTATGATTGAACAGGGAATGATAGAAATTGCCCACCGGAAAAAGGAAGAAGATGTGGTAGTCATCGAGCCTGTGTTTAACATACCAGGAGAATCCAACAAAGGAGCTGTGTTCAGAGATGATAACAGTAACAAAAACTACAAGAATATTCGGCCAGTATTTCGTGATGACGCACCCCCGAAATTCGGGAGGGGGCAGACTAGGTTTGAGCCAAGAGGAGGATTCCAGCCTCGCCCAAGAGCCATGACACCAAAACAAGACTATTCATGGTGTGAAGGGATTTTCAAAGAAAAGAAACCGGTAAGTGTGGCCAACATTGCCGGTGGAAGCAAAATGACCCGGAGTGGTCGTATCTATCAAACTCGAGCATATAATGAGGCTCCTCCACCAGCGGTTTCTATTCAAAAGACGCCTGTTCCTCAAAAGCCTATTCCGGAGACGACCACCGCCAAAGAACCTTTAGTTAAAGGAAAAGAAAGTCTCAAGAACGATGAAGAAGAATTCTTGAGAATCATTCGACGAAGCGATTATAGGGTGGTAGACCAATTGAATCAAACACCCTCCAAGATCTCGGTCATGGCTTTGCTCTTAAGTTCTCCAGCACACCGCCAGGCATTGCTCAAAATCCTGACACAGGCCCACGTCACTAAAGATATTACAGTGGGGCAGTTTTACTCCGTTGTAGCAAATATCACTGCCTGTAACACTTTGAGCTTTGACGATAATGACCTGACGGTTGAGAAGCGTAAGCACAATCGTGCCTTGCATGTATCAGTCAAGTGTGAAGAGGATACAATGTCCCGAGTTCTTGTTGATACTGGGTCAGCACTCAATGTAATGCCTAAAAGGACTTTGGCCAAACTGGCATATCAAGGCGCTACCATGAGACCAACCTCTCTTATAGTCAAGGCATTCGACGGATCCAGGAGAACCGTGATAGGAGAAGTTGATCTTCCTATTCTAATTGGACCACAAACCTTTGAAATCACCTTCCAGGTGATGGACATAAATCCGGTTTACAGCTGCTTATTGGGAAGACCCTGGATTCATACAGCTGGCGCTGTCACTTCCACGCTCCACCAAAAAATGAAGTTTGTTGTAAATGACCAGTTAGTCATTGTCCATGGAGAAGAGGACTTGATGGTAAGCAACTTGTCATCTTTCCGGTATATTGAGGCTGATGAAGACTCTCTCGAGACAACCTTCCAAGCACTAGAAATAGCTCACGCTGTTCTAGTAGATGAATCAGACATAACCCAAAGGCCATTATTTACCTCTACTCAAAGTATTAAGGCAGCACTAAAAGCTGGAGTCCCACTAGGATGGGGAGAGGTCATCGGAGTCAATGTTCGAGCCAAGAATGATCGACAAGGGTTGGGTTACAAACCAACTCCGGGAGGCGAGCCAGAAGAAAGCACCATGAAAAAGAAGTCCTTAAAAGAGATATTCACCAGCGGCGGTGTGCAAGTCAATGCCATTATTGCTGAAGATGAGGATGATAATCTGGACCATCTAATAACTAGAGGAGGAGGAGCATTGCGCAATTGGGAGGCTGTGGAAGTTCCCATCTTTTTACCTTTAGAGTAATTCATTCTGCCTGTTAGCTTTGTGTTTTTCTTTAAAAATTTCCTGGTCTTGCCCAAGACCTGCGAATTATTTTGTATTGGGCCACTTTGCGAAAATTGAAAATCATTAATGAAAAGTGTTTTTGTTAAAACTCTTGTTATTTGTTTGCGCATCACTTTCACTCTTTTTTGGGAAAAATGGCAATCTCTTTTGGAAAAAATAATAATAAAAACCACCCTTCATCTGCATGTCTGTGTGTGAGTGCCTGATTGTTCCTAAATAAAACATGCAGAATACCCCCATCAACCACAGAATCCTATGATCATTCGGTTCCTTCTACTAGCGGTTCATTTGTCTTTCAAGCTGAAGAAGAGAACAAAGAAGAGTTAGAAGTCCCAGAAGAGTTAAAGAGAATGGCGGAGTACGAAGATGATTATATCCAACCCCATAAAGAGAAGACGGAAGTCATCAACTTGGGGTCAGAGGAGGACAAAAGAGAGGTCAAGATCGGGGCGTCATTAAGGCCAGAAATCAAAGACAAGCTGATAACAATCCTCAGAGATTTTGTTGACGTATTTGCTTGGTCCTACCAGGATATGCCAGGGTTGGATACTGAAATTGTCATGCACAAGCTCCCCCTGAAACCAGAATGTCCTCCGGTCAAACAAAAGCTTCACAGATCGAGACCAGACATGGCACTTAAAATCCGAGATGAGGTCAAAAAGCAAATAGATGCTGGCTTTCTAGCAGTATCCAAGTATCCAGAATGGGTGGCCAACATTGTACCGGTCCCGAAGAAGGATGGCAAGGTCAGGATGTGCGTCGACTATATGGATCTAAATAAAGCAAGTCCGAAGGATGATTTCCCGTTACCACATATTGACACTTTGGTGGATAACACGGCAAGCTTTGCAATGTTCTCATATGGATGGATTTTCGGGTTATAACCAGATAAAAATGGATCCAGAAGACATGGAGAAAACAACTTTCATCACACCTTGGGGCACCTATTGTTATAAGGTAATGCCTTTTGGTTTAAAGAACGCAGGGGCAACATATCAGAGAGCTATGGTCACACTCTTTCATGATATGATGCACAAAGAAATCGAGGTGTACGTGGATGATATGATTGCAAAATCCCAAAGTGAAGAAGACCACTTGGATCATCTACTGAAGCTATTTGAAAGACTCCGAAAGTATCAATTGAGACTAAATCCAGCCAAATGCACCTTCGGAGTTCGCTCAGGAAAGCTACTTAGTTTCATCGTTAGTCTGCGAGGAATTGAGGTAGACCCTGACAAGGTTAAAGCAATCCAGGAGATGCCTGCTCCCAAAACTGAGAAACAAGTCAGAGGTTTCCTTGGACGTTTGAATTACATCTCCAGGTTCATCTCCAATCTGACTCCTACCTGCACACCGATCTTCAAGTTGTTACGAAAAGATCAAACGGTGGTATGGAATGAAAACTGTCAGTCGGCGTTCGAGAAAATCAAGCAGTATTTGCAAAAACCTCTAGTGCTGATTCCTCCGGTACCTGAAAGGCCTTTGTTTATGTATATGACCGTGTTAGAAAGTTCGATGGGCTGTGTCTTGGGCCAGACTGATGAGTCAGGGAAGAAAGAACATGCAATCTATTATCTAAGCAAGAAGTTCACCGATTGCGAGAGTCGTTACTCTCCCCTGGAAAAAGCTTGTTGTGCGTTGGCATGGGCTGCTAAACGTTTGAGGCAGTACATGATTTTCCATATTACGATGCTGATTTCTAAGATGGACCCCATCAAATACATCTTTGAGAAGCCAGCTCAGACAGGAAGATTAGCCCGATGGCATATGCTCCTATCAGAGTATGATATCCAGTATGTTGCTCAAAAATCCATCAAAGGGAGCATCTTGTCGGAACACCTTGCAGAGCATCCTATGGAAGATTGTCAACCGCTCAAGTTTGATTTTCCTGATGAAGATGTGATGTATATTCAGTGCACGAAACCAGAGCCTGGTCCAGAGGAAGGTCCCGAGCCGGGATCTCGTTGGGAGATGATGTTCGACGGAGCGTCAAACAAAAATGGACATGGCATCGGAGCTGTCCTGAAAAATCCAACTGGAGGGTACACTGCGGTCACAGCCCGACTTTGTTTCTCCTGTACAAACAACATAGCGGAGTATGAAGCCTGCATCCTAGGATTGGAGGCTGCCATCGACCTCCGTATCAAAATCTTGGAAGTAATTGGTGATTTTGCTTTGGTGATATACCAACTCAAAGAAGAATGGGAAACCAGGGATGAAAAATTGATTCCTTATAAGACCCACATCCTAGAGATGGCTGAGTATTTTGATGAAATTACCTTCAAGCACGTACCAAGGGCGGAAAATCACATTGCCGATGCGTTGGCCATGATGGCATCCATGTGGAAAGTCCAGTTTGTCAACGAGGCACCTCTGATTCGCATCGAAAGAAGGACAGTACCCGCATACGTCATGACAATAGACGAAGAATTTGGGGGGAAGCCATGGTTTCATGATATCAAGAATTTCCTTCAAAACCAAGAGTATCCCGCAAACGCGTCCACAATTGACAGAAGAGCGATACGGAGGTTGTCATCTAAATTCTTCATCAGCAATGGCATCTTGTACAAAAGAAACCATGATATGGTCTTACTCCGATGCGTCGATGAAAGTGAGGCGAATCTCATAATGACCGAAGTACACGAAGGTACCTTCGGCACCCATGCAAATGGCCACACCATGGCTAAGAAAATTTTAAGAGCGGGTTACTTCTGGTTAACTTTGGAGACGGATTGCATACTCTTCGCTCGAAAGTGTCATAAATGTCAAGTTTATGCTGATAAAGTGCATGTCCCTCCACATCCTCTCAATGTGATGACGTCACCTTGGCCTTTTGCAATGTGGGGCATAGATATGATCGGGGCAATAGAACCAAAAGCTTCTAACGACCATCGCTTCATCCTTGTCGCAATCGATTATTTCACCAAATGGGTGGAAGCAGCGTCATATGCGAATGTGACGAAACAAGCGGTCGCACGCTTCATTAAAAAGGAGATTGTCTGCCGATATGGTATCCCTAACCAGATCATCACTGACAACGGGTCGAATCTGAACAACAAAACAATGAAGGAACTTTGTGACGTTTTTAAGATCAAACATCACAACTCGTCCCCTTACAGACCTAAGATGAATGGCGCAGTTGAAGCTGCAAACAAAAACATCAAAAAGATAATACAAAAAATGGTCGTAAATTACAAAGATTGGCATGAGATGTTACCATTTGCTTTGCACGGCTACCGAACGTCAGTACGCACTTCGACAGGGGCAACTCCCTTTTCCTTAGTGTACGGGATGGACGCGGTGCTACCCATTGAAGTCAAAATACCTTCCTTGAAGATCTTGACGGAATCAGAGTTGGATGAAGACGAGTGGATAAAAGAAAGAGTCGATTCGTTGAATCTCATCGACGAGAAAAGAATGACGGCCATGTGTCACAGTCAAATCTATCAACAAAGGATGGCCCGGGCATTCAATAAGAAGGTTCGTCCCAAAGAGTATAGGGAAGGAGAGCTTGTGCTTAGAAAAATCCTACCTACACAGAAAGACATGCGTGGCAAGTGGATGCCCAACTACGACGGCCCTTTTGTTGTGAAGACTGTTTTCTCCGGAGGATCTCTGATTCTCGAAACTATGGATGGCGAACCACTCAAGTATCCCATCAACTTGGACGCAGTAAGAAAATACTACGCCTGAAAACGAAATACATAGAAAGAGGATTTCAGTGCCTCGACAAGAAAAACCCAATGTTTGAAAGATGACGGATGCTGGGGTAGACTCCTGTACAGAGTATTAGAAGAAAGGTCAAAGCTTGTTGTTCTCGTCAGAAGCAGCAAAGCAAGTGAACTGGCAGTCGGAAGGACCAAATTATCATGGGATTCTGTAATCTTTTCTGTTGCCATTTTTTCAAAACTTTTAAAATCCCCAAGGCTTTGCCTTTTGTAAAGTTCTTGTCTATCAATAAAATCAGTTCTTTTTTGGCCAAATCATTGTTATGATCTGCTATTTTTGTTATGCAATTTCACTTATTTGTTAATAATAATTTTCATGAAAGCAAAGTGTTTTGACAAACCCAAGTCTTGTTTTAAAAAGAAAAAAAGGAGAAAGCACAATTTGACAAAATGATTGAAAAGTTCTAAAGGTAATATGATGATATTACACAGTTCTTGAAGTTGTGGAAATCGCTGTTACCTTTGACCGAGATAGATGCGTCCGATAGCAGTTCTAGCTATTAAGCTAAGACTTCTTCCTTGCAAGATTACGGGGATATTACTGAGAAAGGATCGTTATCTGCACCAAAGAAGGAAGTGTCGTCTGACTTGAGGCATTTTGAAGCTCAGCGTGACGAGTTCCCTCTTTATTTGATTTTCCTCTGTCCCTACGGGTCGTTCTGCGTCTTGCATACAACATCATGCCAGCATACGCATTTGTTTGCATTCCCACCGTCGAGATCCTTTGGTCGTTACCTTTATCTTTGTTTTGTTGTTACAAGTTCGTTTTAGAGTTGACATCCTGGGGTTTCCTTATTTTGCTCTGGGAAGTTAGTGGGGACTAGCAATGTTTAATTTATACAAACAGGGGGTTATTACCAATTTTCACCCTTGATTTGGTCATCACCAACAAACTTTGAAAGACTAGTGGTCACTAGCACGTATTCAAAACTAACTACGTTTGGTACAGTAGTTTGGTTGTCACCAACAATTTTCCAAACCCAGTCGTCACTGATTCTGTTATAAAGTCAACCAATCGTCATTGGAGTCCTTTTGATTCGGTTTTCACCAATCTTTGCTAAAAAAAATCTAGTGGTTACTAGTATTGCCTTCTAAAACCGATGGTCATTGGTACTTAAGTTGGTCGTCATCAAAATTCCCTAAAAAGACCAATAATTATTGGCATCGCCTAGAATCCAATAGTTATTGGTACCTGTTTGATTTGGTTATTACCAGTCTTTTTGAATCTAGTAGTTACTAGTATTACCTTCAGACCCAATTGTTATTGGTGGCTTTTGATTTGGTTATTACCAATCTTTCTAAGTCTAGTGGTCACTAGCATTGCTTGGAAAATCTAGTTTTCACTAGCAGTATCCAGTACCAGTTGTTATTGGTATACCCATGGATTTGGTCGTCACCAGTTACCATAAGTCCAATGATTATTGGCATCGCTTAAATCAGATTGTTATCACCACTTTGGTCTGGTCGTTACCAAACTCTGTGAAAATCCAATGGTCATTGGTCTCCTGGGACTCGGTCGTTACCAATTTCTCTAGTTAAGTCTAGTGGTTACTAGCATTATCCAGAATTAGTTGTTATTGGTATATCCTGATTAGGCCGTCGCCAAATCTTTGAAAGTCCAGTGGTTATTGGCATTGCGTGAAAACTAATTGTTATTAGTTGGTTGTTACCAATTTCCCCAACAGAAGTCTTGTTGTTTTAACAATTTTGTTTGGAATTCCCAATTGTAATTGGAACTTTGATTTGGCCGTCACCATCATCCCCAGTAAGTCTAGTGGAAACTAGCACTGTTTGAAACTTTTTGTTGTTCTAGTCGTCACCAGTCTCCCCAGTTGAAACTTTTGATTCTCCAGTCGTGTCTCGGAGAATTAGTGGATACTAACCTCCCCGGCACGCCCAGTCTTGTTTCTAACCTTTTCCTGAAGATCCCGTTTGAACTCTTCGTTATAGGAAATTTTCTCATCTGGTTATCCCCAGTGAGGTTCGTGTCTTCGTTCCGTCTTTTCCCCGGCAAGGTTGTGCTTCTCCAGTGGATTTGTTCCCCAACAAGTTTTCCCCCAATGGGTTTCTTCCCCAGTGTGGTTTGCTTTTCTTTTCCTTCATTTCCCCAGTGGAGATTTGTTATCTTCCCCGGTGGGCTTCCTCATCTGGTTATCCCCAAATGAAGATGTGTCTTCCCTGGTGGAATTTGTGTCCCCTGTGTGAAAGATTCCCTTGAACAACATCTTTAGTCATGTTTGAATTATCTTGCTTAATTTGCCTTGGATCTTTCCCCAGTGTGTTGAGTCCCTCGTGAGTGGTTACTCGTTGTATTGTCGTTCTTTTATATTTGCTCGTGTGTCTACATCTGTCTTGCATTCAAGCATCATAAAACATCATTTAGGATTCATGGCATATTCGCATTTGTCCTTTTGCATACCATCGGATCTAAGGGACAAAATTTCTGGTTTGCTATATTTAAATACCTTTCACCACGATTTCATGAGGATTGTCATCTCTCATTACCATCTAGTGAAGATATTTAAATAGGGGCATCTGTTGCACCCCAAATTTTGACCCCTTATATCCTCTTCATATCATATGCATTTATTTATCTAACCTTAACAAGTTTCGAAGTGTATTTTGTCAAGACACAGATGAAACGGGGCTCCGCACTGATAAAATCGAAGGTTCGAGGATTGGGCAACCAATGTTTTGGGATGAATCATTTATGAAATAAGATCAAGAATACCATATTGGGCCATGTGTGAGTTTAATTTGAAGTAATCACCCACAAATGGGGTGCAGTGCAGTTCAAGGCACCCAATTAGGGTTTTTCGGGTTGAAAAAGTCAACTATAGTTTGACTTTAGATTTGGGAAATAATTCAAGGATAAAAGTATGGTTTAAAAAGCTCATATGGCTTTGTGAAGTCCCCTCAAAGAGTATCAAAGTCTTGGAAGCTCCGAAACATGAACAGACAGTTCGGTAATCGCCGATCGATCGTATGGTTGACCGAAAAGTCAACCCCCTCAATTTTTAGGAATTGGACTTCAAGTGGTGAAGCAAAGTTGTTCCTTATGTCATGAGGGACCTACATATCAATTTTCATGATCATCGGATCAAATACGTGAGAGTAATCGAAAAATCGGGAAATTAGGTATTCGAAAGGGGCTAAACCCTAACTCCCTAACCACACACCCGAACGAGGTGGTCCGAGGCTCTTTGGAAAGCTCTTAACAAGTCCTACAAAAGTCCTATACTAGTCCACTCTCAGAAAATGCATGGAATTGGAGTTATCATCAAAGTCATTTTTTAGTACAAAACACTTGGTGAATTTTTCAAAATCTGGCTGCATCAAAATTGTTTTTGCTAACTTTGAGGGGTTTTTCAACCTAGTTCCATCAAGAATTTGGAAATTCCTAAAACATGAAAGTTGTAGAGCTACACAAGGGCTTTCTAAAAAGTGCAAGAACTCCTCAAAAGGATTTGTGAGCAGAAAGTTATGATGCATTGAAGTTGGGCCTGTCACACTTGAAATCCACTTGGTCCAACTTCTCAAAATCAGAATTTTTCATCTCTAACCACTCTCCACCCTTGGATCATGATACATTATGATATTCAGATGTGTAGAGGAAGGAAATGACAGAAAAAGAGAGGTTGGAGAGAGAGATGCAAGTTGTGATTTATGGATTAAAATATTGAGATGTGTAAGAATGAGAGAGAAACTTTTCATCTCCAACTGCTGCAGCTGTACCATCCTACCCTCTAAGCTCACCTCAGTCATTTCATGGACATCTCCACTTGATGTTTCTGATCTTTCTTGAGCCATGGAGCTGATGGAAGAAGATCTTGGCAAGATTTTGCAAGAAACTTCATGAAACTCCCTCCAAAAATGGAAGTTACCAAGCTGCCCTCACCCTCATCTCTACTATAAGTAGAGGCCTCACCCTCACTTGTTTTTCACACCAGAGCTGCTCATAACATCAATATATTACAGCTCTCATTCTCATTCTCTTCTTGCTTGTAAGTGAAGAAAAGCTCAAGGACACCAAAAATGGGCATTTTACAACTTTCATGCCAGTTTTCATTTCTAGCATTACCAACACTCTCACAACCATCCACACATCTTCTAATTGACACATAGAAGGTGTATGACTCATTAAAACATCAAGAACCACAAAAAATTAAAAAGTCAACTCTCATTCCACCATACTTTGACCAAAGCTACAAAAACAACCATATCTCATTCTACACCTTTCCTTGGCATCCTAAGAGCTTTAACACCTTGCATATATTGTGTTTCAACTGTCCAAGCTGCTAAGAATCATCAACAATACCTATTTCTTCCATTGGCATCATAAGTGCATTCCACTCAAAATTTCAATTCCAAGGCAAGCAAGACATTCAAAAAGGGCCTCTGGTTTTCTAGGAGTAATATAGCTTACTTAGGTGCATCCTCACAGGTATGTCTAGACTCATCCCACTCATTTTCATGACATAAAGTTCATTGATGTTTGTTTTTGCTTATGTACACACACTGTTGTGGCTATTGCTGTCTCATGCTTGCATCATGTATTGATGACTGTTAGGGTAGCATGTGTGTGATTGGTACCTGTTGCAAAGTGTGTTATTGATATTTTAAGGCAAGTTTCTAATGTTAGCATCATGATGTTAATATGATCATCAAAGCATTTTACTGTCAAAGCCTAAATGGAGTAAACCTTAACATTGCCATAGTTTAAATTCTGTTATGAGTTGATTTGCCTAAACACTTGTGCTTTGGTGTTGAGATCCTACTCATAAGAATTTATTGCTGAGGTTTGTGTGTAGTTTGAATTTGTTGGCATGCTGTCAAGTACTATCATGAGCATAAAGTTGTTTTGTTTATTGTTTACTCTTGTATGACATAATTAGCAAGCATTACTACCTGTCATCCTTTGCATCTCATTATTTTGGCATGTGCTTGCCCTGCTGTTTTGAGATGTACTATGCCAAGCATGTCTAAATTTGTGCTGGTCATATTCACTGCATCACAGGTTGATGTGTGAGGAATAAAAATTTCAAAACTGTTTGGATTGTCAAGGAGGAGATGTGATTTAATTTGATTGTTCTTGGATTCACATTACTGTCAAATATATGAGTATCATGAGTTTTGCTGTTCTTTATGTGTTAGTTTGGATTATATTTGCTTAGCAACATAAAAGAAAAACTGTCATATAAAACAGTTTGATCAGTTTTTGCTTTTCTTGTAAAAACCTGGTAGAAAGCTCATGTTAAGTAATTCTAGGACCTCAGTCTATCACTGTGGTTTTTCCAAACTCAAGCTAGGTTTGATTTTCAAAACAACTTGTTAGCCATGCTGTGAGGTACTTCTATTATCAAAACCTGTTTTTGGGTCTAGGTGTTGGAGGAGCAGGTGTGAGTTGTTTGCTTTTGTTAATAGGCTTGGTTGTGTATTGGGATGACATTACATTTGAACTATTTGGTCTGCCTTGTTTCAATTGCTGAGCAGCATATTGCCTTTCTGTTATCATCAATGCTTGCATTTAGAGCAGTGTTAGTTTTTTCAATCATGTTTCTTGCATTATTTGCTGCACATCACAGTTACATACATTCTGATTGAAAGCCCTACACAGTTTTTGAGGTTGCATCAGTTACATTTTGTGGTTTCAAGTATTTAAACCTTAAAGACACCAACACCATAATCATCCTTTGAACATAATATAAGTTATTGGGATATTTGCTTGCTGTCAAAGAATCCAAGACAGTTGGAGATCAATTTTAGCATAGGCCTCAAAAAGACAATTCTTATTACCTAGGCATGTTTAAATTCATATTTGAGAGTTGTCAAAAGGCTCACATTGGACTATTGGTGCATAGAATCAAATTTGGATCTTCACACCACAAGCACAATAGCACTCAACTACAACTCACACACTTGATTTTTGTTCTATTGGTTTCTATGTAACATTTTCTGTTGAGACCCTTTCTACAACATATTTTTAACTTGCTCCAACTCCCATTTACTATTTAAAACTTTCTGTTTGGATCTTCCCCCCTCAAAATGCATTTCCAAGAGTGAGATTGCTTTGGTCTCCTAAATTATGTGTTTTGTGTGTATGCCTGTTCTGTTCCAAACTGCCATGATCTTTTTGTATTTCAAAATCATCATAATGAAATCATTGCCATCAAAATTTTTTGAAGTTTGCTTTGGTAGATGCTTTTTGAAACAGAACTGGAGGGTGTGTGAATGTGGCTGTTTCTACTAAGATGGGAGAGCAGGATAAGTTTTAGGATATTGATTGAACTTGTAATACTCTTTGAGTTGGTTTTCTCACAGGTTTGAGTTTGAGATTGTTATGTGAAGATTATTGAGTTGTTTGCATTTAAGCATATCAGTTGAGAATCATGTCATGTTTCTAATCCTACTGTCATGGAAACCTTGCCATGTTGGAATTCCTAGCACTATTGGAAATTGTCAAAACATGTTGGCATGGCAGCTTTTGGTTTAGCATTACACAACAGATGGTAACACTTGATGAATGTTTGTGTGTGTATATAGAAGTGCCCTAGATCATCATTTTGTTGGTTCTAAGCTTGCTCCAACCCAAATGCATTTTCAAGTTTGAAAATTGCAACTTGATGATCATTGCTCACCACCATTTGTTTTCAACTCAATTTTTGGTTTATCTTCATTCAGCAAGTTGTGGCTAGTGTGTATATAATTTTGGTTTAGTATGGGAATGGCTAAAATGAGTGTGGAGTACCAATTTGCATCACATAAGTCACAAAGCATAAGCTTTTGTTTTTTTCATCTCACTAAGAATTTTGGGAAACTGACATCACCATCAGATCCCTCGTGATTTTCTGGGTAAAATTCATATAAGGTTTGTTAAAATCAGTTGAGATTTGAGAAAGTTGGAGTTGTTTTGCAAATCATGTTGAAAGTTCTTGAGTTGCCCAGAAAATTCAACCATTTAAGCTATGTATGTTTTTTGTTTCCATCCAATTAATGGATGTAACAGCCACCCCAGTGGCAGACCCTTGCGCGCCTTATACCCCTCTACCTGCATGACCAGGGTTCGATCCGGGTGGAGGTCGAACCCTTTTGTTTTTTTATTTTCCAATTTTCATTAATAACTATTTTCTTCACTCATTCTATTTCCTTGCACACGCGCGTGTTGTGGCCTGGTGGTTAGTTTGTCATGTTTGTAAGCATAAGGGCGTGGTTCAAACCCCACCCATGCCCTTTCCTTTTTTATTTTGCTTGTTTATTTTGGTTATTTATCATGAAATCCATAAAACTTCAAATGACCATAGTTTATTCATTTTTCATCAGTTTTAACCCGTTCTTTTTGCGACCTCTTCGTTATGATGTCTAGTTTATTTTAACAAATTGTAATATCGTAATTCGCTTATTTTTACAATGCTTTTCTCTTGCTTGTTAGTAGATCCGTTCTTAGGTTATTACCATGTGTTTCAATTTGAAGTTTCTTCATACCATGTTCACTTTTATCTTGTAAGATTTATTTTCCTTTATGTTTGTTAGCATATTAGGAGGTCACTCTTCCATTGGTTGTTACCATGTGTTCTCCCTCAGCTTCGCTTTGTTAAGTTTATCTCGCACCTCCTAAATTACGAGGCTATACTCATTTAACTGTGTGAGATTGTTATCTAGGCATAGCTTTTTACTTTCAAATTGTTATTTGTTTATATGGTTGTTACCTTCATCATGCTTTAAATCCTTGTCAAAATATACCTACATCTTTGTCAAGACATGCTTATTATAATATGTTTGGTTGCAACCATTCATCCTACCTAAAATACTTGCCCATTGTAATGTGTCGGTTAATCCTTGATTATAATTATTGTCTTCTATATTCCTCATATTTGAATATTTATGCTTCGTTAAGTATTTATTCCCCAAGTGATAGAACTCTCTAGTTCTCATCCAAGTCGTCTCCTCTCATTCCCTTCCAAAGGAAAAGTCTCTCCATTGACCCTTGTGTCATGGATAGCTCATTACCTCCTCCCTTGACTTTGTAAAGTCATCTTGAACCTTAGATAGGTTAGAACCCAAAAGCCTTAGACTTTGTTTAAGTCTAAAAGACCCACCCTTACTAGGATTACTCTTCAATTAGAACCCCAGGATAGAGTTTGTTAACTCTATATAAGAATCATAGTAATGATTACTTATTTCCCCTTTGAGTATTACAACATAGATCTAGAGAGTTTTGTGAAACTCTACACAAGTATTGTTATGCTTGTTCCCCTTTGAACCTTGATCGCAATCAAGCGTTCTTCAACCC
>CAWUDS030004439.1:6854822-6904437 GCA_963859935.3 Lathyrus sativus
GAAGGTAATCATTGAGGTTCCTTAGAAGTTCAGATTAGGTGGATGATTGTTCCTATAGGGTTAGTTTCCCTCACAACCTTCCTTGCTTAATTAGAATCCTCCTTGTGAGCATGTTTATCATAAAGGAGTTGAGTCTATGCAAGCTTTCTAAGGAAATGGAGTTGGTTGAGTGCCTGTGGTAAGTTCCTGTGGACCTTACCTTGCTTCCATCTTCATTCTCCTAATCTTCTCTTATCCAATCATTTTAGGAACCTTTTTGGGGTAGCATAGTCCCTCCTGTAGGGGGAATTTTGGACATCTCCTGTAGGAGCCAAACCTCTAGGATTCTCCCAAATATCTTTTAGTTGGTTGAGTGCCTGGGATAAGTTCCTGTGGATCTTACCCTTGCTTCCCAACATTCAATTCCTTTCCTTAGGATAGAATCCTTGTTTGTTTACTTGTGGAATGAATTCCTTATTTGCCATAAATTCTTGCCTTCATTCATGATTGAGTGGTGTGTTGCATTAGGATAGCTCATGTTTAGGATAGTCTAAGTGTAGGTGCATGAATGCATTAAGAGGTTGAGTGAGTCTCCTTCTGCTTGTTTGCCTTAAGGGTCGAGGTGATGCTCCCCTTGCTGGTGTGTTGTTTTTCTTTTTCTAATCGACGTATTTGCATATAGAGGTTGAGTTGAGCTCCCTCTGCTTATCTATTTTGACTGTTTTCTTTGCTTGATTGCTAAGAGGTTGAGTGAGTCTCCCTCTGCTTGTATTGCTGCATTGCATTTGTATCTTTACCGTTTTCTTCTATTTATCTGTTTTATTGATGTTAGCTGATGCTTTGTCTGTTTCTGTATCCCATTGACATGATCCCCTAAGAGTCTCACTTCCTTTGATAAGGAAGTGATGATAGAACTTTAGGTTGAAACCTATGCATGATAACGTCTAGGAGTTCCCTGTTTCAAACTTCAACCATAGGATGAATCCTTGGCATGACAACATTAGGACTTGACAGTTTCCCCGTAGAGTTCATTCTTTTCTCATCTCAAAACAACAGTAAAAAAACGTAATAAAGGCAAGTTAGTACAAGCGCGTTACGAGCCTTAAGATACTTGGGAAATGATATAATTGAGAGGTCTCCTCTCAATCATCTAGAGTGTTTATTATATGTCCTTTGGATGATATGCGACGCATTCGCTCCTAAGTCATAGTCTCTAGAGTTGTACTGACTACAGACGTCCATAAAAAACACTTCTTCCGTAAAAGACAGAAAACAAACTTCAAACCTTTTTGCCCCGTGGGCCCATAACTCAAGGAAAACTTTTCTGAAGAAAAGAGTGTCGTTAACTCCCTGTTCTACCGCAAACGGTAACACACGAGTCTCTAACGAGCAAGCTGCATACACCAAACTGCTGGAACTGTTTGTTAACCCTACTCGAAAAACAGATGAATTTGAAACCCCGTAAGCCGTATTATCCCGAACTACGTAAGCTATGATCTCTCATATATGTTGAGAGTACGTAGGCACAATACTGACGTATTGGCGAGCCACCTCCCCCATCCGTTACCCGTAGTTAGCCGAACTACGTTGACTCTGATTTCCCGTTCTGACGAGAATATGTAGGCATGAAGCACGAAGCTTTGCCGAGTCATTTTCTTTTCTTTTCAGACCAGCCTTGATAGGTAGATAGTTAAACCAACCCATCAGATAAACACAACAAGCGTGGATCCCATCGAGTACGATGGACGTGAGGGGTGCTAACACCTTCCCCTTGCGTAACCGACTCCCGAACCCAGACATGGTTGCGATGACCTTGTCTTATACCTTTTCGTCAGGTTTTTCTGATCGTTTCCTTTCCTGTTCTGAGGGATAAATAACAAAAGGTGGCGACTCTTCTGTTTTTCCGGCACCTTATTTTCGCGGTAGCGACAACCAACTACCATCACCATCACGAAGGCTGGGCCTATACCATTCGAGAGCACTAATTCTGTTCCATGGCACTATGGGGCAGATGTCTACTGCAATGGACAAAAATTGGAGTTGGAGCCATTTGGGCAATCTGTTGAAAACCTAGTTGGAACTGGGGGAATAACACGTAGTGGAAGAGTGTTCGCTCCACCAGAGGTTGTGGCGGACAAAGCTGACAAGGATGATAAGGCTGACAGAGGTAAAAGTAAAGTCGTCGAAGAAACCTCCCGTGAGGTAGGAAAGGACCTGCTTGTGAAAGACGCCAAAGAGTTTATGAGACTGATCAAGAAAAGTGATTATAAGATCGTTGATCATCTTCATCAGACGTCGTCTAAGATCTCTATTCTGAATCTGTTGCTGTGTTCTGAGGCACACCGCAACGCTCTGCTGAAGGTTCTGAATGTAGCGTATGTACCGCAAGAGATCTCCGTCAACCAGCTAGAGGGAGTAGTTGCTCATGTGAATGCTGGGAATGGATTAGGGTTTACTGACCTCGAGCTGACACCGAAGGAAGGAACCACAATAGGACCCTGCATATCTCGATAGAATGTCGAGGAACGGTTATGTCCCATGTGTTGGTGGACACGGGATCATCTCTGAACGTTCTCCCCAAGAAAGCTCTGATGAGGTTGGATACGAGAGGGCTGATTTGTACACCCAGTGATCTGGTGGTAAAAGCTTTCGATGGAACTAAGCGTCATGTCTTTGGAGAGGTGACTCTACCCATTCAAGTTGGGCCAGAGACCTTTGATGCGGTTTCTATGTCATGGATATCATGCCAGCCTATAGCTGCCTGTTGGGCCGGCCTTGGATCCATTATGCGGGTGCAGTGACTTCCACATTGCACCAGAAGCTGAAGTATGCTGTGGGGGGCAGCATCGTGACCGTCTGTGGTGAAGAGGACATAATGGTGAGCCATTTTTCATCTTTTAAATATTTTGAGGTGGATGGCGAGATCCACGAAACTTTGTGCCAGGAGTTTGAAGCTATTAAAGTTAAGGATGCGATTCTAGTGATGATCGAGAAACCTGAGGTGAATCTCTGTTCCTTCAAGGAAGCTCAAGCTGTTGTTCAAGCTGGCTCTGCCCCAGGCTGGGGGCAAGTTCTGGAAACCCCTAACAAGCAGGATAAGTTTGGGTTAGGGTATTCTCCTTCTGCTGATGCTTCCTCCTCTCGCAGTGCACCGTGCGTCAAAGGGCGGATTCAGTTCACAAAAGGTGGGGTGATATTTGAGAATGTCAACGCCGTGTCTGAAGACGACGAAGATAGTGATTGCGACCTGGACTCCTAGATTCAGCCGTGCAAACCAGGCAGAGCCTCAATAACTGGTCCGTCCAAGATATCATCCAAGTGACGCGCAAAGAGTAATGCTTTGTATTTTCCAATTATTATACAACGTTATGCTCTACCCGGGCATAACGGTTTTATTGTCAGGGCCTTGATTGCTTATGCATGTACATATTATCAATAAATCAAAGGGCGTTTCCTTTGCATTCAAATTTTGTGATCTCTGTTATTCCTGTTTTTATTTTTTGTTTTGAAGAATAATAAAATGGCAATATGGTTTGTGCTAACCTGCATGTCCTCTGCTTAAGCTTAACCCTTGTTATTGCAGGATTCACATCATAGATGACATCACCTCTGAACCTTCTATGACTCACTTTGAGTTTGATTGCCCGATATATCAAGCTGAAGAAGAGATTGATGAAGATGAAGACCTCCCAGAAGAGTTGGCCCATTTGTTGAAACAAGAAGATAAGATCATTCTGCCTCACGAGGAAAAGATTGAGATTGTTAATCTGGGTTCTGAGGAACTTGTCAGAAATGTCAGGATAGGGTCTGCATTACAGAGCGATGTCAAGTGAATATTGGTCGAGATGCTTCGAGAGTATAGTGACATCTTTGCTTGGTCGTATGAAGATATGCCCGGACTCGACACTGACATAGTGGTCCATCATCTACCACTGCGAGAAGATTGCCCTCCCGTTAAGCAGAAGCTTAGAAGGACACGACCAGATATGGCCGTTAAGATCAAAGAAGAAGTACAAAAGCAGTTGGATGCTGGCTTTTTAGCGGTCACTACTTACCCTCCATGGGTCGCCAACATAGTACCTGTATCGAAGAAGGATGGTAAGGTGTGAATATGCGTTGATTATCGGGATTTGAATAAGACGAGCCCTAAGGATGATTTCCCGCTCCCTCATATTGATGTGTTGGTCGACAATACAACTCAGTTTTCCGTGTTTTCGTTCATGGATGGCTTCTCCGGCTATAACCAAATCAAGATGGCGCCGGAAGACGTGGAGAAAACCACGTTCATTACCCCTTGGGGGACGTTTTGCTACAAGGTAATGCCTTTCAGTCTGAAGAACGCAGGGGCCACTTACCAGCGAGCGATGGTCACTTTGTTTCATGACATAATTCACCATGAGATTGAAGTCTATGTTGATGACATGATTGCGAAGTCCCAAATGGAGGAGGGACATCTGGTCAATTTGCTGAAGCTTTTTGAGAGGCTTAGGAAGTTCTGGTTGAGGCTGAATCCTAACAAGTGTACTTTCGGAGTACGGTCTGGAAAACTACTGGGATTTATTGTGAGTGAAAAAGGAATTGAGGTAGATCCTGCGAAGATAAAAGCAATACAAGATATGCCAGCGCCAAAGATTGAAAAAGAAGTTCGGGGTTTCCTTGGCAGAATAAACTACATTGCAAGGTTTATATCTCAGCTCACGGCCACGTGTGAACCGATGTTCAAACTACTGAAAAAAAGATCAGGCCATTATCTGGAACGAGGATTGCCAGAAGGCATTCGATAAGATAAAACAATATCTGCAGGAACCTCCGATTTTGATACCCCAAGTGGCCGGAAGACCATTAATCATGTACTTGACAGTTCTTGAGAATAGCATGGGTTGCATTCTCGGTCAGCACGACGAGACTGGCAGAAAGGAGCATGCCATTTATTACTTGAGTAAAAAGTTCACAAATTGTGAGTCCCGTTACTCAATGCTGGAAAAAACGTGTTGCACACTCGCGTGGGCTGCCAAACATTTACGACAGTATATGCTCAACAATACGACCATGCTAATTTTGAAGATGGATCCGATCAAGTACGTCTTCAAGAAGCAAGCGCTCTCAGGCAGGATTGCCAGATGGCAAATGGTGTTGACGGAGTATGACATTCAGTATGTTTCCGAAAAGGCCATCAAGGGAAGTGTATTGTCTGAATACCTTGCCGAACAGCCTATCGAAGATTATCAGCCGATGAAATTTGGTATCCCTGATGAGGATATCATGTTTCTCAAAGTGAAAGATTGTGATGAACCGTTTCCCGACGAGGGGCCAGATAGGAAGTCCCAGTGGAAATTGATATTTGATGGTGCGGTTAATTCGTACGAAAGTGGTACTGGGGCAATCATTACGACTCGCCAGGGATCCCACATCCCGTTCACTGCCAGATTGACCTTTCCGGTCACCAACAATGAAGCGGAATACGAGGCATGCATCATGGGTTTAGAAGAAGCCATTGATTTGAGAATCAAAAACCTGGATGTATACGGTGACTCGGCACTCGTTGTTAACCAAATTAAAGGCAAGTGGGAGTCTCGTCAGTCGGATGTGGTTCCGTACATGAATTATGCCAGAAGGCTGCTTCCGTTCTTCGATCGAGTGGAACTCCATCATGTGGCCAGAGCTGAAAATCAGATGGCTGATGCCTTAGCCACGTTGGCTTCGATGTACAAAGTCAATTTTTGGAATGAAGCTCCAAGAATTGTCATTTCCCGTCTTGATAGACCTGCATTCGTTTTTGCAATTGAGGGAGCCTCCGATGGCAAGCCATGGTTCTACGATATCCAGAACTTCCTTATGACTATGGAGTATCCTGCGGGAGCGTCAACCCAGGATAAGAAGACTCTGAGGAGGCTGTCTGGAAATTTCTATCTCAATCCTGATGGAGTTCTATATAAGAGAAATCACGATCTCGTGCTACTCAGATGTGTAGATGAGGAAGAAGCTAGTCTGCTTATGGAGGAAGTCCATGAAGGCACATTTGGTACGCACGCCGGCGGACATGCTATGACACGAAAAATCCTACGAGCAGGATATTACTGGCTGACGATAGAGTCGGATTGTTTCAAATTCGCGAAGAGATGTCATAAATGCCAGATTTATGCTGATAAAATTCATGTGTCGCCGTGCCCGTTGAATGTCATGTCATCCCCGTGGCCGTTTTCCATGTGGGGGCATTGATATGATATGCAAGATCGAGCCCACTGCATCTAACGGTCATCGCTTAATTTTGGTAGCCATCGACTACTTCACCAAGTGGGTGGAGGCAGCCTCGTACGCTAACGTGACCAAGCAAGTGGTGGCTAGATTCATAAAGAATGACATCATCTGTCGATACGGAATTCCCGAGCAGATCATTACTGACAATGGTTCGAATCTGAATAATAAGATGATGAAGGATTTATGCCAGAGCTTCAAGATTGAACATCACAACTCATCACCTTACCGACCGAAGATGAATGATGCGGTTGAAGCGGCCAACAAGAACATTAAAAAGATAGTACAAAAGATGGTTGTGACCTACAAAGATTGGCATGAGATGTTGCCATTTGCATTGCACGGTTATCGTACGATGATACGCACATCAACCGGGGTAACTCCTTTCTCACTAGTGTACGGTATGGAAGTTGTCCTACCGCTGGAAGTTGAGATTCCTTCTTTGGGAGTTTTGGTTGACGTGAAACTTGATGAGGCAGAATGGATTAAGAACCGATTGAATCAACTCAGTCTAATGGATGAGAAGAGATTAGCATCGATTGCATATGGTCGTCTGTACCAGAGTCGGATGAAGAAAGCTTATGATAAGAAGGTGCGTCCTAGAAGCTTTCAGACGGGTGATCTCGTCCTGAAGAAGATTCTTCCACCATATTCCGATCACAGGGGCAAGTGGACTCCTAACTACATAGGTCCGTACATCGTCAGCAAGGTCTTCTCGGGAAGGGCCTTATTGTTATCTGTAACACCCCCTTTCTATACCCCCAAATAAACAAATAAATCACTTAATCACTTATTGAAATTCCGTCAGAGTAAATTTAAAACATGGTAAAAAAAAAGGGCATGTCAGACATACATGAAAATACAACATGCAACACATGCTCAAATAAAGATATATAACAATGGGGTAGATACAACATAGGAACTTCGTCCTTACACCCATGTCTCAATATTTAAAATTAAAGCGGAAGATTAAAACATTTGAATCACTTAAAACATGTTATCATATAAATACATAATTCAGTTTGGTTCACCATATCATTCATGTTTTCAAAAACATTATCAGCTGATACATTTACAAATGTATCACAAAAGGATGCTATACAATCCTAACTACCGGTGCTACATATCAGAGCTGACCGACAAAAGAATGAAGCTATACTTCACAAAAAGACCTCCAACAATCCTAATCTGCAATGACTCATAGAGCATTATAAAACAGCAGAAGGGTGAGAAATATTATCATAATAACAATGCATATAATCATGTTTATATAAATATAGACATAAAAGTATACATATTTCGCATTCTCACCACATTCATCATAATTTACTCATATACATCGTCATATATACACATATATATATATAATCCAAGCATAACGTCATGTACACTTTCACAATTTCAATCAAATCCACATAAACATACATATTATGTTTAATTCACTACAAATCATATAAACATATACAATCATGTTTATTCATCAATTCACAATTTCACATTCGCAACTCTCAAATCAACAATTCATGCTCATAAGCATACTTTCATACAATAATCATATTTTCACAACTCTCAATTACGCAAGTAATGCACATACGCATATTACACAATTCTCACCATACTTCATCATAACTCATCACACACTTCACATAGCATATATATATATATATATATATATATATATATATATATATATATATATATATATATATATATATATATATATATATATATATATATATATATATATATATATATATATATATATATATATATATATATATATATATATATATATATATATATATATATATATATATATATATATATATATATATATATATATATATATATATATATATATATATATATATATATATATATATATATATATATATATATATATATATATATATATATATATATATATATATATATATATATATATATATATATATATATATATATATATATATATATATATATATATATATATATATATATATATATATATATATATATATATATATATATAGGCAAATATGGACAATTATCAACATATCCATAATTCTCAATTACACAAGTCATGTACATACACCTATGCATAACTTCATATAACAATCATATATTCATTCCATGAGACTCAATGCAACTCATTGCAACTCATGCCATGTGGTACCAACACTTTTTATCAGTTTTTGGTTTTTACATTTAAACCGGGTCCGTTCGCTAGACCGATAACAACAAAAGCCTGTTCCCTAAGCTTTCAAACCCCGCTCTAGGTTCGGGACAAGTCACTAGCCTCCGCGAGACTAGCAAACATTGCCTCTTGACTAAATGATGCGTATGCAATCAACAACCAAATGCACTTAAGACCGTTCTCGCATCTTAATCCCATGCATTCTCAAATAATTCATCACATAAGAATTATATCACATGATTGCACACACAACACATTCACACCATCAAAGTATTCATACTTTAAATTATCATCATCATATTTATCAAACAATGCACACATATCTACAATATGTTCTCATGCATTATTCACACACAATCACAAGCAATACACACATATTCACAATATGTTCTCATGCATTCTTCACATACAAACACGAGCGATGCACACATATCTACAAATACGTTCTCATGCATTCACAATATCGCATACAGTCAATATGCATTTACACTTCAATATCATTACCACATTTATCAAGCAATACACACATATTCACAATATGTTCTCATGCATTCTTCACATACAAAGAATATGCATATATTTGTCAAAGACTATATTTCATAATCGATTCCACCATCTAGGATTCATGCCATACGGCTACCCACAACATATCATATCACAAGATGCACAAGCTATACATTATATAACAAAAGTATTCTGCACAATAACACATCAATCACACACATTCGTGACGGTAAAAATCAACACAACAATATGTTTTTAATTTTATGTTATAATTGAACCAGGTAGAGGCCTCAAAGCCATTTTTTCTAGAAATAGCATCTCGTTAACTTACCAACGCTTCGAACGGGGGTCAAAACCGACTTACGGTTCAAGAGTTATGAATTTTTGAAGTTTTCCGAAAAACCAGAATTTTGCCTAAACACGGCTACGGAATTTTGCATTTTTGCTTGAAAATTCGACCGATTCAATTCTTTTTTTCGAAACAAACACATACTCATACTCACCTAACATATAGCAGTGAATTAGAACCATTAAACACGATTTCTACGACGTTCGATTTCTACTCAAATCTCAAACCCTCAATTATCCAAAAATGTCAAAACTCACAAACTCAACCAAATTCAATCAAACGAAATCCAATAATTACGGCTAAACATTACCCGACTAAACTACACAATTTATTTTGAATTCTAACCGTTCAAAACTCGATTCTACCGATTAAACCATTTATGCCCTAGAATGAAAAATGGAGAAAAACACCCAAACAAACTCAAACAATCCATACATAATCACATACATTGATAAGTTAATGATATTTCACACCCTTACCTTGATTAAATCGGAGCTAGAAGTTGTTCTTGAGCTTTTCCAAGTTTTTCCTTCTTCTCCTTCTCTTTTCTCCTTTTTCTCCTTCTTTCTCTATTCTTTCTCTTATGTTTTCTATTCTTTTCTTTTCTCTCCAATTTCTCTTATATATCCTTCTCTTTCCTTTCCCTCTACTTTCCTTTTATATCTTTCTATTTTCTTTCCATCATAATTCTTCTCAAAATATCTACCAATTCATTTTCTCATAAAATATCTCATCTTATCATTAATTAGAGAATATCTAGTAAATCCACATTATTCTACCAAATAGAATAAACCAGTTAAATCCATTAACTCATATAATTGAAATAAATCCAATTAATTCATTTAAATCAAATAAATCACATAAACCAATTAATTAGTACAATTAATCAATTATTGAAAATTGGGCTGTTACATTATCCACGATGGATGGCGAAGATTTTGCATCCCCTGTGGGCAGTTAAAAAATACTTTGCTTAAAACGACCCGCTGGAAAGAAAAAGAATATCCAGGCAAAAACGGGGCATCCCGGCGAACCATAAAAAAGGAAAAAGGTTCGGGCAAAAATTAGGGATATAAATGAAAAAATGTACACCCGCAAAGTCGAAAACCTGAAAGGGCGGCTTGGCAAAAAAGGGTATCCCGGTGAATCGAAAACCCGGAAGGGCGATTCAGGTAAAAGTTAGGGATTAAGAAAAGTAAATGAATGCGTTCCGCGTGTGAACTTTCATTGTTTAGTGGTTGGGAAGACCTGGGGGCCGTTTATCTGAATCAATCTTTTCTGAAGCTGAAGCGTCAGAGAAGTATCGAAGTCAAGTGGGTCATAGAGGGATCAACTCATGGTGTTCGTCTACGCCGCATTGCCGACATTTGTGTATATTGATGTATATTTGTGTTATTATGTTTGCGCAGCTTCCTCATTTCAGGAGCTTGCATCTGTTGTAAAACATTTTGCCTATTCAGGGGTTCGTTATCAATAAACATATACTATTCAGTATTTCTGTTTGTTTGTTTAGCTTTTATATATTTTGTTTGCGAAAAGAACGCCCGATGTTTTTGATAAAATGCGCATACATAAACTTGATGGCCTAGGCCGATAATTGTTGAAACATTGAATTACCTGAACATTGTCACAGGATGATAACCTTGATAGGTTCCTTTGAGAAGGGTATCTTGTCTGTTTGTTCATGTTGTTGCAGGGACGTCACCCTCCAGGCAGTATGCTAGATGTTTTCAAGCAGGATGATTCCTTCTTCCCAGCAGGTTCAATTGTGTTTCCCCATAGAATCTGAACATGGGACTGTGAGCATTGATGTGTCTCCCCGAACGGAGATGGATTCTCCCCAACCAGATGTATCCTAGGCAGGATCGTCATCTCTCCAGCTGAGTCATGCGCAGAGGTGTATACTCATTCCAGCAGTGGATCAACATGCAGTTTTCTCGTAGAAGACTATCCGCAAGTGTGCAGCTCTCGATAGTTCAGACTGAAGTCTCTGGCAGAATCGAAATTCCCCATAGAGTTGTGTTCTCCCCGGCAGGTAGGATTTGTTCCAGCGTCTGGCTGCATGTCCCCAGCCAAGTTGGCAGTTCCCCAGAGAGCCGAGTCCTTGGAAGATGTTTAAGCCATTATTGGTTTTCCCCAGGAGAGTGTTTGAATACCTGATGCTGTATTTCCCCATCGGAGTCCGTGTCTCCAGGAAGATTCTATCTGCGAAGGTCGTGCAGTTTATTTCCGCGATTGATATCGTTTCCTCAACAGTTTGTGGTTTGTATACCTAGTTGAGCAAGTACAGGTTCTCGTAGAACTTTGTTCCCCTGCAGAAGGTAGTCTGAGGTTCGTTTCCCCAGGTTAAGTCCAATTGAGATTGGTGTAACTTCTTCTCCACAGCAGGATGACTCCTCCTCTCCATCAGAGTGGTTCTTTCTCTCCGTGACAGGAGGATCTTTCCTTCAGCATTTATTTTCCTGACGTGGTCATAGCATTTTTCATGATTGCATAGCATCTACCCTAAAACGCGTAGCATTCCCACCGTGTGGAGCATTGCGCCATTGTCAAACATATGCATTTGAAACATGAGCTAGGTCGTTACCATTCTTGTTTTGTAGGTGTTCCTCAGCCAAAGTTGTTTGTTAAGATGATTCTTAAAATCCCCAGTGAAGTCGCCAGAGTTGTTTGCTCAAGATGATTCTTGAAGTCCCCGGCTAAGTTGGTTGTTCAGGATGATTCTTGAATTCCTCAACAGAGTTTATCCATCCAGGATGATTCCTGAATCCCCGAAGCAGAGTTGCTTGATAGTTCTCCAGAATCCCCAGCGGAGATGTGTCATCCCCAGCAGGTTTCGAACAGAGAAGTTGAAATTTCCCTCCCAGACTTACTAATGAAGTCCAACTGCGATGTCGAAGCAGTTCTCCTAGCTGACGAGGAGTGCCTGATGGCAGAAGTTTAGATATCCCTATTGGGTCATGAGTGACTGAGGATTCTATTTCCGACTTACTAACGAAGTCCGGCTGACGCCCGAGAATTTATTTAAATGCCCGATGGCATAATTAATTCGATTGTCAAAAAGTTCCTAATGACCTGATGAGTCCCGAGGAATTCTTCTGCTGCCGTTGCCGCAGAATGCCTGACGGCAATATCAGCTATGTATCACCAGTTACCGTGTGACTACTGAGCCCTTGATGACTCGAGGAAGAAGCCGCAGTGAAATCTGATGATCATCCTGATGGAGATTTGGGCCAGTTCCCGTGCAACTGCCATTTTAGACGTCAAAGACTGTCCTACCAATCAGAGTATCGTTTACTTGTGCGGTTGGCAAATTTCCGGTTACCGTGTAACCGATTCCCCAGCAAGTTGTCGTGAAACTGTCATTTCCAATTTCGAAGATGTTCCTACCAATTAGAGTATTGTTTACCTGTGCAGTTGGCAAATCACCAGTTACCGTGTAGCCAGTGATCCCTTGATGACTTGAGGACATAGATGATCATCCTGACGGAGATTTGAGATTAATTATTCACCAGTGAGTTGTCGTGCAACTATCAATATCAGCTATCTTTCACCAATTACCGTGTAACCGGCGATCCCTTGATGATTTAAGGACACAGTGATATTAGATACGCCAGATCAGTATTTCTCCAGCAAGTTGTCGTGCAACTGTTATTTCAGTTTCCGAAGATTTGTCCCAATCAGAGTATCGTTTGTGCGGTTGGCAAATTTCCGGGTTTATTGGTATTCAACCGTCTTTTACCTTGATTGGTTGAGAGCCGTTCGCTTCTCACCCAGTCAGGTCCAAGCCGTTTGAATAAGGGCAGCTGTTGCACCCCAAAATTTGCCTAACCTTTCTTTACCTAGCTTGTGTTTTATTGCATTCATATTAGCATTATCATCTGCATTGCATTGACATGTATGCAGGAGATCAAGAGGTATGACTATCAATCAAGGGCTATACAAGGATGTGAAGCTAGCTCAGAGGTTTATCCAAGTGCTCAAGGGTTGATATCCTCATCAGAGAAGTCTAAGATCCTCAGAAAGAGTGACTGAAGCCAAGTGTGTATATCTCCTAACTTGAGAGTTGTGGGAAGGTCATCAGATGATTCTGAATCCATGGAGTTGGACTTGAAGTCTTTAGAGAGTTCATGAGAAGTATTGAAGTTCATTTTGAAGCCTAGACAGGTCATTATGCAAAGGATAAGAAGTTGCTACCAAGATTGGTACAACTAGGGTTTCATCTGGTCAACCCTAGGCTAACTGATGATTTGAAGAAGGTTGAGACCTAATTCCAAGGACATGTAATCATGGATTGATGTATTAAGATGTCCAAGGGATTATTCCAAGGTCAACCTATCATGGATCAAGAGTGTGAGGAGTTCCTAGGCTAGGGTTGCTATGCTTGATAGTGTAAAATCCCCTGGTTTGGTGCCTAACTTCAAGACCACATAACTCAAGATGTGATTTTCATATCACCTTGACCCCAACATGATTGTTGTATAGCATGATCATATCTTTAATTTGAGTACTAGAAGTCCTTGATAGGGTTTATAGAACTCAAGTTATGAGCCGAACAAGTTACAGGTCATTAATGGAATGTGAAATTGGAGCTTGAAAGTCACCCAACTTGCATGACACTTTTGACCTAGAAGGATGATTCTCATGAACTTTTGGCCAACATGAATTTTGTTCCTTGTCTTCTTATCTTTCTAGAAATTACTAGAAGTCCATGATTAGATTTGTAAAACTCAAGTTACAAGCTTTGCAAGATAAGGGTATTTTGGGAATTTGGAATTATAGGTCATTTTTGGTTATAGGTCAATTTCATCGACTTAGACACCTCAAATGGACTTTTGATCAACTTGAAAGTTGTTCAAAATGGTGTTTTTAGTCCAACCATGACCCAAACATCCATTGATATGGATTGAATATGGAAGTGTATGAAGAAAATTTGAAAAAAGGATAATTAAAAGGCATAAAAAGTGAAAATTCCATTTTAATTCATTTTTGTGCAAAACTTCACAAATTGGTACATATTTTAATTGCAAATGGCATTTTAAAGACAATGGCATTGGTAGAATTTTGATTTGAGGCTTGCTTCATGGACTTTGTTTGGATTACTTAGAATTGAAGTAACATAACCAATGTGCACCATTGGATCAATTCAAGCTTTCAATCTGATCCATTCACCTTCACCAAGGGTTATGCAAGTCATTTGAGTAAGAATTGAGCTGAAATTACACAGAATACACGACTGCCATAGTTGCACTTTGAAGGAAAATGGAAATTTTGGATTAATCAAATTGGGCCATGATTGGGCCAGGTTATGATCCAAATAGTTTCTATTTAAGTTCAGGATCATGTTCAGATCATTTTTTGGGTAGCATTTGGAGAGAAAACAGTTATTGCAGTTGGAGTTTTGGAGCTTTCAAGCAACAAACGGTTTTGGAGTTTGAGGAAGATTCAAGAGCTTCTGAGTATCAAGAATCGTCCAGGATCATTCAGTGAAGAAATCTGCAACATTTGAAGTCAAGATTCACACTCAAGAACCTCCAATTTCAAGCTTCTATTCAGGTTTTTATCTTTCAGAATTCCTCTTGATTTAGGCTTGTTTAGCACGAATTCAACATGTGGTTAGGTTGTAGATATGACCTAGATCGTTTTAGGATCAAAATTATGGAGTTTTGTGATGATTTAGGATTGGATGTAAACTCTGTTTGGACTCGTGTTTGCTTGATTCTTGAGAGTTAGGATGAATTGGATACATGCTTTTTATCCTTGAGAGGTGAGGAAGATTTCTGTATAGTTAATTTTGAGTTTGATGACAATTTTGGAAATGGTGGTTTTTCTGTTCATCATCGGGTTTGGAGATTCATGGAGAATCAGTGAGTTTGGATGAGAGATTCATGCTCAGGGTGAGGAGATTAGTGGATTCATGTATTTTTCGTTGAGTTTAGTTGAGTTTGATCACAGAGCATGATTGCTCTCGCCGGAGAAGACGGTGGAACTCTTCTCCGGTCACCGTGGAATGTTTTCCCTCTCTTGGCTCAGTTCAAACGAAGAAGATGATGGAGCACCATTGGATCTGATTGAATTAATTGACTCAGTCTTAGCATCTAACGTATGAGATTCAGTTTTACTAGGACTTGATGAGGTGTCACACTCTGAAGCATATGATTAGAATACTTTTACAATGGACGCATAGGATTAGACTGCACCGTGTACCTCAGTCAAGTAAACCTCATAATGTCCATGGCCAAAACGAACCGTTTCAATAAATGAGGTGGCACGCGCATAGCTGTAGGATGAGTAGACTGGTAATCTAATCCTAGGGTTGTGGTATTTTCTGCTTTTCTTTTATTTCATTAATTGATATTCTATTTTCTTTTATTGTTTTGATTGATTTTAATTCATTTTAAATAGAAATATTGATCAGAAAATTATGGAAAAAATATGTGGGTGATCCTTAATTAATTTCTGATTTTTCCATGCTTTTGGATTTTATTTTGGTGCTGTTTTCAATTTAATGTCCATTTTTCTATTTTTAATAGTTGATTAAAAAATGCATAATATGAGTAGTTTGCTTGCTGATTTTATTACTAGTTTATGCTTTGGAATTTGATGCTGAAATTTTGCATGCTTGTTATAGACTCCTTGATAGGTTTGGGTGATTTTTGTTGTAATTTTTAGATGATTCTAAGTAGGAGTTTGAGATAGTTCTTTAGGAGCATTCCTTGATGGATCCCCTTTAGCACACCCTTTGAGTTTAGATTTATTTGGAACCTTTAGGATTAGGTTTGGCCCCTGGTTTTTGTGCCATAGATTTTTATCCCATGTAGGATAATCTAGGATTTTCCTTGAGATTTTTAGAATTTATTTTCTATTATTCCCCCATTTTCCATGTTGGTTATAGTTTAGGTGACCCTAACTAGGTTAAGTTCATAGATTAGTCTTTTAAGTAACAATTAGATGATTCTAAGTTTCATATCCTTTCTTGATAGAATAGTACTTAGGTAGATACCTCTTTAGAGCTTTGAATCCTTAGTGTAGGTGATCCTTAGAAGGTAATCATTGAGGTTCTTTAGAAGTTCAGATTAGGTGGATGATTCTTCTTATAGGGTCAGTTTCCCTCAAAATCTTCCTTGCTTAATTAGGATCCTCCTTGTGAGCATGTTTCCTCCTGTGGAGGAATTCATTGCATTATCATAAAGGAGTTAAATCTATGCAAGCTCTCTAAGGAAAAGGAGTTGGTTGAGTGTCTGTGGTAAGTTCATGTGGACCTTACCTTGCTTCCCATTTTCATTCTCCTAATCTTCTCTTACCCAATCCTTTTAGGAACCTTCTTGGGGTAGCATAGTCCCTCATGTGGGGGGAATTTTGCACAGCTCCTGAAGGAGCCAAACCTCTAGGATTCTCCCAAATCTCTTTTAGTTGGTTGAGTGCCTAGGATAAGTTCCTGTGGACCTTAACCTTGCTCCCCAACATTCAATTCCTTTCCTTAGGATAGAAGCCTTATTTGATTACTTTTGGAATGAATTCCTTATTTGTCATAATTCCTTGCCTTCATTCATGATTGAGTGGTGTGTTGCATTAGGATAGTTCATGTTTAGGATAGTCTAAGTATAGACGCATGTCTGCATTAAGAGGTTGAGTGAGTCTCCCTCTGCTTGTTTTCCTTAAGGGTTGAGGTGATCCTCCCCTTGCTTGTGTGTTGTTTTTCTCTTTCTAATTGACGTATTTGCATATAAAGGTTGAGGTGATCCTCCCTTTGCTTGTCTGCTGTTGCCTGTTTCTTTGCTTGATTGCTAAGAGGTTGAGTGAGTCTCCCTCTGCTTGTATTGCTGCATTGCATGTGCATCTTTATTGTTTTCTTCTGTTCATTTGTTTAGCTGATGCTTTGCCTATTTTCCGTATCCCACTTAACATGATCCCCTAGGAGTCTCACTTCCTTTGATAAGGAAGTGATGATTAGAACTTTAGGTTGAAACCTATGCATGATAACATCTAGGAGTTCCCTGTTTCAAACTCAACCATAGGATGAATCCTTGGCATGACAACATTAGGATTTGACAGTTTCCCTGTAGAGTTCGTTCTCTTCTCATCTCCAAAATAACAGTAAAAAACGTAATAAAGGCAAGTTAGTACAAGCGCGTTACGAGCCTTAAGCTACTCGGGAAATGATAATTGAGCGGTCTCCTCTCAATCATCTAGAGTGTTTAGTATGTGTCCTTTGGACGATATGCGACGCATTCGCTCCTAATTCATAGTCTCTAGTGCTGTACAAACTACAAACAACCATAAAAAACACTTCTTCCGTAAAAGACAGAAAACAAACTTCAAACCTTTTTGCCCCGTGGGCCCATAATTCAAGGAAAAATTTTCTGAAGAAAAGAGTGTCGTTAACTTTCAGTTCTACCGTAAACGGTAACGCACGAGTCTTTGACGAGCGAGCTGCATACACCAAACTGCTGGAACTGGTTGTTAACCCTACTCGAAAAAACAGATGAATCTGAACCCTCGTAATCCGTATCATCCTGAACTACGTAAGCTTTGATATCTCATAACTGTTGAGAGTATGTAGGTACAATACTAACGTATTGGCGAGCCACTTTTCCCCATCCGTTACCCGTAGTTAGCCGAACTACGTTGACTCTAATTTCTCGTTCTCTGACGAGAATACGTAGGCATAAAGCGCAATGCTTGGCCGAGTCATTTTCTTTTCTATCCAGACCAGCCTCGATAGGTAGATAGATAAACCAACCCATTAGATGAACACAACAAGCATGGATCCCATCGAGTACGATGGACGTGAGGGGTGCTAATACCTTCCCCTTGCGTAACCGACTCCTGAACCCAGACATGGTTGCGATGACCTTGTCTTATACCTTTTCGTCAGGTTTTTCCGATCGTTTCCTTTCCCTTTCTGTGGGATAAATAACGAAAGGTGGCGACTCTTCTGTTTTGCCGGCACCTTATTTTCGCAGTAGCGACACTAGTCCTCATGAAATTCGCGTTCAGACGAGGTTTTCTTTGAAGACATCCTATCATGTGCATTGGTCAGGAGGGGATGTTGGATCTGGAAACTGTCGACTCTGGAGACCGATCATTTGAGAGTCAGCTAAGTGAGGCCTCCTTGTTTAGCCATGATGCCAAACTAGAAATAGTGAACGTATCATCGTTTCTCGAGAGTCTATGACGCTGACGACCGCATAGGATGCCGAACCTTATCAGAGATTAGGTCCATACCTGTGAGTGGGAGGGTTATGCAGGAAACTTTGACCTCCAACCAACCCGGTATTCTAGTTAACTCTTCATAGTAGTCTTATGAGCTTCTTCAGTCAGCAGCGCAACAATTATTCAGAGCTTTGTAGGAGTTTTGATCTCGTGTCTATTGCATTAGCATTTTGCATTGCATTTGCATCTCATTCTTGCATGTCCATCCTCAGCCGGAACATGGAGCTTACCCATCTTTTGTCCGAACCGCGGTTGATTTCCCGACACTCGCATTGGACTTGAATTAGCTTTTGGAAGGATCATGAACTTAGGAGAGCATAATTCGGTTGTCACAAGGGCAGAGTTTGAATTGACGAAGAATCAGTTGGATCAGCTCATGAAAGCCATGACAACTATGACTAGGGGACAGGCCAGTATTCAGAGGACTCTGATGAACAATGTTGCTCAAGCTCAGCCTGTGCAGATCCCTGTTGAAGATCGAGAGCATACCATTGTCCGAGATAGGCATTCATCTTCTCTTAATGACACGCACTATTAGAGCTTCACTTTCTCTGTGCCAGATTCTCAAAGGGTTGTTCCGAAGATTAATCCAAAGAAATCGCATACTGTTGAGTTTATGAGAAGATGTCGTCTGTTAGAGGAAAATCTTAATGCCCTGATGGGTCAGGATGCTCTTAATCTGAATGCTTCAAGCATGTGTTTGGTGTCAGGTCTTGGGATGCCTCCGAAGTTTAAGACGCCGAATTTTGAGAAGTACAAAGGGGATAGTTGTCCGAAGCAACATTTGGTAATATTTTGCAGAAGAATGACCTCGTATGTCCACAATGACAAGCTTATGATTCACTGTTTCCAAGACAGTTTGAGTGGAGCATCGTTGGGTTGGTACATGCAGTTGGAGAGTGGTTGCATAAGATCATGGTCAGATTTAGCCAACCCCTTTGTGAAGAAATATAATTATAATCTCGACATGACTCCCAGTCGCATGCAGTTGCAAGACTTATCTCGAGAGAACAATGAATCTTTTAGAGCGTATGTTCAGAGATGGAGAGAGTTAGCTGCTCGCATTCAACCACCCATTCTGGACAGAGAATTGGTCGACATGTTCGTGGATACTTTGCAAGGCCCTTACTTTGATAAGATGATTGGTAGTAGGGCAGTAAACTTTTCTGACTTGATGGTAATGGGGGAACGTGTCGAGAGCAGACTCAAGAATGAAAAGATTCAAGACACCTCAGATATCTCGGTTTATGAAAGCGAATCAGTTGTCAGTTCTCAAGAAGAATGGGAGAAAGAAAGTGATGCTGTCCCGAAATCTCCAATACCTCAGATTCAGTTTTCAGACATTTTGAATGTTCAGAGTCAACAACCTGTTGGGTCTGTTTATCAGATACATGTTCCTCTACAGAGTCAACAGTCATACCGTCATCAGTCGCATCAGCATGCTTGACAAAGACCAAGGAGGCCAAAGAAGCATTTCACTCAGTTGCCGATGTCGTATAGTCAGATGTTGCCGGATTTGATTAAAGGTGGATTGATAGTGCCAAAGAAGATTAATCCGGAGATTCTGCCGTATCCTCCAATTTTTGATGTCAACGCCCGCTGTGATTACCATGCTAGGGAACATGGGCATTCAACCGAAGACTGTAAGGTGCTTAAGAGCAAGATTCAGACTCTGTTTGACTCCAACGTGTTCTTAGTCACGCCTCAGGGTGTCCAGATCAACGATCTTCCTTCATCTAGTCATGTGGGTTTAGAAGAGTATCAGACTGACTTCGACGAACAATTCTGAAGATGACTAGTTCAGTAGCAAATCAAGATTGAAAATCCCAGTTCCTCGAGGCTGGCGAACTGTTATATCATGTCATTTTTTTGCATTTGTGTTTTCTTTTCTGTTAAAGTGCAAACTTATTTGTAAAAACTTGTTTGTTTTCAATTGATAATGATGATGAAATGAATATGCATGTTTTGATTAAATCCATTTGTGTTCACTCAATACTTTTTATTGATGTCAAACGCTTGTTTAAGCAGAATCCGAGGGAGGATGACAAAGTTGAAAGACGCAAAACTCCCGATTGTATGCTTTTGAATAAAACCTCTGTTGATGATATACAGGCGTCATTTCAAATTCCTAAACACCGGAGATATAAGGAAGATAATCCCTTATCAACCCCTTTGAGCCTAGTAGTAGGAGTATCTTTCTGGAAAACAAAAAAACCCTCAATCTTAACCTGGGGCAGGGTAGGTGTCAGTTAATTTGACCGAGCATCCAAATTGCAAAAGGAGTGTTCCTATTTGAGGATCAATCACACCTGTAGAGGTCATACTCGAAAAATCTATAGTGGTTATCCATCACCAGCCAAGGAGTTAGACAATCACAATCCCTTGCAAACAAGTCAGACAAGTCGGTGTCACACGACGTTCCAAAAAGAAAAAGAAAAAAAGAGAAAAAAAAGAAGTCCGCTAAGTCGATAACTTGAAAACAAGTGACTTAGGAAAAAATTAGGGCATCCCGCTGGACTTCAAAATCAAAAGATATACTCAAAAGAGTTAGTCCAGGCAAAAATAGGGAAATCTAAAAAATGACGAAAAACAAGTCGTGTGACTCCAGACACCAAAGACGAAAAGTGAATGACTATCACTCCGATAAATTGTGGTTTCCTTAACCATCACTCCTATCATTCAATCTTTGAGAGATGAGCGCTTGTGTCGAATTAGCTGAATATAGGATTGAAGAACATCAAGGAGAATGGGTGGGTTAAAACAAAACTTTGAGCCTTATATCCTTTCTTTCAAACCGTGAACTTGATCATGTTACAACCTTTGAAAGACTTAATTGAAGCAAGTTTGTTTTGAAAGCATACTTAGGTAAAGATCGTGTCAAAACTGACTCCTAAAAGGATTTTCTTACAATTGTGGTATTGATATTGACATTCTGATAAGTGATTCGTTCACTACATGTCACAACTTTTTTTTCTAGTGAATAGACTTGGATTTCAAAACTGTCATATGCATTGCATTAATATTATCATTTGCAAAACAATTTGTTTTACTTGCGAATAAGCACTTGACACCAGGAGAGTTTCCACAGTGGAAAGTTTGATCGAGATAAGATGCAGAACGCCTGAGTACTCTGTTGAGCAGGGGCAAGTCAAATCAAATGATCACATAAGGGGAGTCAGCCATCTAAGAATCAGTTAATATGGGAAAATCCGGTCGAGATTCGATAAATCTCTCAAAGATTAGTCAGAGGCATCTTCTGCACAGATCAACCAATCAGGGGAAACATCACTTCAAGGTTGGGGCAGGCCACCCCAAGAGCACAGAGGTTATCCTTATCCAGAAGGCAATTAATCTGAAGCACCTCTCCAAGGTTCAAAATGCTGAGGCAGTTCATCTTAAACCATCAGGGTACAGAGATTTCAGGTATCCTTTCGAGGAAGATTTCTACAGAAATCCCACAGGCTAGGGCAAAATTGGAAACAAAGGAATTTTTCCTCTCCATATCTTCAGAGCTACTCAGAGCTATTCAAGCAGGTTCAGTCAACCTTCAAGTTCAAGGCGAATGTCGAGAAGTCATGTTAACCATTCCCTGACTCTTCCACCATAAACCTTGTATCCAGACAAGTCACTTTCCAACCCTGTATCCAGACAGAACATTTTCCAATGTTAGTTGCGCCTGACCCCTCACAAATAACCTAAAGTCCAATCCCTATTGGCAACCACCAGAAAGTCCAATCCCTATTGGAACCTCATTTCAAAATCCAATCGTCGTTGGTACCCTGAAATTTTTCACTTATCTTCCCCAACAAAAGTCCAATCATATCTTGGCACATCCAGTTATCCCCAGCGGAGTGGCTTTATCTCTTCAACATTTATTTTGCTGGGGTGGTTCTTTTGCATCCAGCTTTCCCCGGCAGCCCGAGCACGCATCTGCATTTTTGCATATAGTTAGCATTTTTGCATTACATCCTCAAATGTGTAGCATTTCCATTTTGTATGGAGCATTACGCCATATAAAAAAAGTTCAAACATGTGTATACGAAGCATAAGCCAATTTTTGTTAGTGTTCCGTGGCAACTTGAATCACTCTTCAAGACAGTAGCATATCTCCAGCAGTTTTGTTTAGACAGCTCATCGGTTTACTTTTGGATTTCAGAGCATACATCGGTCGTACTTGGTCCATCAACCCTCTGATGATGACATCTCCAAGCATTTTTTCTTTCCGTCAATTCATATTGGCGATGTGTTTCTCCAAGAAGATTTTCTTTCCGTCAATTCATATTGGCGATGTGCATCCCCAATAGGTTCTCTTTTCGTTGATTCCTATTGACGAAGTGGTTCTGAAGTTTGCCGAGGTGTTCTTTGGATATGCTTTCTTCCTGTCTACTATTAGATGATGTGATTCCAGATATGTTTTTCTATTGACAATGTGGATTCTTTGGATATGGTTATCTTTCCGTCGATTCCTATTGACGAGGTGTTTCTCTAGATATGATGTTTTCTTCCCGTCTATCATTAGACGATGTGATTTTGGATATGGTGTTTCTTCCCGTCTACCATTAGACGATGTGACTTTCGATATGATTTTTCTTCCCGTCTACCATTAGACTATGTGATTTTGGATATGGTGTTTCTTCCCGTCTACCATTAGACGATGTGACTTTCGGATATGATGTTTTCTTCCCGTCTATCATTAGATGATGTGATCTTGGATTTGGTTTTCTTTCCGTCTACCATTAGATATTGTGATTTGTGGATATGGTTTGCTTCCCATCTACCATTAGACGATGTGATTTTGGCTATGAGTTTTCTTTCAGATTGTGAATCGGTTGATTCTTTTACCGACTTAGTGTCGATGCCTGCGTGTTAGCAGATGTTTGTATCGGCGGATGCCGAGCCTGCTTGTTAGAAGATGTTTTTACTGACTTAGTGTCGATGCCTGCTTGTTAGCAGATGTTTCTTTTAGCGACGGATATCAAGCCTGCTAGATAGCAGATGTTTCTTTCCGACTGCATGTCGATGCTTCCTAATTGGTGGTTAGTTGACTGTTTTCTCATAACTTTCGGATATTTCCTTGGAGATTCCACTTTGGTGGACATATTCTACAGTTTACCATCCCGATCAGACTGCAAATTTTTGGGTTCTTTTGTATTAAACCACCTTCTACCTTGAATGTCTGAAAGTGGTCGCTTTTCATCCCTTCAGGTCCAAGCTGTTTGCATAGGGGCAACTGTTGCATCCTAAATTTGCCCACCCGTTTTCTAACTTTGACTAGATTTTGTTTCGCATTTCATCTGCATATCATCTAGGTCGATCATTTCTCGCATACTGCCCATGTTATCAGCCGGATAGAATTTATCGGGATTACAACCGCTTTGTTTGCATTTTCAGACAATTTAAACCAATTCTAATGATGAGCTCCATGTCGAAATCGAGCGAAAGTTGCTCTCTTCCTGGTGGTTCAGTCCGTGCTAACAATTTTGGGTGTGTTTCGGTGTTCACCCGTGTTTTCCATTTTCTATTGCATTTTTGTGATTTTATTCCTATTTTTTCTTTATTTCCTTTTTATAGTATTTAAATAGATTTTATTATTATTGTCATAATTTCATTAGATTAATAGATTTAGAATTTGTTATTAGAATTATAACCTAGATTTTTAATTTAGAAATTAGATTAAAATATGATTTAATTTAGAGCTTTTATTAGTTTTTAATAAAAAATAGAACTTTTAATAAGATTATAATTAAATAGTTTTCTAAAATAGATTTATTATAAAATAAATTTTTTAAATAGAATTTAAATTGGTTTTTAGAAATAGTTTAGAAATAGAGTTTTGCTAGAATTTAGACATAGAAATTTAGAATATAGAATTTTAATTAGTTTAGAAATATTTTCATAGTTTTTAATAGAATAAAATATTTAGAATAGTTTTTAATATGTTATTAGAAATTAGAATTAATTAATTTTTAGAATTAGAAAATAGTTTTAGATTTCTAATTAGAGTTTAGAATAGAATTTGTTATTAGTTATAGAATTTTAATATAGTTTTAGAAATAGAATAGATTATTTTTATTAGGGATTTTATTTAGATTAGATTAAGTTAGTTTTAATTATTAAGTTAGAATAGGTTTTTTATTAATTATAATTAATCATTATTAATATTTAGATTAATTAGATTTTTAATTAGTTAGAATATTATTTATGATTAGATTAGAATGCTAATATTAGGAGTTAGTTTAGCTTTAGGATTAATTAGACTATTAATACAATATTTAATTAATTAAATCAAAATCAGAAAAATTAAACAAATCATCAGTACATGGCCACGTGTCGAGCAATGGGTATATAACCCACTGTTCATCTTCTCCCACCTCAAAGAGAAACCCTAAAAACGCCGGACAACCCCTCTCACTTTCATCTCCTAAATCTTCTTCAAACAAACCCACCCCTGTTCTTCATGAACTCGAACCTCACTCGTCCAGAACAACCCACAACCATCTTCTCCCTTCCAAAACATTTCCAGAAAACCTCCATTATTCCACTTTCTCCCTCAACTTCCTCCATTAACAGACCTTCTGAAATCTCTCCCTTTCAACCCTTATACTCTCTCCATTAAACCTCTAACATCTTCCTCACTCAACCTTCATCTTCAAGCACATTTCTCACAACCCATTTTCGGACCAACACCTTCTTCATATTCTTAACCCATTTTGTGACCCATTTCTGTCGCAACCCACCCTCAAACGAAACGACCACTTCATCACCTTCATCATCTAACGAGACCCGGGCGCAGTTCTTCCTCAAAACCACCATTTCATTAACACAACCACGCTCTTCATCCATTCGCAATAGCCACCCAGAACCTCATCAATCCATTTCCTGTTTCACCTCAAACAAAATCCAAACTCGTTCAAACCGCAACCCATTTTCTGTCCACACCCAAACATCCACCATTTTCGAACCTTCAACAACTCATCATCAACACAACCGAGAACAATCCAAAACCCATCTGAAACCCTTAACAGAACTCAACAACCATTTCTTCCAAACCCATTTTCCTTTAACAACTCTAAACCACTCAAAATCCCAAACCCAAAACAGAAGAATAATGATGATGAAGATGTTGGATCGCGTGTGTGTTTTGATTTTTGGAGAAGAAGCATTTGATTTGTTTGGATTTAATTTTAAAAAAATAATAATAATTGTTGCTGATGTGCTTAACTGTGGTTTTGGTTGTGGGCTTTGTCCTGTTTTTTTTTACTGTTGATGGATTTACCCTCCATTTTCTGGTATACCCCCTATTTCCTTTATAAAAATGTAAATTATTTTATAATTTAGTTTTTAAAAAGTTTGTAATATATTTATATAATATAGTTCTTAGAGATTGTAATTTATTTTAGTTTTTAAAATGATTTTTAGATTTTCATATACTTTTTTTCTAATTGGATTTTAAGATTTATATTATAAATTAGATTTCTAGTTTTTCTTTATATTTATTTTTCTAAGTTTTATTTATTTTAGAATTAATATATTTTCTTAGAAGTTAGATTTTGACTTTTTCTTTTTATTTGTCATTGAGGATTTATTTTCATATTTCCTCGTTTTGGGTCGATGAAGAGACCTCTATTGTTTTTCTGTCAAATTATTGATGAGAAACGATAGATCCGAGACCACTTTCTCTTCATTTTTCATTTTTGACCTTATTTCATCTTTATTTCACTTTGACCGCTTTTTTGGTCTATGACGAGACCTCCAAGTTGTTATACGTCAAATTATTGATGGAAACGACAAGCCCGAGACCGCCTTCTTCTCTCCTCATTTCTTCTTCATCTTCGATTTTATTTTGACTTTCTCAGTCGATGAAGTCTTGTATTCATAAGCATCGACTTATCGGAGTTGATAACCTTCCCGATTTCAAATCTATGGAAAATGACCATTTGGGTCATTTTCTTTAATTTGGGATCGCGATAGGCTACCTTCGATTAATCGACATTATGTTTGCGATTAAGACGAGATCCCACTGTTTTGGTCCGTGCGACATGATTAAATCGGAGAATAATCCTCAATATCATTTCTCTATCTTGTCCTTAGCACGAATATCAATTACACAATCTTCTATAGTTTGACTTCCCTCATAAGTCGAGCTACGATGGTTTAGCGTCACATTGGTCCCAATTCGATTCACTTACACCTTTCGGACCTTAATTTCAGAACCATAACCGCGATGAGTGTTGTGAGTTCTAAGCATTAGATACGTAAAAAATGATAAGTGGGGGGCCTTTTCTCATATTTTCTAGAGTGTTTAGCGTATACCTTTTGGGAAATATGCGACGCACTCGCTTCTATGTCTTAGGATTTTTGCGTAGTGCGTCCTGGTCCGGTTCCTTTCTGTTTAGGCGTTCCAGGCCTAGGACCCTTTTCTCTCGCATCTGTGCGATCGAGACCCCTTTTCTCTCGCACCCGTGCGATCGAGACCCATTAACCGTAGTTGGTCGAACTACGGCTGCTCCGATTCTTCATTCCCTAATATGGATACGTGGGCACGACGATCCATATCCTTGATGAGCACACTAACAGCTAACTTCCCCTTTCTCTTGTCCCAGTGCAATCGAGACTAACCTGTTATTCTGAACCTTTTTTCTCTTGCCCCTGTGCAATCGAGACCAACCTGTTATTCCAGAACCTTTTCTCTCGCACCCGTGTGATCGAGACCCTATTTTCCCATAGTTTCTCGAACTACGTCTTCTCTGATTTCTCATACCAGATGAGGATACGTAGGCACAAGACGGTGATGTCTTGGAGAGCAACCTCACCCGTAGTTTCTCGAACTACGTTGACTCTAACTTTCCCATTGCACAAGGCAATACATATGCATAGGGCGGCGATATCTTATCGAGTTAGTTCTTTCTGTTCACCTCCGTTTAGCAATAGCATTAGATAGTTTTCACCTATAGATTAGACAACAAGCATGGATCCCGTTGAGTACAACGGACGTGAGGGGTGCTCATACCTTCCCCTTGCGTAACCGACTCCCGAACCCAAGATTTGGTTGCGATGACCTTGTCTTTTCCCTTTTCGTCAGGTTTTCTTTGATCGTTTCTTTTCCCTCTCTTTGGGATAAATAACATTCGGTGGCGAATCTTCTGTCTAGTCAGTCGACTTTCCCTTTTTCACAGCAACGCGACAACGCCATTGCATTCAAATTTTATGTCTCTTCTATTGTTTGGATGCGAGTTATCTTACTCGTTTATGAGCAATTTACCCCTCTAAAACATTTCCAACTCGACAATGTTCAACTTTCTTCCAACCACTCATTATTCAAACACCATTCAGGCACAAATTCTTTTTAAGATAAAAAAGAGAGAGTTAAGTCTTTGACTCACTCTCTCGACTACTTGGGCCCGAGGAGCCTTTCTTAGGCTTCGAGTAATCTTCATTCGTACCAAACTTCAACCAATTCAACTCATCTATTTTCGTGGTCGTCCCCATGAACTACAGATGCTCTGATTCTTCATTCTCGTCTGAATGTAAGATACGTAGGCACAAGATTGCGATGATCTTGGCGAGCACAATTCCCTCCATTTTCCGTTTCCCCTAACCTTTCCCATAGTCGAACTACGAGAGCTCTGATTCCTTATTCTTGTACGAATGAGTATACGTAGGCACAAAGGCCCCAATCCTTGGCGAGCACCCTATTCTTAAACCACTAATTTACCTCTAGTATCGTTATCCTTTTATCGTACTATTTCGTATTTATCATTAAGAAAAAAAAACTAAGCCCAGCTAACGTTCATCACAATTCAAATTAAGAGGTTCCCGTTGAGTACAACGGACGTGAGGGGTGCTAATAACTTTCCCTTGCATAGTCAACTCTCGAACCCAAAATATTGATTGCAACGACCGTGTTCTTGTCTTTCTTTTAAATGTTTTCTCGATATTTTCCTTTCCAATCTCTTTGGGATAAATAAAGTTTGGTGGCGACTCTGTCGAACTGCATTCCGCGCCTTTAGCGCAAGGGTCGTATGTTCGAATTATCTATTGATTTTTCAAAGTGCGACAGCTAACGACTCTGTTGGGGACTTATTGTTCCACGCAAGAGAGAGTCGAGCCTATCTTAGTTCGAATTGTGAGCTTGTTAGCTTCACTTAGTTGTTTTCTTCTTGTTTGCTCGTTTATTTATTTGCTTTCCTTTTCCTTATATGTGTTACCTTTTGTGACATTGTTGGGTTGCTATGCTTATGGGTACTTTGTGATATGGCTTTACACCCGAGTCTGAGTAAAACCTGTTAGTTCTTCATTGGCATGCATTTTGGTAAAACTAGGTATAATCAAAAGATGTCCTACAGGATGTCATGACATCAGTCTGTTAGGATCAACAGGTTGCTTTAGACTTTTTAACAGGACTAATCTCATGATGTCAAACAAGATGTCTTGACACTCATAGACAAAACATTCTGTATGATTATGTTTGTTTGTCCATTTCCTTATGTGCAAGTCTGCTATACTATTCTGGTGTGGAATCTGTGAGGTTTTAGTGGAGTTTTAAAAAGCATTTCTAATACACTTCTTGTGGATCCGATTTGATTTGATATGGAGTTATTATCAAAATATTGATTGAAGATTGGAAGAATGATTTGATTAGATCTGATTGATCAAATCAAATCTGTTGCTATTGATGAAGATTAGAATCTTCTCAAATCCTGCTGTTACTTTTGCCACAGTCCAAGCCCATTATGTATTTCTATTTAAAGAGGCGTAAACCCTAGCTTGAAGACTAGAGAAGCAAGGATAAAAAGTGTGTGCATCTTAAGCCTTCGTGTGTGTTAGTTTTGTGAGCCATTCACTCATTGTTTAATGTGTGAATTGGACTAAGTTGCTAACTGTAAATTGTTCACTCAAAGCTTGTAAGCAAGAATGTATTGTACTAGATTGAAGCTTTTAAGCAAGATCAAGTTGTGACTTTGAAGAGTGTCTTCTAAAGTCTTCCTATTTTGTTGATTGATATCACTGTTGTGATTGAGGGCGAGTGAGAGGTGTCTCTTGTCTAGGAGTGGTCTAGGCAGAAATTGCATAGGTAGAGATTAAGTGAGGAGTGGTAAACTGGGAGTTTAGCTCTGAATTAGTTCTACTAGTAGTGAATTTCCTCCCTGACGTGGTAGCCCCCAGAGGTAGGTGTGGTTTCACCGAACTGGGTTAACAATTGTTGTGTCTCTTTACAATTGTTTTTGTTTATCTTTGTTCTTATCATACATATATTTGTGTCGTGAACATCTCTTTCGACATCTAATATCTGATACCAGAATTTTAATTAGTATCAGAGCAGGCATCCTGCTCTGGTTCTGGGTGAGATCTAGGGACAATACTTTCTTGTACCATGGACAAAGAAGGAGGATTTGTGAACAGACCACCTGTTCTAGATGGGAACAATTATGACTACTGGAAACCTAGAATGATTCCCTTCTTAAAATCTCTGGACAGTAAGGCATGGAAAGTTTCCATCAAGGGATGGGAACATCCTATGATTGTTGATAAAGATGGAAAGACTACAACTAAATTAAAACCTGAGGAAGAATGGACAAAGGAAGAAGATGATCTAGCTTTGGGAAATTCTAAAGCCTTGAATGCCTTGTTCAATGGAATTGACAGGAACATATTCAGGTTGGTGAACAACTGTGAAATTTCTAAGGAAGCATGGGAGATTCTAAAGACTACTCATGAAGGCACATCTAAGGTAAAAATGTCTAGACTTCAACTCCTTACAACTAAGTTTGAAAGCCTGAGAATGAAAGATGATGAAAGCATACATGACTTTTATATGAATATTCTTGAGATTGCTAATGCTTCAAGTGCTCTTGGTGAAAAGATGTCTGAAGAAAAGCTGGTAAGAAAAATTCTCAGATCTCTCCCCAAGAGATTTGACATGAAAGTAACTGCCATAGAGGAAGCTCAAGACATCTGTAAAATGAGAGTTGATGAACTCATTGGCTCTCTACTAACCTTTGAAGTAGGAATAGGTGACAAAGCTGACAAGAAAAAAAGCATAGCCTTTGTGTCAAATACTGAAGGAAGAGATGATGAATCTGATGAAAATACAAATGAAAGTCTATCAAAGGCCATGGTTCTACTGGGAAGACAATTCAACAAGGTAATAAAAATAATGGATATAAAGACAAGACCAAATGTCAAAAACATCTCACTTGACATCAGTATGTCAAATGATGCAGGAAGAAGAACTAGGACTGAAGAAAAACCCACAAACAGCAAAGGGATGCAGTGTTATGAGTGTGAAGATTTTGGTCACATCAAATCTGAATGCCCTACCTATCTCAAGAAACAAAAGAAAGGCCTAGCTGTTTCATGGACTGATGAAGACTCTGATAGTGAGATTGAAGAAGAATCTGCTAAACATATAACTGCCTTGATTGGAAGATACTATTATGATGAAGACTCCAGAAGATGAATTGACCTTTGAAGAACTAGCAGCTTCCTACAAAGAACTATGCCTCAGAAGTGAAGAAGTCTTCCAGCAAGGTGAAAAACAGAAGAAACACATCATCAAGCTAAAGGCTGAAAAGGAGGAATACCTGACGACTATAAATGGTTTGAATAATGAGGTTGCTGAACAGGCTAAAACTATCACTAAATTAACAGATGAAGTTGCTCAACTGAGTTCCCAACTTAACCAAATGGAAAAGTCTGTTAGAATGATGAATAGTGGTACCAAAACCTTGGAAGAGATTCTTCAATCTGGAAAAAGATTTGGAGACAAGACAGGGTTAGGATTCCATGAAGACAATAACTCTGCCTATTACTACAAACCTTCTGGATCAAGGCAGATGATGTTCCAGCAGATGTCTCAACATCATGAAAGAAAACAAACCAGGCAACCTAGAAAATTCCAAAGATGGAGATGCCATCATTGTAGTCGCTTTGGTCACATAAAGTAATTCTGTTTCAAACTGCATGGATATCCAAATTCTATTACTCAGACAAAACCTAACCATAACACTCTCGTATCTAAGAAGTAATGGGTCCCAAAGGGTCCTTATACTCAACAATGAGTTCTTAAAACTAATAATACTTGCATCATAGGTCATATGTCCCTAAAAGTTTCAACTAAGGAGGATTGGTACTTTGACAGTGGGGGCTCAAGACACATGACTGAGATCAGAAACCTGTTAGTAGACATCAAACCTCACTCAACCAGTTATGTGACCTTTGGAGATGGGGAAAAAGGGGAAATCAAAGGAATTGGAAAACTAAACTGCTCAGAAACACCAGATCTTGACAATGTGCTATTAGTCAAAGGATTGACTGCCAATCTGATTAGCATCAGTCAACCATGTGATCAAGGTCTAAGTGTCAACTTCACTAAACTTGAATGATTGGTTACTAATGAAAAGGGAGAGCTGATCATGAAGGGAATCAGATCCAAGGACAATTATTATCTATGGACCTCTCAGGACTCTAACTCTTGCCAAACGGGATGAAATAAGACTATGGCACTAGAAACTTGGGCATGTGCATCTAAGAGGAATGAAGAAGATCATATATATGGAAGCTGACAGATGTATTCCTCAACAAAAAATTGAAGAAAGAAAAATCTATGGTGAATGCCAACTAGGAAAACAAACAAGGATGTCACATCAGAAGTTCCAACATCTCACTTCTCTTAAAGTGCTGGAACTTCTTCACATAGACTCCATGAGACCTATGCAGATGGAAAGCTTGGCTGGAAAGAAGTATGCTGCTATAAATGCCATGCAAGAAGAGGTGGGAAAATTCAAGAAAACTTTGAAGTATATCAATAGGACAAGTAAGTATGAGAGGCTATATAGTCATAAGTCTGGGTGTATGATGTCTGGATATTGTGATGCTGATTGCGCTAGAAGTGCTAATAATAGGAAGAACACATTTAGAGGCTGCTTCTTTTTGGGAAACAACCTCATCTCATGGTTTAGCAAGAAACAAAACTGTGTATCCCTGTCTACTGCAGAAGCAGAATACATAGATGCTGAAAGTAGTTGTTCCCAACTTGTATGGATAAAGCAGATGCTTACAGAATATAATGTCACACAAGATGTCATGAATTATACTGTGATAATCTGAGTGCCATAAATATCTCCAAGAATCCTATTCAACATAGCAGAACAAAGCTTATTGATATTAGACACCATTTTATTAAGAAGTTGTGGAGCATGTCACTATAAAAATTCAACTGATGAATAGTTTCACCAAAGCTTTGAATGCTATTCAGTTTGAGACCCTGAAAAGAAAATTGGGGATTTGTACTTATGAGGATTTATAGAAATTACTGCTAAGAGGGATTTCTACTTTTAAAAGATGTTTCTTACTTAAAATAGAGATGTTCCAACATCCCTCTTTATTACACAACACACCTTTGCCTACTCAAACAAGCAATCCCACTCAGATTTTTCCCTCCAATTGCCCTTTCAACTCCCACACCCCACCATTATTCAAACCGCCTCCCACTCTCTGCGCATTCTCTATCTTCATCCTACCTAAATTTTTCCTTCTCTCAGAAACAACAAGATGTCTCCTAAACATGATGCTTCCTCATCCAAGACTTCCCACTCTAATGCTCAACCCATGAACATCTCCTTTGAAGATGTTCTTGACGTGACCCCTATTTCAATGGTTCCTGGTCAGACAAATGAAGCTCTCAAGACCACACCTTCACATGCAAACGAGTCCCAATAACCCTCAAAAGGTAAAACTTCTGATTCCTCTACTGACAACATTGCTAAAATGAAGAACAAGGAAGGCTCTGCCAATGTGGATAGATCCATTAGGGAACTTATCACCAAGATTCTCTATGGAGGTCATAATGTGCATGGTATTTCCACCCCTCTTTCTCGGGTTGATCCATCCCCCAGATCCGATGAGAACCTAGAGAAAAATGCTGAAATTCTCTCTATTGTTGACAACCCTAACACTGAGAACCTGGAAAAACTTGCCATTTTTGTGGTGCATGATAAGGGTAATGATGCAGGCCTAAATGATGATGAACCTAAAGATATTGGAAGAAATGATGATATAAATGATGCTCCTAACAATATGTTGAAGATGTGCCATCAGATGATGAGCTCATAAAAAATGCTGCCCCAGGTATTGCCAAGAGACTGGTGACTAGGAAAGGAAAAGTTGTGCTTGAGGAATCCCCCTCCAAAATCCAAAAGAAGAGGACTCCTGTTGGACCCTCCAAGGCATGGAGTAAGGTCTCTCTTGCCTCCAAGAAGAGAAAGGTAATTGTTGAGAACACTGACTCTGATGAAGATGTTGTAAAGGATGTTCCTAACATGGCCCATGTGAAGAAATCCACTGCCAAGAAAACTCATAGACCAGTGCTTGCTTCTCTCCTCTGGACAATTTTTTTCACTCCATTAGCAGTGTGACCAAGTGGAGATATGTGTCTCAAAGAAGGATTGCTCTGGAAAGGGAGCTGGGAAAAGATGCTATAGAAATCAAGGAAGTGATGAACCTAATCAATGAGGCTGGATTGCTCAAAACCGTCACTGGCTTCTCCAAGTGTTATGAAGGGTTGGTGAAAGAATTCATTGTGGACATTCTTGATTCCATTACTGATAGGAATAGCAAAGAATATATGAAGGTTTTTGTTAGAGGAAAGTGTGTGAAGTTCTCTCCAACTGTAATCAATAGATTTTTGGGACGATCAAATGATGGTGAGGAAGAAATGTTTGCTACAGACAACCAAGTGTGGAAGGTCATCACTGCCAATAAAGTCAAAGCATGGCCTTCAAAAGGTAAGTTGTCAGCTGGACAACTCGGTGTGAAATATGCCATCCTTCATAGGATTGGGGCTGCAAATTGAGGTTCCTACCAACCACACCTCCACCATTGCTATTGGGCTAGGCAGGTTCATTTAAGTTGTAGGTACCAAGGTTAATTTTGATTTTGGATTATACATGTTTGATCAAATTGTTAAGCATTCTACTTCAAGTGCCATCAAGCTACCTATTGCCTTCCCTTCCCTCATCTGTGAAATTATTTTGAATCAACACCCTGTGAAATTATCTGTATGCTTGGAGTTACAGGTTGCTGAAGGCTGCTGTAGATATTTGTGGGCTGCTTTGTGTTATGCTTGGGCTGTTATGATGTTTGTTGTTTTGTTGAGGGGGAGCCTTGCTTTTACTCTCTGATCCTGCTAGATGATTGTTTGTTCCTTTTTGGGGCTATTTTGCAGCTTGCTGAATGCTATAGTAGCTTTGTTATTTGTTTGCCTGTATGCTTGGAGTTACAGGTTGCTGAAGGCTGCTGTGGAGATTTGTGGGCTGCTTTGTATTATGCTTGGGCTATTGTGATGTTTGTTGTTTTCTTGAGGGGGAGTCTTGCTTTTACTCTCCTTCTGTGAATTTTTTCTGCTATGCTGTACTATTTACTGGTTTTTGTTATTTCTTGTGATCTATTTTTATTTTAGCCAAAATTTGGCAAAGGGGGAGTTTGTTAGTTCTGATTGGCATGCATTTTGGTAAAACTAGGTATAATCACAAGATGTCCTACAGGATGTCGTGACATCTGTCTGTCAGGATCAGCAGGTTGCTTTGGACTTTTTAACATGACTTATCTCATGATGTCAAACAAGATGTCTTGACACTCATGGATAAAACATTCTGTATGATTATGTTTGTCTGTCCATTTCCTTATGTGCAAGTTTGTTGCACTATTCTAGTGTGGAATCTGCGAGGTTTTAGTGGAGTTTTAAAAAGCGTTTCTGATACACTTCTCGTGGATCATATTTGATTTGATATAGAGTTATTCTCAGAAGATTGATTGAAGATTGCAAGAATGATTTGATTGGATCAGATTGATCAAACCAAATCTGTTGCTATTGATGAAGATTGGAATCTTCTCAAATCCTGTTGTTACTTTTGCCACAGTCCAAGCCCATTTTGTATTGCTATTTAAAGAGGCGTAAACCCTAGCTTGAAGACTAGAGAAGCAAGGATTAAAAGTGTGTGCATCTTAAGCCTTCGTGTGTGTTAGTTTTGTGAGCCATTCACTCATTGTTTAATGTGTGAATTGGACTAAGTTGTTAATTGTAAATTGTTCACTCAAACCTTGTAAGCAAGAGTTTATTGTGTACTTGATTGAAACTTTTAAGCAAGATGAAGTTGTGACTTTGAAGAGTGTCTTCTAAAGTCTTCCTATTTTGTTAATTGATATCACTACTATGATTGAGGGGGAGTCAGAGGTGTCTCTTGTCTAGGTGTGGTGGTCTAGGAAGAAATTGCATAGGTAGAGATTAAGTGGGGAGTTGAAAACTGGGAGTTTAGATCTGAATTAATTATACTAGTAGTGAATTTCCTCCCTGGCTTGGTAGCCCCCAGAGGTAGGTGTGGTTTCACCGAACTTGGTTAAAAATTACTGTGTCTCTTTACAATTGTTTTTGTTTATCTTTGTTCTTATCATACAAATATTTGTGTCGTGAACATCTCTTTCGACATCTAATATCTGATACTAGAATTTCAAAACCTTAGTATAAGGATGGTGGTTGTGTAGTGGAGACTTGTGTGGGTTCATCCATGTAAGGCCGAAGTGAAAACCCTGCTTAGAGTAGATTCCCTTGGAGATGTTGTTGTTGTGGTGAGTCTTTGTCATAACAATAATGTTTTCGAGCCCGAATCTTGGATCCCAAGGACCATTAATCTGTTCTATCCATGGTGGTTGGTAGTGTTAACTCCTTTTGAATTAATACGAACGCCCCAATCAAATGAGATCCCTTGAACGTATTACTTCCCGACAGAATATTTTCAACCTTGATCTATGACTCCGAGAACCTGTTTTAGAACCCATGTGTCGATGGTTTTGTAGTTGACGCCTCCGAGGAGTGTTTCTCGTGTGGAAGATACGAAAACCTCACTTAGAGGGAGATTCTTTCAAGGATATTATTATCGTTATGAGGCTTTGTCATGACTATAATATCTTTGAAATATATCTACGACTCTAGGCACTTACCCGTTTTAGAATCCTACCCATGGGGTTTCTTTGAGCAGTGACTGTAGTTCTTGACCCGTTCCTCCGACCAACTTTAGAACTGTTTAAAACTATGATTCTATGGTCCTGGATCTTGCATCTTGCATACATGTCATTGCATTGCACCTGCTATGCATCTTGCATTTTTATTCCATCGGCAAATTCTCATTTCTCCTTCCTTCATCTCCAGTAAATCAAGTTGATTCCTCGACACCAGTATGCAACTCGAGCCAACACTAGACGCATGATGGAGCAAATTCAGCAGGAACAAGTCGCCTTCAGAGAAGAGTTAGACTCCCTCAAAGCAAGATTGATTAGATACTCGAAGCCTTCACTACGACCAGAAAAGAGGAAGAACTGCGTGAAACTGTTGCCATCAACAACAACGGTCATGTGCAAGGGTCTACCTCAAAGCTCTTAGTACCTGTTTCCAACCCCATCAACTATGGGATGCCAATGAGCTTCGCTACCATAGTTAAAGGAGCCACTTCTCAACCAATACCAGCACCTGGAGTTACTATTGGAGCCATCCCACAAGCCCAACCTACTATTTTTCAAATCCCCATTCCTCCCGCTAAAGAGAATTTGCTAGACCAGTATGACGATGTGCAAAATTATCATGTTGCTATCCTTATTACCAGTCCTGGTTCTACTCAGGATTTAGAAGCCATCAAGATATGTTGCAATCTAGCTGAGAAACTTCGAGTCATGGAGGGGCACAACTCATCTTCTCTCAATGCTCTGGAGCTTTGCTTGGTACCAGATGTCATCATTCCTCCCAAGTTCAAGGTGCCTGAGTTCTCAAAGTACAAAGGCCTTAGATGCCCGAACATTCATCTGAAGATGTATTGTCGCAAGATGGATACCTATGCCAGAGACAAAAACCTGATGATTCATCGCTTTCAAGACAACTTGTCTAGAGCACCTCTTGAGTGGTATATGCAGCTGGAGCATAGTAGTGTTCATACTTAGGGTGAGTTAGCTGATGTGTTTGTCAAGCAGTACAAATACAACACTGACCTTGCTCCGAATCATACTCAACTTCAGAGTATGGCTCAGAAAGACAACAAATCCTCTAAGGAGTATGCGTAACGATGAAGAGAGCTAGCTGCAAGGGTGCATCAACCTTTGGTTGACCGTGAACTGATTGATATCTTCATGGGTACCTTGCAAGGCTAGTACTATGAAAAGATAATTGGTAGTGTTTCGGTTGGATTCTTTGATTTGGTGATTGTTGGTGACAGAATTGAAGAAGTCCTGAAAAGTGGAAAGATCCGAGGAGGTTCTAGTAGCCAAGCTGGAGCCAAGAAGCCTTTCAATGGATACAAGAAGAAAGAGGGTGAAACAAATACCATCTCTTCTTAAAAAGGGCACGCTCCTCAACAAGCTCCTGCTCCTATGCCTTATCAAATCCCTTACTACCTATATTTGTATGTTGTTGTTGCGCCATGCACTCCAATGCCTTATCATCCAACAGTTCAAGCTATTAAAGCTCAAATACCTCAGCAGCAGGCTCCTTAGAAACAGTTCTACAATCAACAAGGGTATCAGTATCCTCCTCAGCATCAACAACTGCGAGCTGCTCAACAATAGTGTCAGCCTAATCAGCGACTTCCGCATCTTACTCTCCAATTCCCAAGTCATGTTGCCCTCTGCAGCACCTCCCCATGCTACTTTCACAAGCGCAATATCTTTGCCCCTTAGCCTCTTAATCTCACGATCCAAAATCCTAATCGGTGAAACCTCAACCATAAGATTATCTCTTACTTCAACTTCATCCATAGGAATAACATGTGACGGATCTGGAACATACTTCCGAAGTTGCGAAACATGGAACACATCATGCAAATTCGAAAGATTCAGAGGCAATGCCACACGATACGCCACATCACCCACTCGTGCAATAATCTGATACGGACCTATAAAACAAGAAGTCAACTTCTTCGACTTCAAGACATGACCCACACCTGTAACCGGTGTAACTCTCAAGAACACATGGTCACCCTCTTGAAACTCAAGATCTTTCCTTCTCTTGTCATGATAACTCTTTTGCATACTCTGAGAAGCTCTCATATTGTCACGAATAAACTTCACCTTCTCCGTCATTTGTTGTACCATCTCCGGCCCAATAACCGATTTCTCACCAGTTTCATGCCAACACAAAGGTGTTCGACATCTCCGACCATATAAATCCTCAAATGGTTCCATACCAATACTTGAGTGAAAAATGTTATTTTAGGTGAACTCAATCAATTCTAAATAACTATCCCAAGCACCACCTTGCTCTAGCACACAAGCACGCAACAAATCTTCCAACGACTGAATCGTTCTCTCGGTTTGACCATCTGTCTGGGGATAGTAAGCCGAACTCAATCTCAGCTTAGAACCCAAAGCCTTTTGCAAACTCTCCCAAAACCTTGAAGTAAATCTAGGATCTCTGTTCGATACAATACTCTGAGGAACTCCATGCAACTTCACAATCACACGAACATAAATCTCGGCTAACTTCTCCAAAGGATAACTAATATCAATCGTAATGAAATGAGCAGATTTAGTAAGCCTATCAACAATCACCCAAATGGCATTATGACCTTTTTGCATATTCGGCAACCCCGTAATAAAATCCATCGATATACTATCCCATTTCCACTCTGGAATATCCAATGGTTGCATCAATCCACTAGGCTTCTAATGTTATACTTTAAACTTCTGACAAGTCAAACACGCATACACAAACTGAGCTACATCTCTCTTCAATCCGGACCACCAAAAGATTTTCTTCAAATCTTGATACATCTTATTCGCTCCCGAATGAATACTCAAGGTACTCCGGTGTCCTTCCTCCAATATCATCCTTTTCAACTCCTCATCGTCGGGAATACAAATACGACCACGAAATCTTAAAACTCCAAAATCGTCGACCTTGAAATCCTCATTCTCGCTCGTCATCAAGTCAACGAACTTCAAGTCCAACTTTTGCCCTTCACATACGGTAGCAAGAAAATCATTCGTAATACGAAGCATACCAAGCCTCACGCTTGTCAGCATCATTTCACAAACCAAACTCAAATCTCTAAAGTCCTCCAAAATTTCCCATTCTCTCATCATTAATGTAGACATGTGCAACGATTTCCGACTTAAGGCATCAGCCACCACATTTGCCTTCCCCGGGTGGTAATTCAAACCAAAATCATAGTCTTTCAAAAGCTCTAACCACCTCCTTTGCCTCATGTTCAATTCCTTCTGATCAAATAAATACCTCAAACTCTTGTGATCACTAAAAACTTCAAATCTCGCACCATAAAGATAATGCCTCCAAATTTTCAAAACAAACACCACTGCCGCTAATTCCAAATCATGCGTAGGATAATTCTTCTCGTGCACTCTCAACTGCCTCGAAGCATAAGCCACAACTTTTCCCCCTTGCATCAACACACCACTCAAACCTGACAAAGAAGCATCACAATAAGCCACAAAAGATTCTGTAGGATTCGGCAAAATCAAGACTAGCATTGTTGTCAATCTTCTCTTTAACTCCATGAAACTCTCCTCACAACCAGCATCCCAAATAAAAGCCTTTCCCTTACATGTCAACTGCGTTAATGGAAGTGCCATCTTCGAAAATCCTTCAACAAACCTCCGATAATAGTCTTCCAAGCCCAAAAAGCTTCGAATCTCCGTAACTGATTTAGGAGTTTCCCATTGCATTACCGCATCAATCTGGGATGGATCCACACTAATACCACTACCAGAAATAATATGCCCGAGAAAACTCACTTCCGACAACCAAAATTCAGACTTTGACAACTTAGCATACAATTTCTTTTCCTTCAAAATCTGTAGCACAATCCTTAGATACTCTTCGTGCTCCTCTTGAGACTTAGAGTAAATCAAAATGTCGTCGATGAACACAACCACAAAACGATCCAACTGCTCATGAAAAATATGATTCATGTATTCCATAAACACACCCGGCGCATTAGAAACTCCGAATGGCAACACAGAATATTCGTAATGACCATACCGTGTCCTAAAAACCGTCTTTGGAATATCCTCCTCCTTAACCCGAATCTGGTGATAACCTGATCTCAAATCGATCTTGCTAAATACACGTGCTCCAACCAATTGGTCCATCAAATCATCAATTCTTGGAAGCGGATACTTATTCTTAATCGTCACCTTATTCAACTGTCGATAATCAATGCATAACCTCATACTTCCATCCTTCTTTTTCACTAACAATACCGGCGCACACCCAAGGAGAAACACTTGGCCTTACAAACCTCTTATCCAACAAATCATTCAACTGCTCCTTTAGTTTTACCAATTCGGATGCTGACATACGATACGGTGCCATCGAAATCGGTCTAGTACCAGGAACTAGATCAATAGAAAACTCGACTTCCCTTTCCGGCGGTACATCCGTAATCTCCCCCGGAAATACTTCTGGAAAATCACATACCACAGGAAACACATCAAGCTCAACTTCGCTCTCCACCGACAGCGATGCAAACAAGCCGAACAACTGAGCTTCATTCGCTAAAAGCTTCTTCAACTCTTTAGTGGATATAAAACTCTCACCTTCATCATCTTCCAAAGAAGGAAACCTTACCAACTTGTGATAGCAATCTAAATGAACTCTATTAAATTGTAACCAGTTCATACCCAAGATCACGTCTAAACCTTCCAACGGCAAACACACCAAATCCATAATGAAGTCTTTACCATACATGGTCAAAGAACAATCTACACACACCAAGGAAGTAGTTACCGACCCCAAAGCGAGAGTCTCAATAACCATGTCTCCACTCATAGACACCATGCACAAACCCAAACGCTTAGCACACCCAAGAGAAATGAACGAATGAGTCGCTCCGGTATCAATAATAGCAACTAAAGGCATATTATTAATAAAGCATGTACCTTTAATCAAGCGATCCGTATTAGTAGTGTCTGAACCGGCTAATGAAAATACTTTTCCATCCGACTGAGCTTGCTTTGGTTTGGTACACTGGTGCTAATATGACCAACTTCCCCGCAAGTAAAACACTTTACCACATTCCTTCTACAACCAGAAGTGGCATGTCCAAGACTTCCACAATTAGCACACTTATCCACAGACTTCCCACATTCAAAAGATTTGTGACCCATCACGCCGCACTTGTAGCATTTAACCGTACCAGAACTTCCTCCTCCGAGTCTCCTATCAAATTTTCCCTTATACTTGTCCTTATCAACAGGCGTCATATAAGGTCCACTCCTTACTTGCTATTTGCCTTTCTTCTCACTCAAACTCTTATAATGAGTAGATCGAGCCCTACTGTCATCTTCAAAAATCCTACAACATTCGGTCAAGTCCGAAAATCTTCGTATCCTTCGGTATCCCACCGCTTGTTTTATCTCAGGACGCAAGCCATTCTCATACTTAATGCACTTAGAGAATTCCGTCGTAACCGCCGCATAATGTGGATGAAACTGAAACTAACTCGACAAACTTAGCCGTGTAGTCCACCACTGACATATTGCCTTGCTTCAGCTCAAGAAATTCAATTTCCTTTTTCCCTTTTACACTCTAAGGATAATACTTCCTCAAGAATTTTGTGCGAAATAAATCCCAGGTTATTTCCTCGTCATCTACCTCAAGAACTTGTCTCATACTGACCCACCAGTCGTCGGCCTCTTCTCTCAACATGTGAGTTCCAGTCTCACCTTGTTTCCTTCAGCACACCCCATAACTCTAAAGATTCTCTCAACTTCCTTCAACCAGATCTGAGCATCATCCGGATCAAACCTCCCCTTGAATACCGGCGGCTGATTCTTCCTAAACTCATCATTAGCGTTCGAATTCGGTGCACCTTGCACTGCCCTAGCCATAGCCTCCAACGCCGCAGCCATAGTAGTGTCATTACGACCAGCCATATTCTGATGATTACCAAAAATAACAACAAGGTTAAACAACCATTCAACCAACACAACAACAAGACATACGCATCAGACTCAACGCTGGCTCTGATACCACTTAGTGTAACACCCCATTTCTATACCTCAAATAAACAATTAAATCATTTAGGCACTTAACAAAAATTCTCATCAGAGTATAATTAACACATGGTATAAAAGAGGCACGTCACATTATCCAAGGAAATTCAAAACACATACAACACCTGCTCATAAAGATATGCAACAAAGGGTAAATCACCACCAGGAACTTAGTCCTTAAAACCCACACATCAATATTTAGAATAAAAGCGGAAACATCTAAACATTGAGTCACTTTATTCATATAAACATCGTATACATCAACAGATTAATTCAAGTCAAAAGTTATGGATACAAAACATTCCAGCAGATACATACACAGATGTATCCCAAAAGAACCCAAAAGAATTCCTAACTACCCGGTGCTACATATCAGAGCCAACCGACCAAAAAGAATGAAGCCACGCTTCGCAAAAGACCTCCAACAGACCTACTCTGCAATGCCTCATAGAGCATTATAAAACAACAGAAGGGTGAGAAACATTATCATAACAAACAATGCATAGAATATATATATATATATATATATATATATATATATATATATATATATATATATATATATATATTATATATATATATATATATATATATATATATATATATAATATATATATATATATATATATATATATATATATATATATATATATATATATATATATATATATATATATATATATATATATATATATATATATATATATATATATATATATATATATATATATATATATATATATATATATATATATATATATATATATACTACATTTCTCACCGCAACACAACAATAATTCAATCATATACATATCGCAACACATATACAGTTCATCATAAAACATACACAGTTATGTTCATTATACTGATATATCATATGAAGATAATAACGCACTCATAGAGACCGACTCACGATTCTATGCAGATGCAAATGCAGGTACCGACTCATTCAGCAAGTTCAATTGAAGAACCAAAGAAACCATCGCTCGTTACCGAAGTAACTCCCGTCGGGCTTACGATGTTCACCCATCGCTCGCACCCCCACATGGGCACACGATGTTTTAGGATTGCTCACACCCCACAAGGGTACACAATCATTCTGCAGATTCTCCATGGAATCAAAATAAACTATCGCTCACCCCCCACAAGGGCACACGATGTTTCTGCAGATCCTCCTAGGGATCAAGGACAAACCATCACTCACACCCCACAAGGGCACACGAGGTTTCTGCAGATCCTACGCGGGATCAGACACACAATAATACAATCATGATGCTTCATAAAAAAAACGACTCTATACATTCTTGACATGCATACATATACACCACATATATTTATACATATTTCATTCAATTCAAACAATTGCACAACATTGCCAAACGGCCACATTTCACACTTCACGATTTACAGTCTAGGATTCACGCCATAAGGCTACCCACATCATTCCATATCACACACACAGCCATGCATAATAAGAAAAACTAATCATACTTGAATCGAATAATCAACATGGAAATGAAAACACAAGAAAATAACATCCTGCTACGCTCGCTACCCTGTTCGCCTAACGAACCCTTAGCGAGTACTCGCTTCCTGTTCGCCTAGCGAACGTGCTCGCAAAGGCAAACAGAAGCCTCTGACTTGCTTCGCAACCACACTCGCTTAGCGAAGGTCTAGTGAGTCACTCGCTACCCCTTTCGCTACCCCGCGAAGAACACCATAAACCATTCTTCCCAAGTCTGGGGACCGTTCGCTACTGGCTCGCCGCAACGAATGCCCAACGAAGGCTCACGACCCGCTCACCTAGCGAACGTGCTAGCGAAGGTCTGCGAAGTTAGAATTCTCCATTGTCTAAAACTCCGAAACTCATCGAAATCTACCCGATTCAATCCCAACTCGTCTCCGCAGCTTATGTCTGACGTTCCTCAACTAAATTCTACCATTCATTCTCACTCTTAACCGTTAAAACTCAGGTCCTACTGTTTAACTCAAATTTGACCTAAAACGGAAAATGAGCAAAACTCTCCCCAATCCCAAAAACAAACCGATAGAAACATACATAATCATACACATCGAAAGAATAATAAAGTTTCACACCCTTACCCAATTAGTCAAAGCTTAGAAGTTTGATTCTTGATGATTCTAGTGTTTTCTCCTCTTTCTCTTCTCTTCTTCTTCTTCTTCTTCTTCTTCTTCTTCTTCTTCTTCTTCTTCTTCTTCTTTCCTTTCTATTTCTTTCTATCTCATTTCTTTTCTCTCTAATTACACTTATACTCTTTCTATTCTATTTCTCTCAAATATCTACTGATCAAGGATTATCTAAAACACCCTCTAATTAATTCCCAAAACTCTCCGAATAATAAAATAACATAATATGCACACATAACATATTCATGTTCACATTCTACAACTAAAAGAATAATTCAATTAAAATCAATTAAAAGACTCAACAAAAATGGGAAATTCAGAATCGGGGCGTTACAAGGAGAAACTTTATTCTAGGCCAAAAATGCCTTGGAAGTGGATTGACTTTAAGTTGACCAAAATTCTCTTCATCTGAGGACCCTAACTTGTTGGCTTTATAACTTGAGATGTACAAACTCAATGGATGATTTCTTGTACTCAAATTAAAGCTTGAAATATGATCTACAAGTATCATGTTTTCATGAAAAAGAGGTTGAGCTTGCATCATAGGGAAAAGTGTCCTTTGAAGTTAGGCACTAAAGAAAGGGATTTTACACTGAAAACCTCTTAAACCCTAATTTATTAACCTCTTGAGCTCTTGATTCCTCTTGATTTGATCTTAAAATGACATCCTATATGCCTTAAGATGACCTCCCATGGTTTGTGTGCCTTAGAATCAAGTTTTGAACCCTCTCAAGTCCACAATTGACTTTGGGTTGACCAGATGAAACCCTAGTCCCATATCTTTTGACTGTGCCCACAAGCTTCACAATGACCCCTAAGGTACTCAATGAGCTTTTTCACCATATCTTCTCCAACATAGAGACCTCATGAATCCCTGATGATCCCCAAGATAGGAGATAACATCCCCACACCAATATCTCCTTTCAAATATCTTTGAACCTTCCATGGTGATGATAAACACTTGGTGGCTTGCACAAATACCCTGGTGTCGCTACTGCGAAAATAAGGTGCCGGCAAAACAGAAGAGTCGCCAACTTTCGTTATTTATCCCTTAGAGCGGGAAAGGAAACGATCGGAAAAACCTGACGAAAAGGTATAAGACAAGGTCATCGCAACATTGTCTGGATTCGGGAGTCGGTTACGCAAGGGAAAGGTATTAGCACCCCTCACGTCCATCGTACTCGATGGGATCCACGCTTGTTGTGTTTATCTAACGGGTTTGTTAAATCTATCTACGCTAAAAGGTTTGGTCTGAACAGAAAAGAAAATGACTCGGCAAAGTATCGCACTTTATGCCTACGTATTCCCGTCTGGAACGAGAAATCAGAGTCAACGTAGTTCGCCTAACTACGGGTAAAAGGAAGGGAAGGTTGCTCGCCAAGATATCGCATCTTGTGCCTACGTACTTTCACACAGCGCGAAAGATCAGAGCAAACGTAGTTTGGGCTACGAAGAACACAGGTTTGTTTATCTGCTTTTTATCCAAGTAAAGTTAACAATCAGTTCCAGCAGTTGGTGTTTGCAGCTCGACCTTTGGAGACTTAGGCATTACCGTTTGCAGTAGAAACTGAAAGTTAACAGAACTCTCCTTCTGAATAAGGGTTTCCAAGAATCAGGGTCCAAGAGGACAAAAAGATATTTGATCTTTGTTTTCTGTTTTTTACGGAAGAAGTGTTTTTTTAGTTGTCTGTAGTTTGTACAGCCACTAGAGACTATGACTTAGGAGCGAATGCGTCGCGTATCGTCCAAAGGACATATACTAAACACTCTAGACGATTGAGAGGAGACTGCTCAAACATCATTTCCCAAGTAGCTTAAGGCTCGTAACGCGCTTGTACTAACTTGCCTTTATTATGTTTTTTATTGTTGTTTGAGATAAGAAGAGAAACAGACTCTCTACAGGGAAACTGACTCGATCCTACAATTATCATGCAATATTTGTCCTACGGTTGTGGTTAGAGGGGAAACTAACTAATGTTATCATGCATGGTTAGAATCCTAATGTCTATCATAACGTCTCTTGAACAAGAGAAGTCAGAGTTCCTAAGGGAACATGGCAATGGAAAGCAAACAGTAAACAGAAAAACTGTACAAAAAATTATTGTAAAGATGCATGCAATGCAAGTGAGGGAGGAAATATGTGTGGGGCATAAGCCTCCACAAGCTCATCTCAACCTCAAGCCAGATATGAATAACTGCAAAGATAATAGACAGAAAGTAAATGCAATCAAATAGACCACTCATCACACAGGCAAGGGAGCTGAGCTCTACCAAATACCAGCAAGCAAAGCCATATAGTAAAAATACAAGCAGAGGGAGAAACTCAACCTCTAATGCAATACAAGCAAGGGGAGAAACTCAACCCTTAGGATGCTTTTAGGCCTATGGTTGTCTACATAAAGCCTACTACTATTGCAACACTCCAAGCAAGTCACATCAATACAGTTAAACAAGAAGAAAGCAGACAAACAGGGAAAACAAGCCAGCAATCTCCACAGCATAGCCATCTTCTGGAAGTAATCCAATCCAAAGTCTGTAATTGTTCTTCAAGTCCACCATCTTCAAGAGAAGGAAAGCAATTCATGACAAGCAATCAAACAAGATTTTATCCTATGGAAGGAAATTGGGTGTTGGGAGGCAAGGGTAAGTTCCATAGGAGCTTATCCCAGGCACTCAACCAACAAAAAGATATTTGGGGAAACCTAAGGGTTTGGCTCCTTCAAGAGGTGTGCCATATTCCCCACACAGGAGGAACTGTGCTACCTCAAGAAGGTTCCTAAAGAGGAAAGAATGAGGGAATTTTAGGAGAATGGAAATGAGAAGCAAGGTAAGTTCCACAGGAACCTACCACAGACACTCAACCAAATCCATTTCCTTTAGAGAGCTTGCTTAAGCTCAACTTCAATGTGAAAGGCAGGGAATTCCTCCTGTGGAGGAATTATACCCCACAATGAAGGATCCTAATTAAGCAAGAAGTATTTGAAAGGGAACTAATCCTAGGGAAAAATCATCACCTACTTGAATCTCTAAAGAACATCAAATGTTATCTCCTAATGATTACCTATACTAAGGACAATTTGTAAACTAGGGAACTAAGGGAAAATCAGTCCTAAAAAATCTAAAGAAAATACTACATCATCCTATATGTGTCAACATGCTATGGTAGAAACGTCAGAAGCTAAATCTAAATCAAAATGCCCAAATTAAATCCAAAGCTTCAAGGGCGTACTAAAGGAATTCACTAAAGAATACTCCTAAACAACTACCCTAAAATCCTATTTAAAATGATCTAAAATATCCAACAAAAATCACATAGCAACATTAACATATATACAGCCAGCACACAAAATTCCAAGATCAAACTCCAAAATATGAGAGAGAAATAAAATGAACAAATTCAGAACAACATTATTTCATTATTAAAAGTGCACTAAAGAGAAAATATGAAATAAAATGGAAAATGCATGGAAAATTAAAATGAAAAGCATGATAAAAACCTAAACATCTAAATCTATAATCACAATTTTTTTAATAATTTATTTACAACATTTACTATTTTTTTATGAATTAATTCTCACAATCAATTAAAACAAAAATTAAAAGAAAAGGAATTAGAAGAAATAAGGGAGGGTGTAGTCAGCAAGAAAAGCAAGGCACATCTCGCCAGGGCCCAAAAGGGGGGGGTTCTAACAACACATGGGCGCTGGCCCCATTTGAGTATTAATTCAGTAAAATTATTCAAGGGAGCAACACCCAGGGGGTGCATTAAGCAATTATTTCACTTGTTAATTCATGTTGGGCTTGCTAGGGGGGAGGTGCGAATAGTACATACAGCCAAAGCCCAACACAAATTAAATCAATCAGTTTTCTCTCAATTAAACAAGAAAGATGGTCACACAGGGAATCGACCTTACGTACTCCAGGTAAACACAGCGCGCTACAAAGCTTGTAACATTCCCACTAATTGAAACAACGTCGTGTGGGGGAGGGGGGTACGTGGCTCGCTTGCTGAGCGTTGGATTGATGACTCATTCAAGGTCTTCCTCACGAATGGACGAAGGATATTGCATCTTCTTCCTTTTGAAAGATGTAGGGGCGGGAATTGCAGAATCCGGCCACGACCGGCCGGAGCTTCGCCGGAGAATTTCGCGACCTCATATCTCTCTCAATATTCCACCAATTAACATGGTTCTTGAACGAAAATCGCGCGAAATTTCACGAGGATTACAAACATACTAATTAAATGATCTAAAACTCCAAGAATCAAGAAATCTAAATCCTAACCGAAAATGGATCCAAGCTTAAATTGTCGCTAATCCTCAAATTAACTGTCCAGAATCCATATATAACCTAATTGCAACCTAACCACATGCTCGTTTCTAGCTACATCATGCTATACTAAGAGGAAAAATGAATTCTACAAACCTGGTTTCAAGCTTCGAATTCAGGTGTTTCTGGCTTGAATCTTGCTCCAGAACTTTCCAGATCCACTTAGTGATGATGTTAGAAGAAGATTGAAGCTTCAATTTGCACTTGAAATGGCCTTAATCAGAAATTCGATCTTTCACTTTTCTCCTTCAAACTCCAATGGCAAACTCTGATCTCAGCACCAATGAATCACCAACCTTGCTTCTGATGAGTTCCTAAACATTTATAGAGTTATTTGGAACCTTCTAGAGGTTCAGCCCAGGCCCCAAAATCAAAATCCGATTCCAACTTTTCTCCGCAAATTTCAATGGTGATATGCATGTTTTCCTTCAATAGCTTGCTTCTGAATCTTTAGTTAGTTTGCTGAACAATCCTTGAGTGAAATCAGACCACAAAGAGCCTTCAATTTGCCTTGGTGAATGATTTGTGTGATGTAGCTTATAAATGAAGAAACCTTATAAAAGGCCATGAATTACACTTCAAAT
>CAWUDS030004439.1:6904937-6994395 GCA_963859935.3 Lathyrus sativus
AATCTTTGATATGAGCCAAACCAATTTACCATGAGCTCTTGGTTGACCTAAAAACCATATTTTGAGCAAGTTTCCAGTGTGAAAAAAAATCATTTGACATGTGCAAGTTAGAGGTTTTGACCTATGATTGAAAATGGCCTATAATCTCACTTTCCAAAATACCCTAACTAGTAAACCTCATAACTTGAGTTCTACAAATAAGATGGAAGACTAATACAACTTGGAAAGCTAAGATCATAAGGAACAACTTTCATGTTCACCAAAAGGTCAGATGAAACCTCCTTTTAGGTCAAAAATAGCTTGGAAGTCAGATGATTTTCAACAGACAAATTTCAGAGGCATCTGAAGACCTGTAACTTGTCTGGCTCATAACTTGAGTTCTATAAATCACATGAATGACTTCTAGTACTCAAATTAAAGCTATGAACATCCTATACAACATTCATGTGGAGGCCAAAGTCATATGAGACTTGTATCTTGACTTAAATGGATTGGAAGTTTGGCACTAAATAAGGGATTTTACCTAGGAACCCTGACTTAGCAACTCCAACCACTCTTGATTCTTCTCAACTTGATCTTGAAAAAATCTCTCATATGTCTCAACATATAATTTCATGATCTCAATGACCTAGAAGTAGGCTTTGATCCTCTTAAATTGCCCAGTTGACTTGGAATTACTCAGATGAAAACTCCACTTGCAACACCCTCAACTGTGACTTTCCACACCTGGCATAATGACTTGATTGAGCTCCAACATGACCTTCAAGGCACTTCAATGAGCTCTACACACACTCTCTCCTTGATCAAGGCCTTACAACCCACTATTGATCTTCAACTGGTCCTCAAAGTAGGAGACCAACCCCATGCAAGCAACAGAACCTTCTCAAGAACTCAACCCTCTGTCTGATGACCCTGATAACTTCTTAAGCTTGAATAATACCTCTGGTTAGGCTTCTCTTGAAATGTATCACACTTGATCCCCTGTTAAATGAAGGATGCTATGCTATGCAAATGCTAGAACTATGCTATGCTAATGCAATGAAACATAGACCAAGTGATAAAAAGGTTGGGCAAATTTTGGGGTGCAACACCTGGCTAGAGCTTGAAACTAAAGAGACCCTCCTCTGGAATGGCACAATACACCTCTTAATCCCCTGATAAGAACAATGCTATGCAAATGCAAATGCTAAAATGAAATGAAACATAAGCCAAGTACAAGAAAAGGTTGGTCAAATTTTGGGGTACAACTATTGCCCCTATTCAAACGACTTGGACCTTAAGGGATGGAAAGCGAACGAATTTCAAACATTCAAGGTAAAAGGTGGTTGAATACAACAGAACCCGGAGATTTTCCAACTGCAAAAATAGCAAACTATAGAACTGATCCACCAAAGTGGAAGTAGAACAACTGGAGAAAACTATAATCGATAACCGCAAGGACAATGAGCTAACTCATTACAATTAGAAAGCATTGTCACGCAGTTTGAAAAAACATCTACTAACACGCAGGTAACAATACTAAGTCAGTAAGAACATCTGACCTCACCGTCAGGCATCCGCTAATTAAAGCGCGCATCGAACTCGAAGGTCGGTTCAACACAAAGTTGAGAAGAACATCTGACCTTGCCGTCAGGCATTTGTTAAACAAACAGGAAACGAAACTGAAGGCCAGCTCAACACGACGTTGAGAAGAACATCTGACCTCGCCATCAAGCATCTGTTAAACAAACAGGCAACAAACCCGAAGGCCGGCTCAACATGAAATTGAGAAGAACATCTGACCTCGCCATCAGGCATCCGCTAATTAAAGCGAGCATCGAACCCGAAGGCCGGCTCAACACAAAGTTGAGAAGAACATCTGACCTCACCATCAGGCATCTGTTAAACAAACAAGCATCAAGCCTGAAGGCTGGATCAACATGAAGTTGAGAAGAACATTCGTCGATTCACAATCTGGGAGAAGAAATCCGCTGGGGGAACAATGAACTTGAATAAGTAAACTCTGTTGGGGAGAATGATAAGATGAACACATCTTTCAAAGATCTTGCTGGGGTCTGGATACCAAACAGGCTCAAGAAAAACACCGATATTTGTCGGGGTCTAGATACCGCACGAGCTCAAGAAATATTGTTGGTAAGATGAACGCATCATTGACTGCTGGAGATACAACCGTAAACAAGAGGTAACAACCTGACTTATGTTTCAAAAGCACATGTTTGAATATGGCGTAATGCTCCATACAAAATGGAAATGCTACGTGTTTGGGAGGATGCTATGCATAATGCAAATGCAAAGGAACTGCTCCAACAAAATAAATGCTGAAGAGAAGGAGCCAACTCCGGTGGGGCTGACTGGGTGTGCCAATACGATTGGACTTTTGCTGGGAGAAATAAGCCCTGGACGACTTCCTGGACAAGAACTCTCCTGGGTATGACTGCTCTACCGAGAACAAAATCCACTCCGTTAGGATCAAATTAACTCTGCTGAGGAAAGTGCCCTAAATAGCCTACCAGAATATGACTCTTCTAGGGAACAAACAACTCGGCTGGGGAAAATGAGTCCACTTTACTAGGGAAATAGCCCTGGATGGCCTTTCAGAATGCGAATCTACTAGGGAGTAAAGAAAACTGCTGGGAATAGCTCTTCTCTGCTAGAGATTCCGCTCTACTGAAGATTGAATTCGCTATCTGTTAGGGATAAGACTTACATGGGAGCTATCCCAAACTCTCTACTGATGGAGAATAACAATTCTCTGGGTCCATCCCACTCTGCAAGGAAGAAAACTACTTCGACGACTTCTCTGGGAATCTGCAGGGGATGAAAGTTAAGATTAATTGTGAAATATTCCAAAGAAGCTCGCTCTGAAGAATACCAGTGACCAACTGGATTCTGCTACGGATAACAACTTCACTGAGGAAATCAGCATCGAACTCTGCTTGGGGAAATGAGAAACAAATTCATTAATATCATCTTCCGCTTGGAGAATGAGTCAATGACCTAGACTCTGAGGAAAGGAGTCAAAGATTTAGACTCTATGGGGCTAACAAAACTGCACCCGTCCCACTGCTGGGGAATAATCCCAAATTCACCTGCTAAGGGATAAGATATATGCATTTGGATTGTTGAGAATAGGTGTACACGCTCCACCTGCTAAGAATAACTCTGCTATGCTGGGGATATCAATCTCAACCTGCTGAGGATAGCCTTAATCGTATGTAATCTCAACCTGCTGAGGATAGCCTTAATCGTATGTAATCCCAACCTGCTGGGGACATACTAGTCTCAAACTGCACATCTTCCTCTTGTAGGGACAGAGACAAGGTGACTTTACTGGGAATGCACCTCTGGAATAGTCTCGGGAATGAGAACCCTGCAACAAATACAAATAAAGTATCCTGTATACAACAAGAGCTATTTTGGTTATTGTCCATAACATCAAAGTTTTAATGATTATTAGCAAAGCCCACAAGTTTATGTATGCAAAGTTTTATCAAAACATCGGGCGTCTTTTGCAAACAAAATAGTAAAAGCTAAACAAGCACAAAAGCTTTCTGAATAACATATACCTCATTGTTAAATGGCCTGTAAATAGGCAAATTTACAACAGATGCAACTCCTGAAAAGAGAAAGTTGCGCAAATAGTACGAAAATGCAAAAAATATACAAAATGTCGGAAATATGGTACAGACAACCACCATGTGTCGATTCATCTATGACTCGCATGACTTTGATGCTTCTCTTGATGGTTCATCTTCCGAAGAGACTGACTTGACTGATTGACCCTTGGGTTCTCCCAGAATCCACTGTATTCAAGAGATCAATACACAGACCACAATCATTTTCTTTTCAAATCCATAACTTTTGCCTGAATCGCCCTTGCGGGTTTTCGATTCACCGGGATACCCATTTTTGCCAAAGTCACCTTTTCAGGTTTTCAACTTTGCGGGTTTACATTCTTTTTCTTTTTATCCCTAATTTTTGCCTGAACCATTCTTTTTATGGTTCGTCGGATGCCCCATTTTTGCATGGATTTTCTTTTTTATTATTCCAGCGGATCTCTTTTAAGCAAAGTATTTTTTAACTGTGTCTGCAGTCACAGCGGATGTGAAATCTTCTCCATCCATGGTTTACAATAGTAAGGCTCCTTCTGAGAAGACTTTCCTTATGACGTATGGACCTTCATAATTGGGAGTCCATTTTCCCCTGTGATCTGTCTGTGGAGGGAGAATCCGCTTCAACACTAAGTCATCTGCCTGAAAGCTCCGTGGGCGCACCTTCTGATCAAAAGCTTTCTTCATCCTGCTCTGATACAGACGACCATAAGCAATGGATACCAATATCTTCTCGTCCATCAAGCTGAGTTGATTCAATATGTTCCTCACCCATTCTGCCTCATCTAGTTTAATGTCAACCAAAACTCTCAAAGAAGGAATCTCGACTTCCAATGGTAGAACATCTTCCATACCATACACTAGCGAGAAAGAAGTTGCCCTAGTTGAAGTACGTACCGAGGTACGGTATCTGTGCAATGTAAAGGGCAACATCTCATGCCAATCTTTATAGGTCACAACCATCTTCTGCACAATCTTCTTATGTTCTTATTGGCCGCTTCAACAGCGCCATTCATCTTCAGACGATAGGGAGAAGAATTGTGATGCTCGATTTTGAAACTCTGGCAGAGCTCCTTCATCATCTTGTTATTCAAATTTGAACCATTATCAGTAATGATTTGTTCGGGCACTCCATAACAATAGATGATGTCCTTCTTGATGAATCGAGCCACGACCTGTCTGGTGAAATTGGAGAAAGAAGATGCTTCAACCCACTTAGTGAAATAGTCAACTGCCACTAGGATGAAGCGATGTCCATGGGATGCGGTCGACTCTATCTTACTGATCATATCAATGCCCCACATGGAAAATGGCCAAGGAGACGCCATGACATTCAAAGGGCTCGGCGGCACATGAATTTTATCAGCATAAATCTAGCATTTATGGCATTTTTTGGCGTATTTGAAACAATCAGACTCCATGGTCATCCAATAATAGCCTGCCCTCAACAGTTTCCTAGACATTGCATGTTCGCCTGCATGAGTACCAAAAACTCCCTCGTGGACTTCTTCCATAAGAAAACTTGCTTCTTTTTCGTCCACGCATCTCAACAGAACAAAGTTGAAGTTTCTTCAGTAGAGCACATCATCCTTGTTCAGATAGAAGTTTCCAGAAAACCTTCTCAAGGTCTCCTTATCCCGGCTCGATGCCCCAGGCGGATATTCCTGATTCTTAAGAAAGTTTCAGATATCATAATACCATGGGTTCCCATCTGAAGCTCCTCTATTGCAAATACAAACGTTGGCCTATCAAGGCGGGAGATGACATTTCTCGGAGCGTCGTTCCAATAATTCACCTTATACATCAAGGACAATGTAGCCAAGGCATCTGCCATTTGATTCTCTGCTCTTGGCACGTGATGAAACTCTACTATGTCGAAGAAAGGTAACAACCTCCTTGCATAGTTCATGTAGGGAATCAAGTTAGACTGACGAGTCTCCCATTCTCCTTTGATCTGATTGACTACCAAAGTTGAAGCACCATAAATATCAAGGTTCTTGATTCTCAGATCAATCACTTCTTCAATGCCATGATACATGCTTCATACTCAACTTCGTTATTGGTGCAGGGAAATGTTAACTTGGTAGTAAATGGTATGTGTGAACCATGGGGAGTCGTAATGATTGCCCCAATTCCACTACCATAGAAGTTAATAGCACCGTCAAAAATCATTTTCCACTGGGAGGCTATCTCAGGACCTTCATTCGGTAATGGCTCATCGCAGTCTTTCATTTTCAAGAACATGATATCCTCATCAGGAAATTCAAACTTCATCGGCTGATAATCATCGATTGGTTGCTCTGCGAGATATTCTGACAAAACACTCCCCTTAATAGCCTTTTGGGAGACGTATTGAATGTCGTATTCTGTCAAAACCATCTGGCATCTATCAATCCTTCCCGAAAGAGCTTGCTTTTCAAACACATACTTAATCAGATCCATCTTCGAAATCAGCATGGTTGTGTGATTCAACATATATTTCCTTAGGCATTTGGCGGCCTAAGCAAGTGCACAACACGTCTTTTCAAACATTGAGTATCTGGATTCACAATCTGTGAACTTCTTACTCAAATAATAGATGACATGTTCTTTTCTACCCATCTCTTCGTGTTGACCGAGAACACAACCCATAGAGTTCTCAAGAACCGTCAAGTACATTATCAACGGTCTTCCTGCCACTAGGGGCATCAGTATCGGAGGCTCCTGGAAATATTCTTTTATCTTTTCAAATGCCCTTTGGAAATTTTCATTCCAGACCACCGCCTGTCTTTCTTTAACAGCTTGAACATTGGTTCACATATGGCTGTGAGGTGAGATATGAACCTTGCAATGTAGTTTAATCTACCTAGAAAACCACGAACCTCTTTCTCTGTTTTGGGTGCTGGCATTTCCTATATAGCTTATATTTTTACAGGATCGACCTCGATTCCTTTTTCACTGACTATGAACCCCAATAGCTTTCCTGACCATACACCAAAAGTGTAGTTGTTCGGATTCGACCTTCGTCTGAATTTCCTTAACCTCTCGAACAACTTCAACAGATTCACCAGATGCTCTTCCTCCGTTTGTGACTTTGTGATCATGTCATCAACATAGACCTCAATCTCATGATGAATCATATCATGAAACAAAGTGACAATCGCCCGCTGATAGGTTGCCCCTGTATTCTTCAATCCAAAGGGCATTACCTTATAGCAAAAAGTCCCCTACAGCGTGATAAAGGTCATTTTCTCCATGTCCTCCGAGGCCATATTGATCTGGTTATACCCGGAGAAACCGTCCATGAAGGAAAACACTGAATACTGAGCAGTATTATCAACAAGCACATCAATGTGGGGAGCGGGAAATTGTCTTTTGGCTCGCTCTGTTTAGATCACGGTAATCTACGCACATCCTGACCTTACCATCCTTCTTAGGTACAGGTACATTGTTAACAACCCACAGAGGGTAGTTCCTCACAGCAAGAAATCCATCGTCCAACTGCTTCTGGACCTCTTCTTTGATCTTAACTGCCATGTCAGGTCTGGTTCTTCTTAGCTTCTGTTTCACAGGAGGGCACTCTTCTCGAAGAGGCAAGCGATGAACCACAATATCCGTATCAAGTCCAGGCATATCTTCATATGACCAAGCAAAGACATCTTTATACTCTCGGAGCATTTCTACCAGTCTTTGTTTGACATCATCCTCTAAAGCAGCCCCTATCCTGACTTCCTTTCTATCTTCCTATGTTCCCAGGTTGACGACTGCGATCTCCTCCTGATGAGGCAGAATAACTTTCTCTTCTTGTCTCAGCAACTTGGCGAGCTCCTCAGGCAGGTCTCCGTCTTCCTCAATCTCTTCTTTAGCTTGAAACATTAGATTATTAAAGTCATACCGAGTCATAGACGCATCTGCTATGTGAAACCTGCAATGATGATGATTTGATGCTTAAAATGATATGCAAACAAGCACAAACCACATTGCCATTTTATTGTTAAAAATAAAAACAAGAAAAACAAGGATCACAATATTTGAATGAAAAAAACGCCCTTTGATTAATGATAAAACAATTATTCAAAACATAAACAAGGATAAGGCCATACAGACAAAGACCACTATGCTCTGAGTAGAAGAAATGGTTACACATAATCAGAAAACAAGATAATTACTCTTCACGAGTCACTCAGACAACTTATTCAATAGTCTAGTTGCTCAGGCTTTGGCCGGGAACACATGGCTGGATCCATGCATCCATATCACTATCACTATCACCCCCATCCTCGGACACAATGTTGATTCAGTCAAATATCACTCCACCACTTGTAAACTATACCAGACCTCTATAGCGTGGAGCGCCCTATGAAGAAGAAGACGATGGGCTGTACCGCAATCCAAACTTATCTTGCTTATTGGGGATCCTTAACACCCGCCCCCAACCTTGAGATGAACCAGACTTTACACAGCTTGCACTTCTTTGAATGAAGACATAGCAACCTTAAGCACTCTGTCCACCATTGGCACCTTCTCTCTAACCTGGACTGCCTCAAATGCTTGGCATAGAGTCTAATGTATCTCCCCGTCAACTTCCACATACTTGAACAAGGATAAATGGCTGATCATGATGTCCTCCTCACCACAGACGGTGACAATGTTACCCCCACCATATACTTTAGCTTCTGATGCAAGGTCGACGTCACTGCCCCTGCCGAGTGAATCTAGGGCCGACCTAACAAGCAACTGTATGTTGGTTGGATATCCATTATGTAAAAGACGGTGTCAAAAACCTCCAGACCAACTTGGATAGGAAGAGTCACTTCCCCAAACCCAGACCTCCTCGTTTCATCGAACGCTCGCACAATCAGATCACTAGGAGTCCATATTACTCCTTGGGTGTCAAGCTTCATCAAAGCCTTTTGGCCAACACATTAAGTGAAGACCCAACATCCACCAGAACATGAGATAATACAGCTCCTCTGCACTCAAAGGAAATGTGCAGGGTGTGATTGTGGTTTCTCCCTTTAGGTGTCAAGTCCAGATCAGTAAATCCCAATCCATTTCCAACGTTCACATGCGCCACCACTCCTTCAAGTTGGTTCACTGATATCTCGTGTGGCACATACATAGTGTTTAGAATCCTCAGAAGGGCATTCCGATGTGCCTCAGAGCACAATAATCATAATAAGATTGATATTTTTGACGGGGTTTATTGTAGATGGTCCACAATCTTGTAATCACTTTTTCTAATCAGACGCATGAATTCCTCAACGTCTTTCAACAAAGCAACCTTCTCACCCCCTTGAGAACTTTCTTCAACAACAACCTTCCCCTTTCCTTTATCCGGTCTTTCAACATTAGCCTATAGAGGTGCAAACACCCTTCCACTTCTCGTCATTCCGCCTATTCCCACCAAATTATCCATGGGATTGAACGTTGTTCCCTTCAACTCTTCTTTTTTGCCATTACAAAATACTTCAGCCCCATAATTCCACGGATTGCTTTAGTGCTTTCATGAGGCACATGTCCTGCCTTAGTGATTATAACGGTAGCTGGCCTCGGTGGCGCATATATGTTAATGGTTCTAAAAGGAATTGAGGTTGTGGCAATCTCATCCTGCTCTTGACCAATCACCTTCTCATCTTTCTCTTCACCAATTCTATCAATTGTAGCATGCCTTCATTCATTAATCTCTGCACATAATTTTTCAAGTCCTCACATCCCTCAGGACGAGCCAAACAACCTTCACAATTTTCAATACAGCCTGGAAACACTCCACCCTTCAACATCCTACTCTTAACAAAACTTAAAGGAGTTCTTAGCTCTTCAACGTTGGCCACCAAATTCAAATTCTCTTCCCCCACAATAGCATTTACCCCAGCCGCTCCATGGTTGGGCATAGGATTTTGAACAACATTAGGCGTATCATTTGTAAAATTGATTGCTTTGCTATCTATAAGGTCCTGAACCTTATGTTTGAAAGCTTTACAGTTGTCTATATTGAAAATTCTGGCAAGCACACGATGGATGTTATTACCAAAGTTATAACATCCACTGTGACATCTGCTACTTAACAACTAATAATCAGTAATAATAAAAGCAGTAAATAACACTGAAATTGTTCACCCAGTTCAGTGTCAACAATACCTACATCTGGGGGCTACCAATCCAGGGAGGAAATTAACTATTAGTAGAATCAATTCAGAGTTAAACCTCCAGTTTACACTCCTCACTTAATCCCTACCCAATGACACTTCAACATAGAGACACTCTAGATCTGAGTATACCCATTCACTCCCCCTCAATCACCACAGTGATATACAATTCACAATTACAGAATTCAATATGAAGAGACACTTCATACAAACCTTAATCTTGCTTCACAACTTTGATCAAGGAACTCACACACTCTTGCTTCACAGCTTTGAGTGAGACACAACCTAGAATCTACCTATCCAATACAGTCATCCACTAGACAATTGCTTGGAGTACAAGTATTCCTAAACAGGATTCACACGTGAAGACTAGCCTTCTTCACTCACAAGGACCCTGCAATCTGCACTCTCTATATTTCTGTCAAGAGCTGCTATTCAGGATTGCTTCTTCTGTAATTATAGCAGTTGTTAGTCCTTTTGGGCCTTGGTGCATAAATTAGGTTTTATTCATAACAAACCTATTTACAATGATCTGCACGCTTGCCACTTATTTCAGGGATCTTTTAGTTCGCCTAGGGCTTCTAGAAAGTCTCCTGATATCCAGCTTGAGCTCCTATTCTGTTTCCTGGTTTATAGCTACCAGAAAAACAAACCTGTGCTTGATGTCATACGACCCATGTCATAACATTGGGTATGACATCCAGCTTGACTTGCTTTTAGCTAAGTCAACTTACCCTACACATACCATATTATATATGTACTAACATCAGTCATGACATACATACATGTTCTAGTGTTTTGCCTCAAAATGCAGCCAATCAAGAGCACTTACAAACTCCCCCTTTAGCAAATTTTTGGCTAAAATACTCTGTTATCATATCAGATATTTATACAGAAGAAGTCATAACATATACCCTGTCATGCAGGAAAGTTACTAGCTCAAACCACTCTGAGTCCTCACAGTTAGCTCTCACTGTTATAACTCACTTTGTTAACCATCTGTTAGTTGCCACTACAGATTTTACTCTTTGCTAAGTGAGTAACACATAAAGTTACTCCCCCTCAACTGATGCACTTTATCAGTTGAACACTTCACCTGCACACACAACAGTCACTCATACTAACGTCTATCCTATGGATGTTCAGACCTTCAGAATGACATTCTGAAGTCACACACAAGGTTAGCTCCTAGCTTCTTCAGCATAGAGCTCCTAATTCTAACATACATGCATTCTTATCCAAGCTAGAAATACATATCACATCATTGCTAACAACACTATCAGCTGTTATCACACATTTCATCAGCTGCACTTGTGGTTACACCTGCAAGCATGATAATCTTATATGTACAATGGCACATATGCTCATGCACGTTTACAGCTCATAGCAGTCTTCCACCTGTTCTGCACATCACCTACACTTGTTCTTTTATTTCATCTATTGTACCTGTTGTTCCTATCTTTCTTTCTTTCTCTCTCTCTCTCTCTCTCCCCCTTTTTTACCCACAAATTAAAATCCAAATAACATAGATTATCATAGGCAACATCACAACTGTTAGGGGTTACATTACAACAAAACTTCTCTTTGAAGAGCATCACAAATTCAGGTTATATAGAAAATTCAAATTTGACAGAAACAACAGCAACACACTTTATCACTTCACCAACAATCACTTTTCTTCCTCTTCAGCAGAGCTAGACCTATCCTCTGAAGTGTCTTTTATACTGGTTTCCTCAGACCCGTCCTTACCTGTTTCCTCATCTTCACCACTGGCTTTCTCAGAACTATCATCAGCTGCTTCCTGGTCATTGTCACCTGAACCATTACCATCTCTCTCTTTATCAGTGAATTCATACTCCACATCTTGCTCAAGGGTTCTGATTAATTCTTCAAGATTTTTCTTTCTAGTACCCAGTTCCTTGCAAGTTTCCTTCAACATTGAAATTACTTCAGCTTTTCTTGATTTTGATGATCCCTTTGAAGTCTCAGCTGATGTCATAACAATATCAGGAACATGAGTCCCCTGAAACAGCTTGTGATGAAATGACAATGCGGTTTCTCTCTTGCTTGCAACATCATTCTTCTTTAGGATGTTGGGATGTTGATCACAGATGATTCCACAGATGAGAGAGGGAAAAGCAATAGGGCCCTTAATACTGTAGCTACCAGCATGCTTCATGGTTTGTTCATGAATGTATGTTCCATAATTGAACTTTTCCTTAGTTCCTACAACATATATGAACCTTCCAAGAATTATTTCCACTATTGTCTTATGATTGGTGAGCACCCAAATTGTAGCACCAATTTTGTGAAGCATAGCATATTTAACACTTAGTTTGCTTGCTACAAGCTTCCGTTTGGAAGGCCACTTCTTGACCTATTTAGCAGTTATTTCCTGACATACTTGATGGTTCGAGACTTTTATTTTAGTCAAGCCTTCATTAGGTCTCCTCAAGTACTTGTTAATGATAGTTGCTGTAAAGTTGATACATTCACCTCTCACAAATACTTTGCCAAACTCACTGGATTTACAATCAACACATTTACCTGATAGATTGACTATGAATTCTTTCACCAACATTTCATAACATTGGGAGAACAGAGTCACAGTTTTCACCAAGCCAGCACCACTGATGAGGGCCATGATTTCTTTGTTTTCAAGAGCATTCCGAGCAAGCTCTCTCTCTAGGGCCAACCTCTTGTGATACACGTATTTCCACCTGTTAACACTTGATGGATAGTGAAATGAAATGTTATCAATTGGTACTTCAGAAATACTTTCAGCCAGTTTGCTTGTAGAAGGCTTTTTCTTGATTTGGATGTCAGTGATATCAACAACAACATCAGAGTCTGTCTCTGATTCTGAACTGGATTCAGCCCTCTTCTTCTTTGTGACAACTTTGCTCCAGCCTTTAGGGGGTCCAACCTGAGCCCTCTTTGTTCCAGCCTTCTTTGTGGAAGTTTCTTGCTCAGCAGTCTTCTCACCATCTTTCTTCTTGGGTGAAATTTGATCAGCTACCTTTTTCCCTTTTCGTGTCATCAGCCGTTTGGCTATGCCTGGATTAAGTTTGGCTATGAGATCATTGTCAGAATAGTTGTCTAGGTCTACCACTTCAGTATCTTTGGTGCCTTGCATACTTTCACCCATTTGTTTAGCTTCTTCACCCTTGTTCCTCCCTTTTGGTGCAAGGTCCTTCTATGTTGCAACATTGGGTGATACATTTGCTTGATCATGTAGTTTAGGATCAGACCCCTTCAGGCTAGAAGACGTGGGTATGTTGAGTGTGTTGGCGACTATTTTCGCAATGGCAAGATGGGTTCGTCTAACTTCTGCGTTGTTGAGATCATCAGAAGCAGTAGAAGAAGGAGCTTAACCTGTGACCCGTTCATTTGGCCTTCTTGCATGGGGTTTGCTAGGTTCATTCATCAATAATCCGTCCGGTGTCACCATGCACAATGGAGCTACTTAGCACCTCGTTAGGGTTTGACTCATCGGCTTTGTTGGACATGCATTTGTATGGGGATGAGTTTGATTGTTGTGACATCGTTGGAGACGTTGATTGAGAACAGAGGAGTTTTCTTTCTTTGGAGGTTGTAGGGAAGATGAACAGTTTTATCGTGAACCAAGTGGTGTAGGAGTTTGATGTGTAGGGGCTCAATAGATGATATGGCAAATGAGGAGGGAACTTAATGTTTTGACCAATCAGTAAATGGTTGAATTTTAAATTATAATTCCTTATTCCCATTAATTGCTACAACTCACCATTACTCAAGGACCTCAATTTTTGTAGATCATTTTTAAATTTATGGTCCTTGAAAATTCTTGCACCAATTACAACCCTATTCATTGCATAATCATCAGGTAATTCATAAATCCATTTACACGCGTTACCTCTGAGCATGCCTCCCTTGAACTCACCAGGTCTTGGTTGAATGGTGCACTGGATGTCACAGAACAAGGTCATGACATCCGGAGTAACATTGCTTCCTTTAGGCAGGGTATCATCCATGGACTCCATCAGGTTCTAGTATAGCCTATCTAGCTTTCCCTGGTGACCAATATTTGGGTATCCCTTCTTGGCTTGCTTCCCTACATGAATTTTCTTACATCCTGTCCTTCTTTCTGAAGTAAACTTTGAAAATCTTCTTGTTGATGTGTTGGACCTGCTATTTTGTCTGTCTTTCACCAGCCACAATTTGTCCTTAGTTTCCTTTTTATCCAGGTTATTGAGGATACTTCTGGGCTCCCACAGGTAGCAATTATTCATTGCTCTGGATCCCCTCATTTCTTCCTCACCTTCTTCATTGACAACCACACACTTATCCTTTGAAAAGTGGACTTTTAAACCTTGATCACATAGCTGACTTATGCTTATTAGGTTAACAGTCAGTCCTTTAACCAGCAAGACATCCTTCAATTTTGGGGCTTTAAGACTGTCAAGTTGTCCAACACTTGTGATTTTTCCTCTAGCTCCATCACCAAAGGTTACATCACTGGATGTATGAGGGTTGAGTTTTGTCAAGTGATCCTCAATTCTAGTCATATGTCTGGAGCAGCCACTGTCAAAGTACCAATCCTCTTGGGTTGGCATCCTTAGAGCAGTGTGAGCTGCTAAGGCCATATTCTTGGTAACCTAATGTCTTTGCCTGTTAGGAGCACCCTTCTTAGTTCTTGCTTGATGATGCCTTTTGACATGAGCTCTCTGTTCTTGATGAGGATGACTAGCAAATCCATGCAGCCAAAAACACACAGATTTGATATGACCAAGTTTTCCACAGTGGTAACATCTATACCCTTGGAATCTACTTTTGACTTGATTCCAGTTTCTATAAGTTGGATGTTGTGACATTGGTCGTGACATCCTCTTTAACTTTTGGACCTCAGGTTGTAATCTCTTGAGTTTTAGCACAGGATTTTGTTTATCAACAAATCCTAGTCCAGACCTATCTCCTGAGGTTTTTCCACTCTGAATGATTTCCTCTAGGGTGTCAGTCCCAGAATTTAGCATCCTTATGGATTTTGTCATTTTATCCTTTTTACTTTTCAACTCCTTCACTTCACTTCTGAGTGTGTTTATTGTGGCTAGATGCTCTCTCTTTTCAGCTTCTAACTCCTTGATGATTTTCTTCTGTTGCTCTCCTTGCTGAACTAGTTCTGTACTTCTGATGTGAAGTTTTTTGTATCAGGTTGCAAGCTCCTCAATGGACAACTCTTCATCACTTGAATCACCATCAGAGATGCACACACTGTTAAGAGCAATGACATGTTTATCTGACTCCTCTTCTGATTCACTGTCAGAATCTCCATCTGATCAAGTAACAGTTAGGCTTTTTCCCTTCTTTTTGAGGTATGTGGGACATTCCTTTCTGATATGACCATATCCCTCACACTCATAACATTGTACTCCTCTGCTTTGGCTGACTTTATCTTCAGATTTATCTTTATCAGAAGGTATGCTTTTGGTATAAGGTTTAGACCTAGCATCTATCCTTTTGACCAGTTTGTTGAACTGTCTTCCAAGCAAGGCAATTGCTTCAGATAAATTATCCTCCTTTTCACCATCTGAATCAGCTGTGTTTGAGATAAGAGCTATGCTTTTGTTCTTTTTCTCCACAGCCTGATCACTCATTCCCATTTCAAAGGTTTGAAGGGAACCAATGAGTTCATCCACTTTCATGTGGCATATGTCTTGGGCTTCTTCAATGGCTGTTACTTTCATAGCAAACCTTTTAGGTAGTGACCTTAGAATCTTTCTTACAAGCTTCACTTCAGTCATCTTTTCTCCCAGAGCTCCTGAGGTGTTTGCAAGTTCAAGATGTGAGGGAAAGTTGTATCACAACATAGGCCTCCAAGTTTTCGATGATGACAAAACACAACCTTGGACAAATTAGAAGTATCATGCAATACTTCAACATGCTATACCTCTCTTTTATTCTTAAACCATCATACCTTAATGTGATTCATAACTGAATGTGGCAAGATGCACAAAATGGCGAAAGTTGTTATTTTTGCAGGTTTCTAAGCAGTGAGTCGACCATACAGTCGGCGCATGAAACCTGGCATTTCTCACGTCTCAGTGCATGGAAGCAATGCATCGACCTTATAGTCGGCGCATGAATGTTTTGATTTCCCACGGATCAGCGCATGAAGACTGCGTCGACCATGCCAGTCAGTGCATAGAACACAAACTTTGCCACGGCTCAGCGCACGCCGACCCTATGGTCGACCGTTCGCGCGTAGTGAAGGATTTTCTGCTGTGTTTTAAATTTCAGTTGATTGGTTGTTTCATTATTTCTATAAATAGAAGTTTTGTTCAAATAACATAACTAACAATTGAAATCTTGAGTAAATTGTCAGGGCAAGAAACGTGAAATAGGTGCAACATATTTCTTCATCTTCATCCTTCAAACAACACACAAATCCTCAAATACACACAATCATTTTTGTTGTGATTGGTGTCTTGTTCAAGGGTGATAAGGTTCGAACGCATTGATTGAAGATCCGGTTCGGGTGGAAATTAGGGCAGGTGTTTCTTGCAGAAAACCTTGAAGGTTTTACCCATCAAGACTCGAAGGTTTTGAGGGCTTTTGCTACGGAATAGTTCGTTCAACATTCAAGCAAGTGCGAAGGTAATTGATCTACGGAAGGTTCATCAGTTTAGTAGCTAGGGCGTTGAAGTGTTGAAGACTTTCCGAGTTTGATTTGTTGGTGTCTAAGATCAGCCGAGCCGAAGGTTTGAACAACGGAAGGTTATTCAATAAGGTGGCTGGAATCGGAGGTCATTCACAACAAATTGAAGGGCTTGATTCATCTTGAATCAAGGTGCAAGAAGTGGTAGCAATTATCAACATCATTGAGATTGTTTGTATCATTGTCTATCAACTCTTGTGTAATTTGTTCTTCCAACAGGTGATATATATTCAATATATCTCAATTTTAATTTTAGAATTGAGGGCAGACGTACCCCGAAGCGAGGACGATGGGGGAACTGCCTCATCAAATCGTGTGTTCTTTATTTTCTGTCTTTTCAATTCAGCTTAAAAAAAAATAAGTGATTCTAGCTTAAGTGATTATTGTCAAATTGTGATACAAATTGAGTAAGGTGTTGAAACTCTGTTTTTAACTACTAAGTACAATAAAAATATTGTACTAAGGCATTTCCAGTCACTTACTCAACATAAATATCTTCTAAGATATTTGTGCACACCAACTGTTCGACAAAAGTCCTGAACTAAAATTGTCTTATTTTTGCTTCTAGTTTGGTGTGCCTTGTTTTTCATTGGAACTAGGAAATCCTACAAGTGTATCATATCATTGATTTGTATAAATTGTGTGGTGATTTACTCTCCGTAATTGTCGTCAATTCATTCGCTTTACGCATATCCGGTTTTCCAATAACCGTTCGTTTTAGACTATATTTTTCCTCGGCCGCTTCCGCACTTAAAACATTTTTAAAACCAATTTTAAATTGGTAGCGCCGACTCAAATTTTAATTGGGGATCTATTCAACCCCCCCTTCTAGATCCGTGCCATAGTCTAATAAGTGGTATCCAGAGCTCCGGTTATTCGGTGCTTCAAATACAACGAGATAGAAAATGGCAAACGAACCTAAAGGGGCGTATAATAGAGCTCCCGTTTTTAACGGTGAAAATTATAGTTATTGGAAAGACTGTATGCGGGTGCACATAAATTCCATAGACAGAAAAATATGGAACGTTATTCTCAACGGTCCTATTGAAATTACCATGACCAATGAAAATAACGAAGTTGTGCCAAAGCCCGAAGCACAATGGACCGACGACGATGAGCGAAAGTACAATTATGATTGGAAAGCTAAAAACATTCTAATCTCCTCATTAGGCGTAGACGAATACTATCGTGTATCCCATTGTCCTACTGCTAAGACTATATGAGATGCACTACAAATTGCACATGAGGGGACAGACGATGTCAAGTTAGCTAGAATCAACACTCTTATACAAGAGTTTGATCTCTTTTTCATGGAGCAAGGGGAAACCATTGCTGACATGCAAAAGAGATTTACTCATCTCATCAATCGATTATATTCACTAGGTAGGCCTATTTCCAATGATGTTGCTACTAATAAAGTCTTGAGATGTCTTAACAGGGAATGGCAGCCAAAAGTGACCGCCATCAAAGAGGCAAATGATCTTACCATATTAGACTTGACAACATTGTTTGGAAAATTGCAAGAGCATGAACAGGTACTCTTGAGCTTAGACCAACGCGAAAAGATGGAAAAGAAAGACAAAGCGAAGGTGAGTGAAAAGAAATTGATAGCTCTCAAGACTTCCTCCTCGAAGTCTCAAGCATAAGAGCAAAATGATTATTCCTCGAGCGACGAAGAAGAAGAAGACACAAGCGAAGATATGGGGTTGTTTGTTAAACGGTATAACCGTTACGTGAGAAAGAACGGCATACAACATTGCGAGAAGAACTTGGTAAACTTCCGGAAACAATCAAGACACTCCAAGGATGATGACTCGAAAGGTAAAAAGACTAGAGGGACGTGCTACAAGTGTGGAAAGTCCGGTCACTACAAACCGGATTGTCTAATGAATAAAAAGGGAAAGGACAAGGAATCCTCAAAATCACACAAAAAATCATCAAAGCCTAGGAGAGCGTTCATAGCACGGGAAAGTGACAGCGACTTTTCCTCCTCTGATGAAAGTTCTAGTGATGAAGAAGAGTCCGTGAATCTATGCCTCTCCGCCAATCAGAAAAATAAGAAAAAACAGGTACGTAACTCTAAATATGATAAGTCCTCAAATATGTCGCATTCAGAATTACTAGCCGCATTTCATGCCTTACATAATGAAGCAGTTGAAGCCTTCAAGAAACTTGCTTCTAATAAGAAAATCTTTACGTATTTAGAGGATAAGGTTAAAGAGTCCGAAAAGAAATTAGAGGACCTAAAGGCTTCCATTGTGAAAGGCAATGAATCGGATTGTAAAGACGATAGAAACCCTTTCAACTTCGGGTGTGGCACTTGTCATATTTGGCAAAGTGAGGTTAGACACCTCAAGGCCAAATTAAACAAGGCACTTGAGCCTAAAGTTACATTTGCTATTGATAAAAAGGATTTTAGAAAATGTATGATTAACCCATACCAAAAATATGCATATGTAATTAGGGATCAAGCAAGTGAAAGTGTCTCTAAAGTTGATTTTGCTTGCTTATACTGTTGCAGGAAAGGCCACTCCATTGGTAAATGCCGTTTTAGAAGATTTCTTGTTCCTAAAGGCATCTACCAATGGTTGCCCAAACGCAACCATTTTGTCGCTAACCTATTAGGACCCTATATGCCATTGGGTACCTCCTTGTGCTAATTATGTTTTGACAGGTGAAATGTGTCGAGACCACCGAGAGAAGATGGGTTCTCGATAGTGGATGCTCAAGACACATGTCTGGAGACATATCCTTATTCATAGACTTTGTGGCTAAGAAGAAAGGGTATGTAACTTATGGTGATAACAACCGCGGAGCAATACTAGGTAAAGGTAGTGTAGGTAATCCCGCCTCTACTATGATTTCCGATGTATTGCTTATCGAAAACCTTAAACTTAATCTGCTTAGCATTAGCCAACTGTGCGAAAAAGGATACAATGTATCCTTTTCAAAAGATTGTTGCAAAATTGTGCATGAACATGATAAGAAGAATATGTTTAATGGTTTTAGAGTAAACAATGTATATATGCTTGACTTAAATGAAGTATCATTAACAAGCGACAAATGCCTCATAACTATGAGTGAAGACTCATGGCTATGGCATAGGCATTTAGCGCATGTTAATTTTGACTTACTCAATAAGGTAGTCTCAAAAGACCTAGTCTTAGGACTTCCCAAAATAAAGTTCACCAAGGATCACCTTTGTGATGCTTGTCAAAAAGGGAAGCAAACGAGGATCTCATTTAAATCCAAAAAGATAATTTCAACAACGAGACCTCTTGAACTTCTACACATGGACTTGTTTGGGCCGTCTAGGATCAAAAGTCTAGGAGGAAACTATTACGGGTTTGTAATAGTGGACGACTTTTCTAGGTTTTATTGGACCATCTTCTTAGTAAGTAAAAGTGATACATTCGCCGCTTTTGAAAAGTTTGCTAAGCTTTCCCAAAATAAGTTAAATACAAACATAGTGTCCATAAGGAGCGACCATGGAGGTGAGTTTGAAAATCATTTGTTTGAAGAATATTGCGGTAACCATGGTATTGATCATAACTTCTCCGCTCCACGCACTCCTCAACAAAACGGTGTTGTGGAGCGCAAAAACCGTATTTTAGAAGAATTGGGAAGAACAATGATTAATGAAAGTGGTTTACCTAAATATTTTTGGGACGACGCCATTAGTACGGCATGCTATGTTTTGAATAGGGTACTCATTCGCCCCATTCTAAACAAAACACCGTACGAACTCTTAAAAGGGCGAAAGCCAAATGTCTCTCACTTGCACGTGTTTGGATGTAAATGTTTTGTATTAAATAATGGAAAGGAAAACTTGGGCAAATTTGATTCCAAAGCCGATGAAGGTATCATTCTCGGATACTCTCACTCGAGTAAAGCATATAGAATATATAATAAACGTTTACTTGCTGTAGAAGAGTCTGTGCATGTTACCTTTGATGAGTCCTACCCGAGAAATGTCGGAAAGGATAGTGTTGTTCATGGTACAGGTACATCCACTGAAGACATACTCAAAAGTGGCGAGATAGGGATTGATCAACCTGACGAAGCCAAAGTTGAGGAGGATAAGGATGCACACCGTGATGCAACAGAAGAAGTTCATCCGCTTTCAAACGATGATCTTCCTCATGAATGGAAGTCATCTAAAGACCATGCTATTGAAAACATTATTGGAGACATCACAAAGGGTGTAACAACTCGTGCTAAGCTAAGTAATTTTTGTTATTACTTCGCTTTCGTTTCGCAAATAGAACCTAAAAATCCTAAGGAAGCCCTACTCGATGAACATTGGTTTCTGTCAATGCAGGAGGAACTAAATCAGTTTACTAGAAATGAGGTTTGGGACCTTGTCCCTCCTCCGCGAGGTCATCGAGTAATCGGCACCCGATGGGTGTTTAGGAACAAGCTGGACGAAAACGGGGTAATAACCCGTAACAAGGCGCGTTTAGTCGCGCAGGGGTATAACCAAGAGGAGCGCATCGACTATGAGGAAACATATGCTCCGGTTGCCCGACTCGAGGCTATACGCATTCTCCTTGCTTCCGCATGTGCGAAAGATTTTAAGTTATTCCAAATGGATGTCAAGAGTGCGTTCCTTAATGGGTACATAAATGAAGAGGTCTACGTTGCACAACCTCCGGGTTTTGAATCTCATGATTACCCCGATCATGTTTATAAACTAAAACGGGCGTTGTATGGTCTCAAGCAAGCTCCTAGAGCTTGGTATGAGTGCCTAAGTAAATTCCTACTTGATCAAGGTTACTCAAGAGGAAAGGTTGACACGACACTCTTTATTAAACGTCAAGGAAAGCACTTGATATTAGTTCAAATCTATGTTGATGATATAATCTTTGGATCTACTAACATGAATCTCGTGAGAGAGTTTTCTGTTCTTATGCAGGGTGAATTCGATATGAGTATGATGGGAGAGCTCACATACTTTCTCGGCTCGCAAATTAAACAATTCAAAGAAGGAACTTTCGTGAGTCAAACAAAGTATTGTTTGGATCTTCTCAAGAGATTTGACATGGAAAAATCCAAGGCCATAGACACCCCCATGCCTACATGTGCAAATTTGAATAAGGATGAAAGCGGTAAGGACATAGAGGTAAAAAGGTATAGAGGTATGATTGGATCACTTCTCTATCTCACTGCGTCGCGTCCTGATATTATGTTTAGCGTGTGTATGTGCGCAAGATACCAATCATGTCCTAAGGAATCCCACCTAAAATTTGTTAAACGAATACTTCGGTACCTATCCGGTACTCCAAAGTATGGTCTGTGGTATTCCAAAGGTAGTGATTGTTCGTTGGTAGGTTATTCCGACTCCGACTTTGCGGGTTGCAAATTGGATAGGAAAAGCACTAGCGGTACGTGTCATTTGTTTTCAAATTCTTTGGTTAGTTGGCATAGCAAAAAGCAAGTTTCAGTTGCTTTATCAACCGCCGAAGCGGAATACGTTTCCGCCGGTAGTTGTTGTGCTCAAATCCTGTGGATTAAGCAACAATTATTGGACTTTAATCTTAAACTTGAACATTTTCCAATTCTATGTGACAATACCAGTGCTATTAATCTTACCAAGAACCCGGTATTGCACTCTCGCACTAAACATATCGAAATTCGACACCATTTTCTTCGGGATCATGTTGAGAAAGGTGATGTTGTATTTGAACATGTTGATACTAAGAATCAACTAGCGAATATTTTTACGAAGCCGCTAGCCACTGGACCTTTCTTTCATATTCGCCGAGAACTCGGTATTCTCGACATTTTGGAGCGGGAGTCATAATTTGCTTATTTCAGCTTATTTCATTTACATATATATTTTGTACTTCTAACAACTTGATGTTTTTGCAAGTACAAGTATGTTGCTTATCAAGCTTATCCGGCATTGAGGTGATATTATTCCTCTTCCCTCTCTCTACATACAACTCTTTTTTATCTCAAAGTATAATATGTTAACTGTGGTGCATATGTGAATCATCTGTTGTGTATTTAATTGCTTGATTGAACAATTTTTTGTGGCATTATTGTCTGCATTTACTAAGCACCATGTCATATGAAACTAGGCAAAAATTCTGCATTTTCAGGTCTTGAGTCGACCATACCAGAACAGAGGTCGACGCACTCTGTTTCAATTTTATGTGTATTGAAAAACTTACAGTATGCGTCGACACATGCAAAACTATGGTCGACGGCTCGCTGGAAAATTCAGTTTTATGTTTTGCCTGACGTTCCATATTCCTCATTTAAGGCAGTTACACATGCATTCACTCATATTCCTAGGGAGTTGCATCTACTACCTCCACTACTCCTCCTTGTCTCTTCCACTCTCCAACAAACCCTAAGTTTCACTTAAAAGGGGGGAAATCATTTTCTGAACACACAAAACCTCTCATTTCAAAATCCTCTCTCTATTCACATTCACAAAATCTCTACCCATGGCTTCTTCTTCTCATAGACCCACCAGAAAGAGGTCAAGAGGGTCAACATCTGCCTCAGTACCCATTACCGCCGAATCACTTGTTCATCCATCCCTCCGTGAAAACTTCAACAAGGATATTGGTCAAAGAAAGGTTGTACGACAACATGCATTCTACGAACTTGTCGCTGAACGCATGCATCTTGGAGAAATCATGAACTATCTCACATATCACGGTATTGAGAAATTTCTTGAATGCAATGCCAAGTACAGTGAAGACCTGGTACGTATATTCTATACTGGTCTCAATGATAAATTTCATGGTGAAAATTTCCACTCCGTTATCGGACCCATTAAGGTATCTCTAAATTCTGAAATTTGGAACAAATATTTTGATATTACTGTGGAGGAAAATGAACCTCCTCTAGCTGAGGTAACTGATTCACACACAATTGAAAGTTATGAGTTCAAAACTGCACTGAACGGTATGCTCAAGCGACCCTATCCTGCCCACATTGTGAACAGTGCTGCTTTTCCACGATCTGTCACTTCCGGAAAACTCAAAACTTCAGCAAGAATTCTTCAGTGGGTTGTGGCGCGCATTCTGCGGCCCAGACAGGGTGGGCTATCAAGGGTGGAACAGGCTGAAGTTCATCTCATACATATCCTGGGTCACGGTATCAAAATCAACTGGCCATATTACATTGCGAGTCGCATGTATGAATTGCGTGACTCCAGACGAGGTACGACACTTGCCTATGGATCATTCATCCAAGAGGTCCTCAATTCTGCAGATGTGAACTACCCCTCCTTCTCATACACTTCCATTTCCGCTGACAAAGAATTCAGTCCAAAAGTTTTCTCAATGATGGGATACATCTGGATTCGCAAATACCAGAAGTACAAATTCTATCGTCGCTCAAATATGCCTCAGTCCGATTCATCAAGTGAAGAGAGTGGAGATGAGTCAGAAGGTGAAGAGAATGAAGAAAGTGCAGATGGTTCAGATGAAAATGAAGAAGAACAAGAACAGGATACACAGGCGGCTGATGCAGTGCAACCAGACCAAGCGGATCATACAGAACGTCAAACATATGAGCCTCCCGACAACTATCAAGAGCCGCCACCAAATTCCAACCTCAATAATGACTGGACTCCTTACACGGGTCAACAAGAAACTGAGAGTGAGGAAAATAACCAAGGCTGGGGTGAATGGCAATACACTGGGTGGACCACACTTGAGAGATTTTATAAGCCCTATCAAGCTAGCTCTGAGGCACCTCCTTCTCCTCAGCAGCCATCCAACAACTCCGACATTCTGGAAATGATGCAGTCCATGCAATTAGACCAACGTAATTTCATGACCACTATGCAAGAGCAGCAGCAAAATTTTATGAGAGATCAGGATGAACGGATGGAACAAGTTCGCTCTGAGCTGCGTACTCAAAATGAGCGGCTCAGTGGAATTTCCACACAGCTGGATGCTCGCTTTGAGATTCTCGTTCACTCCCATCAAGCTGAAGAACGGACAATTGCTGACAGTCTCGACTTCCTGAACAACATAACTGAAGAATTAACTGATTTGGCTCATCCTCAACGCCATCCCCATTACTATGAGAGGCGTGGCCGTGGTCGTGGACGTGGACGGGGTTATTAGCTTGTGTTCATCTTACATTTTTCGTTTGTTGTTTTGATTGCATGCATCATGGTTTCTTTTGTTGTTTTTGGACGCAAACTCTGTTATGGTGTTTTTAAATTTCTAAATTCTGTCATGACTTTATGTGCTGCTATTTTACGTTATCTTCTATCTCCGTTTCTTATCAATATTGTGTATGAATATTGGTGTATGTTTAATTATTATCTGTTGGGTATACTGTATGGCTATTCATGATTTTATGTTAGATATATTGTTAATCCGTCAAGACTTTATAGTTCTCCGTTTCTTTTTGATGTTGTCAAAGGGGGAGAAAAGCGTAAACCACAACTGCTGCTATGACTGAAAAAGAAAGGGGGAGAGCGTACAACTATGTTAAAGACATCGCATGACATCGCATGTTGTGTGCAACAGGTTGTCATCATCAAAAAGGGGGAGAATGTGAGGGCAAGTTGTCTCACAACATAGGCCTCCAAGTTTTCGATGATGACAAAACACAACCTTGGACAAATTAGAAGTATCATGCAATACTTCAACATGCTATACCTCTCTTTTATTCTTAAACCATCATACCTTAATGTGATTCATAACTGAATGTGGCAAGATGCACAAAATGGTGAAAGTTGTTATTTTTGCAGGTTTCTAAGCAGTGAGTCGACCATACAGTCGGCGCATGAAACCTGGCATTTCTCACGGCTCAGCGCATGGAAGCAATGCGTCGACCTTACAGTCGGCACATGAATGTTTTGATTTCCCACGGATCAGCGCATGAAGACATGCGTCGACCATGCCAGTCAGTGCATAGAACACAAACTTTGCCACGGCTCAGTGCACGCCGACCCTATGGTCGACCGTTCGCGCGTAGTGAAGGATTTTCTGCTGTGTTTTAAATTTCAGTTGATTGGCTGTTTCATTATTTCTATAAATAGAAGTTTTGTTCAAATAACATAACTAACAATTGAAATCTTGAGTAAATTGTCAGGGCAAGAAACGTGAAATAGGTGCAACATATTTCTTCATCTTCATCCTTCAAACAACACACAAATCCTCAAATATACACAATCATTTTTGCTGTGATTGGTGTCTTGTTCAAGGGTGATAAGGTTCGAACGCGTTGATTGAAGATCCGGTTCGGGTGGAAATTGGGGCAGGTGTTTCTTGCAGAAAACCTTGAAGGTTTTACCCATCAAGACTCGAAGGTTTTGAGGGCTTTTGCTACGGAATAGTTCGTTCAATATTCAAGCAAGTGTGAAGGTAATTGATCAACGGAAGGTTCATCAGTTTATTAGCTAGGGTTGAAGTGTTGAAGACTTTCCGGGTTTGATTTGTTGGTGTCTAAGATCAGCCGAGCCGAAGGTTTGAACAACGGAAGGTTATTCAATAAGGTGGCTGGAATCGGAGGTCATTCACAACAAATTGAAGGGCTTGATTCATCTTGAATCAAGGTGCAAGAAGTGGTAGCAATTATCAACATCATTGAGATTGTTTGTATCATTGTCTATCAACTCTTGTGTAATTTGTTCTTCCAACAGGTGATATATGTTCAATATATCTCAATTCTAATTTTAGAATTGAGGGCAGACGTACCCCGAAGCGAGGACGACGGGGTAACTGCCTCATCAAATCGTGTGTTCTTTATTTTCTGTCTTTTCAATTCAGCTTAAAAAAAATAAGTGATTCTAGCTTAAGTGATTATTGTCAAATTGTGATACAAATTGAGTAAGGTGTTGAAACTCTGTTTTTAACTACTAAGTACAATAAAAATATTGTACTAAGGCATTTCTAGTCACTTACTCAACATAAATATCTTCTAAGATATTTGTGCACACCAACTGTTCGACAAAAGTCCTGAACTAAAATTGTCTTATTTTTGCTTCTAGTTTGGTGTGCCTTGTTTTTCATTGGAACTAGGAAATCCTACAAGTGTATCATATCATTGATTTGTATAAATTGTGTGGTGATTTACTCTCCGTAATTGTCGTCAATTCATTCGCTTTACGCATATTCGGTTTTCCAATAACCGTTCGTTTTAGACTATATTTTTCCTCGACCGCTTCCGCACTTAAAATATTTTTAAAACCAATTTTAAATTGGTAGCGCCAACTCAAATTTTAATTGGGGATCTATTCAACCCCCCCTTCTAGATCCGTGCCATAGTCTAACACAAGAACATTCATGTAAAACTCATGAATGGTCTCATCTTCCTTCATTTTCAGACCTTCAAATTTGGTGGTCAACATTTGAAGTCTTGACATTTTGACCTTGGAAGTTCCTTCATGAGTAGTTCTGAGAGTGTCACAAACATCCTTTGCTAGTTCATAGTGGTGTACCAGTCTAAAGATGTTTTTGTCTATACCATTGAAGAGTGCATTCAATGCTTTGGAGTTCCCAAGAGCTAAGGCCTCTTGCTCTTTGTTCCATTCCTCTTCAGGAATCAACACATCTACTCCATCCTTGTCAGTCTTCACAGGATGTTTCCAGCCAGAGTTTGCAGCTCTCCAAGCCTTGTTGTCTAATGATTTTAGGAATGTAATCATCCTTGGCTTCCAATAATCATAATTAGATCCATCCAAAATTGGAGGTCTATTAGTGAACCCTATATCTTTATCTATAGTACCAGAATTTGTTTTCCCTAGATCTCACCCAGATTTAAACAAGCAGGGTGCCTGCTCTGATGCCAATTAAAAATTCTGGCAAGCACACGATGGATGTTATTACTAAAGTTATAACATCTACTGTGACATCTACTACTTAACAACTAATTAGTAATAATAAAAGCAGTAAATAACACAACAATTGTTCACCCAGTTCAGTGTCAACAACACCTACATCTGAGGGCTACCAAGCCAGGGAGGAAATTCACTATTAGTAGAATCAATTCAGAGTTAAACCTCCAGTTTACACTCCTCACTTAATCCCTACCCAATGACACTTCAACCTAGAGACACTCTAGATCTGAGTATACCCACTCACTCCCCCTCAATCACCACAGTGATATACAACTCACAATTACAGAATTCAATATGAAGAGACGCTTCATACACACCTTGATCTTGCTTCACAACTTTGATCAAGGAACTCACACACTCTTACTTCATAGCTTTGAGTGAGACACAACCTAGAATCTACCTATCCAATGCAATCATCCACTAGACAATTGCTTGGAGTACAAGTATTCCCAAACAGAATTCACACGTGAAGACTAGCCTTCTTCACTCACAAGGACTCTGCAATCTGCACTCTCTATATTTCTGTCAAGAGCTGCTGTTCAGGATTGCTTCTTCTGATATTTATAGCAGCTGTTAGTCCTTTTGGGCCTTGGTGCATAAATTAGGTTTTATTCATAACAAACCTATTTACAATGATCTCCACGCTTGCCACTTATTTCAGGGATCTTTTAGTTCGCATAGGGCTTTTAGAAAGTCTCCTGATATCCAGAAAAACAAACATGTGCTTGATGTCATACGACCCATGTCATAACATTGGGTATGACATCCAGCTTGACTTGCTTTTAGCTAAGTCAACTTACCTTGCACAGACCATATTATGTATGTACTAACATCAGTCATGACATACATACATGTTCTAGTGTTTTGCCTCAAAATGCAGCCAATTAAGAGCACTTACATATATGATGGCCAGGGGCGCCCGAATGGAACTTACATCTGGCGTTTGCGTCGTACCCCGGGGGTGGCGCGTCGGTCAGAGGTGTCATTGTCCTCTTCTGAACCAACTGAAGCTGCAACAAGTGTTGTAAGAGCTGTAAGTACGACATTGGTGGTGCATCAAACTGTATATTCATTACTCTCCCACGGTCTTGAAACCTCCGCAGTGCGTAATTCTGTTGTTGTTGCTGTTGTTGTGGACGTTGTTGTTATGGTTGTATAGTTGGAATAGCAATACTTGCAAACTGAGGTTGTTGCTGATGATACTGTTGATTTCTGTTTCTATTTCTATTATTATTCCTGTATCCTGAGACCGCGTTTGTTTCTCCTTCCCTTTTCTTGTTACCAAAATTCTTCCTACCTTCTTCAGATGAGGATCCCTCTCCCGCCTGAATCTTTCCCAGTTTAATCCTATTTTCAACTCGTTCACCAGAGATGATTAAATCTGAAAAGCTACCAGACATATTCCCTATCAACTTCTCGTAGTACACACCAGGCAGTGTAGCTACAAACATGTCAATGAGTTCTCTCTCCACCATGGGAGGTTGAACCCTTGCAGCAAGCTCACGCCACCTCTGGGTGTACTCTTTAAATCCCTCATTACTCAGTTGCGACAGATTCTGCAACTGCACAAGGTTAGGCGCCAGATCACTATTATATTGATAATGTCGGACGAAAGCCTCTACCAAGTCTCTCCAGCTTCTAATATTAACCGGCTCCAAACCCATATACCACTCCAAAGATGGACCAATCAGGCTATCCTGAAAGAAATGCATCAGCAACTTCTCGTCATCAGAGTACGCAGACATTTTTCTATAGTATGAACGGAGGTGCACCATGCCATAGGTCGTCCCCTTGTATTTGTCAAATTCAGGGACCTTGAACTTTGGAGGGATCCTCAGACCTGGCATCAATCCCAAGTTAGACATGTCCAGACCAAGAGAATTCTGATTTTCAAGGTTCCTCATCTTCTCTTCTATCAATTTGAACCTTTTGTCCGCATCGGACTGCAAACCTGCTCCCAGATCTCCCATGGAGAAAATATCATCTTGTCCGTCCTCCTCCCACTAAGGACCAGCATTTCAATGTATAGCGCATGTCGCCCCTGGAACATGAACTTCATTCTGGTTACCTCCTCCCAGAGGAATAATAACTGTTGGGATGACATTAGCATGAGGGGTGCCATTGTCAGCTGGAGGAGGAACAACAACGGTCCCACCATGCAGAACTCTACTTTCGTCAACCCTAGCAATTAGAGGTTAAACGAGTGTTCTCAGCTGTTCCTGACCGTTAGTGACCCCTTGCATCAGGTCCATGAATTGCGCCATGTGGTCACGGAACTCCTGTAGCTAAAGTTGAATTTGGTTCATGGCCTTTTGTTGATTTCCCCTTGTTGAATAGCGGTGAATTGTGCAGTCTTCAATCCTGAAACAATGCTGAGAAAACCACAGAAAGAAATAAGGTAAACGAGACCAAAACACCTGCGATGCAATATGAAAAATGATGCAAAATGCAGACATGTAAATATGGTTCAGGGAAATCTTCCCCTTGATTCTAGTTCCACGGGAACAATAGGAGAATAAAGAGCCAACAGATGGAGCCACAAGACCTCTCTCATAAATAAAATGAGAAACAGAGTATCAATACACAGCACATCACTAAGGAAAATACAATCGAGTCAACACGACCTCATCCAACAATCCTGGTGATGGTCGGAGTACAAAACAACAAATACAAAAGAGAAAATGCATCAAGCATGATAGCGAGTCTGGAATTCTTCCAATAACTCCTTCGCATCAGGATGATTGGGTTTGGAAATTAACTCTCGAATAAGCAACTCTCTCCTGCTGATGGTAGCTTGTACGCCTTGAGCATAGTCTCCCTAAGCATCCTCCCCAAATGCATCCTCAAGTCTTAGCTTTTTCAGATCTGCTTTCAGCTTGTACTCTTCCAATGTTGCAAGAGCTTCTCGTAGCTTGTGGTTGCTTTCGTATTGACGAGCAGATTCTCTAGGAGCTTTTTCATCTTTGATTCGGAGTTGAGTCTTCAACCTGTCAATCTGTTGACGAAGTCCATCTTCTCTTTCCTTGTTGTTAGTCAAGATAGCATTCCATTGAGCGTTGAACTTTGATATCTCCAAATGTGCTCTTTCTAGCTCCTTCTTCTTATCTTTGAGAACATTACTGACGGTTTTCAAGTCTCGACCCACTCGCTCTCGAGCGGGAATCTCATCTGTCAATTCCCTACCCATATTGTTCACTATCTTTGTCTGCTTCTTGGATGAGTAGGTGGCCTGATGTTTCTCACTTCTAAGCTGAATGATTTCCTTCTCCAACTCTTCGTTCGCCTTGCGTAGTTATTCCTTTTCAGCCCTCAGTTGATTGTACTTTTGGATGTCAACTGTCATTGGTTCTTCAACTACTAGAGAATACAAAGGCTCCCTAACTGGAAATGGTCGCAACAGTCTTTCAACTCTCTCCTGGATCCATTCCACATATGGTCCATAGGCTCTACAATCGCTCATGCCCAAAGAAGATTTTCCTTTACGGTGAATTTTACCCCCAAGTATTTTCCAATCTGATTAAGGTCTCATTGTCAATTAAACCGACGAAATACAAAGATTCATGTATTTTTTCTTCTTTTGGAGGTTCTCTTAGGGCGTAACCAAACTGTCTGACTGCGAGAGCAGGGTTATAATTAATGCCACCCTTCCTCCCAATCAAAGGAACATTGGAGAAATCTCCACAGCTGTGAACAATCTCCATACCCAAAAGGTCTCTGTTAAAACATACAATATTCTCCAACCTTAAACCCATAAGCCTTTCTGACCAATCAATAGTGTCTGCAACATCAACAAAAGGTCCAGACTTAGGCAGATGTAAAATAAACCATCTGTATAGCAACAGAGCGCAACATGAAATGTTCTTTCCTCGTCTATTCTCATTCTTGTAATGGATTGAATGCTAAACATCACCTAAAAGGGTTGGCATAGGATTCTTATAAGAAAAGATACCGAAGGCATCCCAATCTACAAAGTCAGGCAAGTTGGGAAACAGGACTATCCCACAGATACACAAAGCCAAGATAGCGTTGAAACCAACCAACATCCCTCCTTAGCGAAATGTTGAGCTTTACCCATCAAGAATGGAAGTGGAAAGCCAGGAGTTCCAATTCTCCATACCAAGTTACCCTCCAGCTCAGAAACATCGAGATGAAGAGCACCAACCAACTTGGATAACTCAGGCTCCTTCTTAGAGTGTACAAAAGGCACTTCTTCTAACACATGAATTCCTATTAGTTGAGCAAACCCTTCTAAAGTGGGCAATAAAACATATCCTGGGAACATGAAGAAACGCAACTGAGGATCATAAAATTGCAAGAGTGCGTAAATGTCGTCTAACTCAAACTTGGAGGCTTTACAGACAAAACTCAGAACCCTCCCATACTCCTTTCTGAAATCTTCCATCACACTACGATAAGCCACAAAAAATAGCTTAAGCAGAGGTCCTATCTCCGGTGTCGGGAACTTGTACATCACACTCTTCTTCAAATCAGGCTCCATAACAAAAGTGGATTAGATTACTAGAATCAAGGAGAAAATATAAACCTGAAACACAAATACATGCAAATGTTAAGATGCAAATGAATATGCAAATGCAACAGGGGATCAAGATTGATGTGCTACTGACTGAGATGAACCAACGCTTCGGCGAGAAAATAACACATCACTGGTATAAGAAACCCACTGTATCAAAGATCAAAAGTTCACACTAACGAGAAAACCAGGTAGGTTGAAGGGAAAGGTTTCCTACATAACCCTCCCACTCACAGGTATGAACCTATCTCTGATAAGGTTCGGCATCCTATGCGGTTGTCAGCATCACAGACTTTCGAGAAATGATGATACGCTCACCATTTCTGGTTTGGAATCATAGTCTAACGAAGCGGCCTCACTTAGCTGACTCCCAAATGATCGGTCTCTAGAGTCGACAGCTTTCAGATCCAACACTCCCTCCCAACTAATGTACGGGATTGATGTCTTCAAAGAAAACCTCGTCTAAACGCGAATTTCGTGAGGACTAATGCATGCTAAAACATACCGGTTCATCACTACTTTCCACTCTAATGCTATGGATATCCTCAAGCCTGGGTTTTGGCTTATCACTCAATGGAGCAGTCCCACCCAACAGCACATCAATATGATAATGATATAAATGCTGAAAGTAAAATGCCAATGCAATAAAATACAGATTCAATAGATATACACATATGTACACACCCAAAGATAAAAACACACAAGCGTTAATATTGAGTCGCATAGGGGATGGGACAAGTCCCCAGCAGAGTCGCCAGTTGTCGCATCGCTGCGAAGAGGGGCCGACAAAGACAGAAGATTCACCATCGCTTGTTATTTATCCCAAAGAGAGGGAAAGGTAACGATCAGAGAAAACCTACGAAAAAGGGAAAATACAGGTCATCACAACCAAATCTTGGGTTGGGGAGTCAGTTACGCAAGGGGAAGGTATGAGCACTGATAACACGAAATCGTATATATATATTGATGCATAATTCAACTGATGTTTGACTGTTTTCGATCCGATTTCGGGTTCTTTCCGTGTTATTTGTCTGATATTTTGCAGGTATTTGATGATCATGTCTAAACAAGGCAATATGAAGAAAAGAAGCAATCACAGATGAAATATGGACGAAAACCGGATGAAAACAACATGAAAAACGCAGAATGCATATTTTGCTGCTGTGACGACCGTCACAGCTCCATGACGACCGTCACACGGGTGACGACCGTCACACACCGTGACGACCGTCATGCAGGCAAAAACGCCCAACTTCAAATGCACATGCAAGATGCAGTTCCAAGTCCCAAATAGTGGACCACTACTCCCTAATATTTCTGCCTCAAAGTCCACCATCTTCAAGTTATAACCGTTAGAATTCTATTTCTATAAAAAAGGGAAGGAGGGGAGCTGAGAAAGGGAGCCGCATTCAGACAACGAAGTGCTGCCCAATTTCATTTCCAGAGCAAAAGTTCAGTTTTATTTCTTTCTATTTTTTTGATGCCTTTGATTTCTTCTGTAATTCCTATTTCCCTTGTACAATGAATTGGCACAAAGACCAGAATCCTGCCAACATTTGTGGAGGATCTGCCCAAAGGTCAATTAGAATATTTACAGGTTTTAAATTTTAATCGTAATTTTAGTTTTCATTATGATGCATGTTATTATTCATTGTTTTCATTTATGTTTTGCCTTTCCCAAATCCATGTCTAGCTAAATCAAAGTAATCGATATGTAATAATAATTCGGAAGGGATTTGATAATAACCGTTTGAAAACTTTCTTTTTCAAAAGTTGTTTATGGTCTGAGTGTTTAAATTTATTTACTGAATAAACTTCGTCGCGAAAGCGAGAACTTATTTAAAAGTAGTTTTGCCACGAAAGTGGGAAATTAATTAAGGTACGAACCAACAAGCGAAAGCTGCGGCAAGACCAGATAGTAAACACTAGTCATTTGTTTTAATAACAGCGAAAGCACTTTAAAATGAATTAGAACTTAGAGATTTCAAAAAAATAGTTTTAACCCCGAATGGGACACGAAAGCGTACGTTTGGCCCTTAGAATTATGATTAGCGTCAATAACCATCGTGAGACGAGAGTCTTCAGATTACTATTTTCTGCTTAAATAAACTCTGAAAAAATTATTTCATATACCGGTGACTTGTCAAATCCCCGAAGAACATAATTACTGCATATCGATTCACGTAATTATAATTTTAATAACATTTTTAGTTCCCTTTAGTGACAATCTTATTCTCTTAAGCATTATCTACCTAGCTAAACATAGTAACTCCCGAGAACACTAGTTTGATTACGAGTCCCTGTGGGATCGATATCTTTTATTACTACGCGATAAACTGCCCACTTGCAGTTAAGTTGTATTAGACATAGAAAGTCGCGATCAAGTTTTTGGCGCCGTTGCCGGGGACCCGTTTAGTCAATAGTGTAACCTTCTGTTACGCCGTATAGACTAGGTTAACAATTTCATTTTTCCTTTACTAGTGTTGTCGATTGTATGCCAAGTAATCGCCCACAAGGTGATATCTTAAAACCTTCAGTCGCAGAACTAGAGCGCTTCTTACATTTAAGAAGTTGAATCATTGAGTACCAACTCAAACATAACATTCCCGATCCTCACACTCCCATTCCCAAATCCGAAGAAGAATCAAAGATGGCTGAAGCACCTCAAAACAAACCGCTGAAGGCATACGCTACACCCTCTCAGATGGAGCCTAGAAGTAGCATTGCTGCCCCAGCTATTACTCGAAACGATTTTGAGCTGAAACCATCATTGCTGTCAGCTGTACAACAAAACCAATTCTCAGGAAATGCAACTGAGGATCCAAACGAACATTTAACGAAGTTTGTACAATACGCAGACACAGTGAAAGCAAATGGAGTAACTCCAGACGCGATAAGACTTCGTCTTTTCCCATTCTCTCTTAGAGACAGAGCGTGGACATGGTTACAATCCTTACCATCCAACTCTGTTACGACGTGGGAACAGTTGAAGAACGTCTTCTCAGCGAGATATTTTCCGCCAAGCAAAACTGCTATGCTTAGACCTCAAATCAACGAATTTCAACAAAAAGATACTGAATCTCTTTACGAAGCATGGGAACGATTCAAAGATATGATGAGAACATGTCCTCACCACGGTCTAGAAGACTGGGTGACAATCCATACTTTCTATAATGGGCTTTTATACAATACCAGATTGACAATAGACGCTGCCGCGGGCGGTGCACTTATGGATAAGTCATACAACGAAGCCTATCAACTAATCGAAAACATGTCTCAGAACCACTGCCAATGGGGAGGTGAACGCACTCCAACAGAGAAAACCACAGCGAAAGGTGGGATGTACGAGATCAGCAACCTTGAAAAGTTCAACGCTAAAGTAGATGCTCTAGCACAGAAAATTGACAGTCTGACCGTTAACCCCACTGCAACCGTCGCTGCCGTAACTCCAAACTGCGAGTTATGCGGAAGCACCACTCATAATGCGCCCGAATGCCCATTGCTAGCCGGAATCTCACCAGACCAAGTAAATTATGCTCAAGGAAATCCTTACGCAAATACTTACAATCCAGGTTGGAGAAATCATCCAAACTTTTCTTACAAAAGCGATAATGCATTGCAAATGCCTACTGCTTCGCCAGGATATCAGAAACCAGCTGCTGCTCAGACTGCACCTAGGAAATCAAACCTCGAGTTGATGATGGAAAAATTCATAGCTACTCAAGCTCAAAAAAACAAAGAATTCCTGAATCAAAACATACACACTAGCGAGCAAATTAAACGGTTGACCGAAAAAGTAGACGCTTTAGCCACCCACAACAAAATGTTAGAAACACAGATATCACAAGTGGCTCAACAACAAGCCTCTGCTGCCGCACCCGCTGGCACATTTCCTGGACAACCCGAACAGAATCCAAAAGGCCAAGCAAATGCTGTAATACTAAGAAGTGGAAAAGAATTGGACGAACCGATCGATCCGAGGACCGAAAACTCAGCCATGCAACAAAAACCAACTGAACAAGCAGAAAAGGAATCCGAGTTAGAGAAGAAGGAAGAAAATGAGAAGGAGGATACCGCAAGTGAAAAAACGCAAGCACCTCCAGCGCCATATAAACCACCTATCCCTTATCCTCAAAGATTAATAAACTCTAAAACTTCAGGACAGTTTAAGAAATTTGTAGAGCTCCTAAAATAATTGAATATTACTATTCCTTTTACAGAAGCAATAACTCAAATGCCGTCATACGCTAAATTTCTCAAAGAAATCCTGTCAAATAAGAGAAAGATCGGGGATAAAGAGACAGTTACACTTACTGCAGAGTGTAGCGCTATAATTCAAAACTGCATGCCTCCTAAATTAAAAGACCCAGGTAGTTTCTCCATACCCTGCGTCATAGGAAACTTCGTGATAGACAAAGCTCTATGCGATTTAGGAGCCAGTATCAGTGTTATGCCCTTATCTATATGCAAAAAGATGAATATGGGAGACCTAAGACCAACCAAAATGTTCGTACAATTAGTTGACCGATCAGTAAAATATCCCGTCAGAATACTGGGAAACGTTCCAGTATGCATAGGACAATTCTACATCCCAACCGACTTCATAATCATGGACATCAAAGAGGACTCTGTTACCCTAATTAACCTAGGAAGACCGTTCCTACCTACAGCCAGAGCTATTATAGACGTGAAGAAAGGAAGATTAACATTTGAAGTAGGAGAAGAAAAGATAGAGTTCATTCTCACCAAGTTCTTACAAGCACTAGCCATAGACGATACCTACTATTTAATAGACGAAATTGACAAATGCATAAGAGAACTTGAAAATGAAGAGACCACGTATTCAGAAATAATAAAGATTCAAATACCCGATATTTCTGAAGACGATGATTGGCATAAACCATATAAAGACGACAGCCTAAGCGAAAGCTTAGCACTGACCCCAAACCATATGCCAGGTCCGAAGAACCCATCTTTAGAACTTAAAACACTACCCAAAAACCTTAGATATGAATTCCTAGACGATGAACTAAAAAGACCAGTGATAGTCAACGCCGACTTAGGACAACCAGAAACCGTAAAGCTATTAGAAGTCCTAAAGAAGTACCCCACCGCGTTAGGCTATAACATAAGCGATCTAAAAGGTATAAGCCCTTTAATCTGTATGCATCGAATTACAATAGACGAAGACTTTAAAACCTCTAGAGAGCATCAGAGGAGACTGAACCCCATCCTAAGCACTATAGTCAGAGATGAAGTAAAGAAATTGCTAGATGCAGGAATCATCTATCCAATCTCCGATAGTGAATGGGTCAGCCCAGTTCATGTCGTACCAAAGAAAGGAGGAGTCACAGTAGTTAAAAACGAAAAAGGCGAATCAATAACAAAAAGAGTCCTGACTAGAAGCGGGATGTGCATTGATTATAGGAAGCTTAACAAGGCCACACGAAAAGATCACTTCCCGTTACCCTTCATAGACCAAATGTTGGAAAGATTAGCCAAACATTCATATTTCTGCTATCTAGATGGCTATTCAGGATTTTTTCAAATTCCCATTCATCCTGATGACCAAGAAAAGACTACATTCACCTGTCCTTATGGTACTTTTGCTTACCGCCGAATGCCGTTCGGACTCTGTAATGCTCCAGCAACCTTCCAAAGATGCATGATGGCAATCTTCACAGATTTCATAGACGACATCATGGAAGTATTTATGGACGATTTCTCGGTATGTGGACAAAGTTTCGAAGGATGCCTACAAAACATAGAAATGGTATTAGAACGTTGTGTAAAAGTGAACCTCGTCCTAAATTGGGAAAAATGCCATTTTATGGTCCGACAAGGAATAGTTCTAGGACATGTCATATCGAATAAAGGAATTGAGGTCGACAAAGCTAAAATAGAGATTATAAAAGATCTCCAACCTCCAAAATCCGTACGAGAAATACGGAGTTTTCTAGGACATGCCGGTTTCTACCGAAGATTTATAAAAGATTTTTCAAAAATCACAAAACCTTTGACCGTCCTGTTGATGAAAGATGTTGAGTTCGTCTTCGACGACGACTGTCTAAAAGCATTCGAAACATTAAAATCAGCCCTCATCACCGCACCGATTATGCAACCACCAGATTGGCGACTACCGTTTGAAATCATGTGCGATGCGAGTGATTATGCCGTAGGCGCAGTTCTAGGACAAAGGAAGGACAAGAAACTCCATGCCATCTACTATGCCAGTAGAACCTTAGATCCTGCCCAAATGAACTACGCCACAACAGAAAAGGAACTTCTAGCAGTTATATTTGCGCTTGACAAATTTCGTTCTTACCTAGTAGGAGAAAAGATTATCATATACACAGACCACGCTGCCATTAGGTACATAATAAGCAAAAAGGATGCCAAACCAAGACTATTGAGATGAATCCTGTTATTACAAGAGTTTGACTTAGAAATCAAAGATAAGAAAGGAACCGAGAACGTTGTTGCAGATCACTTATCCCGAATAGAAGGCATCAAACATGAACCAGTACCGATAAATGACGATTTCCCGTACGAACATCTGATAGCCAAATTAGAAAGTGACATGCCTAACTCAATCTCGGAAGATCCAGAATTCGAAAAAGCCGTAGAAGCCGTCTATGCCCAAGTCACATTACCTTGGTATGCTGACATCGTTAATTACCTAGTTGCAGGCGTGCTTCCACCAGATCTCACTTATCAGCAAAAGAAGAAATTCTTCCACGATCTGAAACACTATTATTGGGACGAACCTCTGCTCTTCAAGAGAGGGGCCGACAACATATACCGTCGCTGTGTCCCAGAGGAAGAAATAGAAAATATCATTTCCCAATGCCATTCAGCACCATATGGTGGTCATGCTAGTACATCCAAGATGTACGCTAAGATTCTCCAAGCCGGCTTATTCTGGCCTAACCTCTGGAAAGACGTTCACATCGCTGTGCTAAAATGTGATCGATGCCAACGAACTGGCAACATCTCACGACGCGATGAAATGCCTCAAAAAGGAATCTTAGAGGTAGAAATCTTTGACGTATGGGGAATAGATTTCATGGGACCATTCCTGCCTTCTTTTGGTAATAACTACATACTCGTCGCTGTAGACTATGTGTCTAAATGGATAGAAGCCATTGCTGCTCCAACAAATGACACACGAGTAGTAATCAAACTCTTCAAGAACAAAATCTTTCCTAGATTCGGTGTACCCAGACTCGTCATTAGTGACGGCGGATCACACTTCATATCGCGAATATTTGATAAACTTCTTTCTAAATATGGAGTCCGACACCGAGTAGCTACACCCTATCATCCGCAAACTAGCGGCCAAGTAGAGGTCACGAACAGGGAAATAAAACAGATATTGGAAAAGACTGTCGCTACCTCAAGGAAAGATTGGTCATCAAAGCTAAATGAAGCTTTATGGGCTTATAGGACCGCTTTTAAGACACCAATAGGTACTACACCCTACAAATTAGTTTACGGTAAATCCTGCCATCTCCCTGTAGAATTAGAGCATAAGGCCTTTTGGGCCATTAAGACACTCAATTTCAACTACACTGAGGCAGGAGAGAAACGAATCTTGAACTTACATGAATTAGAAGAACTTCGATTAGACGCTTACGAAAATGCCCGTATCTACAAAGAACGAACTAAAAAATGGCATGATAAACGTTCAGTCAAGAAACAATTCAGTGTGGGAGACATCGTACTGCTATTTAATTCAAGATTAAAACTCTTCCCAGGTAAACTAAAATCTAGGTGGTCCGGACCTTATGAAGTGACTAAAGTACTTCAGAGTGGAGCTGTTGAAATTACCGATAAGACGAATGCACCGTTTATCGTAAACGGGCAACGTCTAAAACATTATAATAAGAACGAAAACAGCCCTCAAGTCTGCAGTATAGCATTGCTTGAGCTTCCAGCTCAAACACCCAAATACCTTGTCACCAAGCTATCGTCAGGCTTTAGACGTTAAAAACAGCGCTTACTAGGAGGCAACCCAATTTTCCCGCATTTTTCCTCGTTACTGTATTTCATTTTTATTTAAAATTCTACTTTGAAACTTTAACAAAAATTCTAAACTAAAAATTGCCACTATTTTTACTTTCTTTTATTTTCATATTTTTATTTTGTAATCCTCTTTTATCTTTTGTTTTTCCACCTTTCGCTTTTCTTAAAATCCTGACTTCAAATTTCTGTTTTAAACTTTTCAGGATTTTAAAAGTCTTCAAAACCTTCCTCCTGTTTTTCTCCGACTTACCTGCGAGTATGGTCGCGTACGACTTCACCAAGGTTCATTTTCGAGGACTAGCTCAAAAGGAAAGATTTGAAGCATTGATTGAGAGAGAACTAGCCTTAACGCTGTATTATGATAAGTCTACCATGGAGAAACTCGGAATCACTGATAGCATCCAATACCTGTTCAATCAACTAGGTTGGGAGAACACTGCTTTGAAAACCCGTTTTGCTACCTATAAGGATCTCACCTACGAATTCCTTAGTTCCTTCAGGTACCTACCCAACTATGGTTTTGGATCCAACACAGAGCTGATCACCTTTAGGATGTTTGGAATGGACCAAACCCATAGCCGAATGTCATTAGCTAACCTCCTAGGATTTCCTAGCGGACCGCATGTGTTCATCAGTGCAGAAGATGATGATCTTGATTTTGAACTCAATCAATTCTGGGGTAGAATCACAGGCGACTATCACCCTGAACCAGACAAAATGTATAATGATGAGATTCATAACCCAGCTTTCAGATACTTTCATAAGATACTAGCTCACACCCTTTTCGGGAAAGAAGAAAATATTACTACAGTATCTAAAGAAGAGTTATTCATCATGTTCTGTGCTTCTCAGGGCCGTATAGTGAATGCAGTACCTTTCATGATGAGATCCTTCCGACGCCTCACTCAGGACCCACAATCACCTATCCTAATAGGAGGCCTCGTGACAATGATTACCCACGAGCTTGGCCTTAGATTCCACCTAAATGCAAGCACTAGTTTTGGCACCATCCGACCCATGAATATCCAGTTCTGCTTTAACAGGCGCATTTTAAGAACTATGGGACCTGGACCTTATGAGTACCTCATCAATGAAAAACCTGTCCAGCTATTCACATTGCCAAATCATCAGATGACAAGTATCCACAACAAGGACAACTGGCTTTATGAATTGGATGAGCCTATGGGACCTCCTTCACCTCAATCAACACCACAGAACTACATGTACGACAGTGATCACATCTCTGAAGCACACGATTATATGTACTATGAGGATGCTGTATCAGAAACTGAAGTAGACCCTATGACTCCTCCGCATTACAACACCTATCCTGAGCCCATTCCTGAGGAGACCACGAACAAAATGGATATTGTTCTGCACCGATTGGAAAACATTGACGCAGCTCTGACTACTGTAAAAGACGACATCACAAGCATACACAGCGAACTCGTAGTCTTCATGGACTTAGTCTGTGACCAGCTCGACTACTACGCCCGGAAGTTTGATGAGTTGAAGGCACGAAAAGAATAGATATTAGCTATATTTTAGTTTAGTTTAGTCTTTCTACTTTCCGTCCGTTTTCAATTATTTTGATTTTTGCATTGTTAATTTTCCTATGTATTACATTACAACAATTCTAATTACTTGTTATTTCAATTATAGTCTTTATTCATTTATTCGGTTTTTACATTATTCTTTGTTTATTGGCCGATATAATACATTGCCATATCATTTATAGGCCTAAAAATCCTTGCAAGAACACCCTCGAAGCAAAATTCTGCGTTCTGCAGATTTTGCTAGTGTGACGACCGTCACAGATACGTGACGACCGTCACGAGCCCAAAACTGTTATCTGATATAACAGGGGTTGCGTTTTCTCTCCCACTCATCTCCTTTCAACTTCCAATCATCAAGAACTCACACCCTACTCCCAATTTTCGTTTTCCCCACCTTGCACCATATATCCCAACTCCCATCTCAACTTCCTACTACACTTCTGTCACATTTTTCCACTCCACAAAACCACCTCAATCCACATTTCCTCAGTATCCTCCAACAATGGAGAGAAACAACAAAACCCCAGACCTCAGCAACATTGTGTTCAGCGACGGTGACTCCGGAGAGAGACAGCGAGCCAACTATATCGCCTTCCACCAACGGTCGCTACAGCCGACCCACTATCCACATATCCCATCGCTCACAGCTCGGACTCCTTGACGACGTCACTTGGATGCTTCAAAGAGCCGGCATCTGGAACCTCTGCACCAATCCACTGCCGACGTACGAACAACTCACCCTCGAGTTCCTAAGTTCGTTCACCTATGTCACTTCCAGCGGCGACCTCAGCCAACACTCCGGTGCCGCATGCTTCCGGATGTTCGACACGAACTATCAAGTGAACCAGAACCAGATTGCCGCCATCTTACAATTCCCTCGCGGCGACAATGCTCACCGCCGCCTCACCGACCAGTTTCAGCATGAAGCCTTCGCGCTCTGGTACCAGTTAACCGGCATCAATGCCGATGGTTGGGATTCTCTGCACGCAGCGCATATCCACAACCCGACCATCCGGTATTTCCACCGAGCATTAAGCAACACCATCTTCGCCCGGGATAACAACCATAAGGTGAACTCGAAAGAGCTCTTCTTTCTCCGCTGTGTCTTCAACAATGAGCCCATCAACGCCGCTCCGTTCCTCCTAGCCCACATTCAGGCCAACTGTAACTGTGGCTCTAAGCCATTTTACTTTGGCGGGATTGTCACTACCATTGCACTTGGGCTGAACCTCGGTGACCGCCTCCAGCACCTCCATGCCATTCCCTCGGTGTTCCTCAACACCAACCACTGCAGAGCCTCTCACCTCATTCGTTCCAGAGCCGATGGCAAGTACCACCCGGTAGTGCGTGGCAAAACCGTCCGAAGCATCATCCTTCCATCACGCACCCGGATGCAACAGAGTATCGTACCAACTGGCTATTTGACCTCGATGCCCCTCCTGCTGCCGCTGCTCCAACTCAGAGCCACATCCAAGGTTCTGATGATGAAATCCAAGCTGAGTTGGATAGACCAGAGCAACCGGAGGCATCGCAACCTCTTCCTTCCGAAGGTACATCCTACCGCCGCCGCCGCCATCGTCCAGAGCCCGACTACTCCGAAGCAGACCTCCGCCGCTCTCTCGACCAGCAGGCCCAAATACTCGCTATGATGCAGCAGCAGAATCAGCGAGCAGAGCAGTTCGAAGCTTGGCATCGGACCCATATGCAACAACTACAGACCGGCCAAGAAACCATTACTGAGAACTTGGTGAATCTGACCTTGCAGTTCGAAGGACTCCGTGTCTATGTCTACCACACCGGAGCAATGAGTTTTGAGGACCAAGTCGACCAAGTCAGAGCCAGAGGACGCGAGCGAGGACGTGACCAAGGCAGAGGCCGTGATTAGTTATCATTTTCCTTATTTGTTTACTATATTTTCAGTTTCTTGTATTTTCATTTCCCTTGTATCTCCCTCTCGCATTCCTTTAAATCAGTGGGGACACTGATTGAGATAGTGTGGGAGCGGAGCGTTTATTTCCCATTCCATTGTACTTTGAATTCCGTAATTTCCATTTCAAACATTTTCACGTTTTAGCAAATAAAAGCTCTTTTATATATCTTTTTCCTGTTACGCAAACATCCCCACTTTATTCGACGTAAACAAAAATTTTTCGTTCGTTCCTCAAAAGCAAAAGCATCACGAGAATGCGCCCAAGTTCAAACCAAGTTTTGAAACTCTGAGGAGACGACAATTCTAACAAAACCAGTATCGTCCTGACACCTTAGATCTCCGGTTTATGCGAGTCGATTTCACTATCTACGTGTACCAAAGTTTCAAGTGTCTACACAAACTCAGCCCCAAGTAGTTTATACTAGCATTCAGCACCATCCTAAAACACTTCTAAGCGAGCGACCGATGCAAATAAGTGTATGATCTCCAAAAAGATGAAAAATCATGAAAAGAAAGCCATATAGCCAAAAATATAAAGACGCGTTTCCCTCTAAGTTAGGTGCTCCTCACCCGAGCATTTAGCCCAACGACACGAAAACTCATTGAAAAATCAATGATATAAGCTTATGATCATTGAAAAAGATCATAGCAAGAAATGAGATCATATTCACTAACAGGTCGACTTGCCATGAAAGTGTATGGACAACGGGCTTAATGTGATTGTGCTAGAACAAACAGGGTGAACTTGCCGCGAGAACCTTGACACCAAGCTACAGTAGCATGACTGGGACCGATTTGCATAAGAAGGAGACCTCCGAAGACTTATAGTCCAGTGTCGTCACCGTACTCGTTTTGTTCTTACTAAGAATCCCGGTTTTTCCCAGCTTTATGAATGAAGAAGATGCCTCGTGCTTGCCGACTTTTTCCAGTTTTACTTGAGGACAAGCAAAGATTCAAGCTTAGGGGAGTTTGATAACACGAAATCGTATATATATATTGATGTATAATTCAACTGATGTTTGACTGTTTTCGATCCGATTTCGGGTTCTTTCCGTGTTATTTGTCTGATATTTTGCAGGTATTTGATGATCATATCTAAACAAGGCAATATGAAGAAAAGAAGCAATCACAGATGAAATAGGGACGAAAACCGGATGAAAACAACATGAAAAACACATAATGCATATTTTGCTGCTGTAACGACCGTCACAGCTCCATGACGACCGTCACACGGGTGACGAACGTCACACACCGTGACGACCGTCATGCAGGCAAAAACGCCCAACTTCAAATGCACGTGCAAGATGCAGTTCCAAGTCCCAAATAGTGGACCACTACTCCCTGATATTTCTGCCTCAAAGTCCACCTTCTTCAAGTTATAACCGTTAGAATTCTATTTCTATAAAAAGGGAAGGAGGGGAGCTGAGAAAGGGAGCCGCATTCAGACAACGAAGTGCTGCCCAATTTCATTTCCAGAGCAAAAGTTCAGTTTTATTTCTTTCTATTTTTTTGTTGACTTTCATTTCTTCTGTAATTCCTATTTCCCTTGTACGATCAATTGGCACAAAGACCAGAATCCTGCCAACATTTGTGGAGGATCTGCCCAAAGGTCAATCGGAATATTTACAGGTTTTAAATTTTAATCGTAATTTTAGTTTTCATTATGATGCATGTTATTATTCATTGTTTTCATTTATGTTTTGCCTTTCCCAAATCCATGTCTAGCTAAATCAAAGTAATCGATATGTAATAATAATTCGGAAGGGATTTGATAATAACCGGTTGAAAACTTTCTTTTTCAAAAGTTGTTTATGGTCTGAGTGTTTAAATTTATTTACTGAATAAACTTCGTCGCGAAAGCGAGAACTTATTTAAAAGTAGTTTTGCCACGAAAGTGGGAAATTAATTAAGGTATGAACCAACAAGCGAAAGCTACGGCAAGACCAGATAGTAAACACTAGTCATTTGTTTTAATAACAGCGAAAGCACTTTAAAATGAATTAGAACTTAGAGATTTCCAAAAAATAGTTTTAACCCCGAATGGGACACGAAAGCGTACGTTTGGCCCTTAGAATTATGATTAGCGTCAATAACCATCGTGAGACGAGAGTCTTCAGATTACTATTTTCTGCTTAAATAAACTCTGAAAAAATTATTTCATATACCGGTGACTTGTCAAATCCTCGAAGAACATAATTACTGCATATCGATTCACGTAATTATAATTTAAATAACATTTTTAGTTCCCTTTAGTGACAATCTTATTCCCTTAAGCATTATCTACCTAGCTAAACATAGTAACTCCCGAGAACACTAGTTTGATTAGGAGTCCCTGTGGGATCGATATCTTCTATTACTACGCGATAGACTGTGCACTTGCAGTTAAGTTGTATTAGACATAGAAAGTCGCGATCAAGCACCCCTCACGTCCGTTGTACTCAATGAGATCCACGCTTGTTGTCTAATATATGGGTGAAAACACTAACAAAAGGCTGGCTCATAAGGACAAAAGAAAGGAAAAGAGACTCGATAGAGCATCGCTGCTCTATGCCTACGTATTCCCTCGTGCAATGGGAAAGTTAGAGTCAACGTAGTTCGGAAAACTACAGGTGAAAGGGGAGAAGGTTGCTCGCCAAGACATCACCGTCTTATACATACATATTCTCATCTGGTATGAGAAATCAGAGCAAACGTAGTTCGGGCTGACATAACCACTGGTTGGTTCAAGTGTTTTAACTGAGGAGAGTTAAACCATCGTTCTAGCAGTTAGGTGTATTGCTGCTCGACCATTGGAGACTTAGGCGATACCTGTTTGCGGTAGAACGAAGACTTAAAACACTCTTTCTGAAAATGATTTTCAAACAATCCTGAGAGATAAAAAGGTTTGATCTTTTGTTTTGTGTTTTTTTATGAAGAAGTGAATTGAGTTAAGTTTGCAACTCATGTTGCACTAAAGACTATGACTTGAGACTGAATGCGTCCAATATCTCCCAAAGGGCATACGCTAAACACTCTAGACAGATTGAGAGGAGGCCCCCCAACTATCATTCCTCAAGTACTTAAGGCTCGTAGCATACAACATTTATCATCCTTTATTAAGTGTCTTAAGAGATTATCAGATGAGAAGAGAAGACACAAACTCTAAGGGGAAACAAATCAACCCTAATGTTGTCAAGAACAATGCTCCTAAAGTTGGGATTAAGAGGGGAAGAATTTACCCTAATGTTATCATGCAAAGGATTGAACACCTATTGTCTCTCCTACTCCCATCTTAAATAGAGGGACTAGGAATCCTAAGGGATCATGGCAAAATACCAAGTAAACAACAAATAATTCAATCACAGATGAAATGAAAAATCAGAAGAAGTTGACTTAAACAAGTCAAAACAATTTAAACATGGTTTACAAAGATGCAAAGATGGGATATGAGAATCAAATGATGCAACAAAGACAAATGATCAAAACAAGTTGACTTAAACAAGTCAAAAAGAGTTAGATGAAATGGGAGAAGTTACAACTCCTACAACCATTCAAACATCAACCACTTAAGCAAAGCTAAACAAAAAGCAAAACCAAAAGACCATGATCAAAGAGAAGATGGGAGAAAGAAGCTTGGGAAGCAAGCACATATAAAATATCTCAACCAAACAATTCAAATTGATCATGTAAAAGAAATGAGCAAACAAGTGCTAAAAGTGATGCATCATTCAAGGCAAACTCAAAGCATACACATGAACACCAAATCACCTTGAATGTTGATCAAAGCAAGTGGGGCAGAAGTGAAACCAAGAGATGAAAGCTCAAATCAAGGTAAGAAGCAATGCACAAACAAGAACCAAGTCAAGGCAAATGGAAGAACCAAAGTTCTATCTCATGTTCTAAACTTAAAAACAAGTGGAAATGCCTAACTTCCAAGTAACTTATGAAACAAGTTACAAAAATGTGTGACCTAAAAATCAAGAACCAGCACCTTAATCATTTCATAAACAAACATCAAGACTCATACGGTGCATATGGAATCTATAAAAGTCATTTCCCAAAGGAACTAGGTCAAACTAGTTTGTATGAATCTCTCCTAAGACGACTTGACTTGCAAGCTTCATCAAAAATAGGAGAATTGTTCAATAAAATCCAAATAAAATCTCAAACCAAGATAAAACAAGTGGAAAACAGAAACAAAAGTTTCATGGTCAAACTCATCTCAAGGCATCACCAAATAAATCAATTATCAAGGGTGTTCCACCTTATCGAGGGACAATAAAAGTCAACTCAAAGTCAAATGAAAAATGATTAATGGCATTGACAATCACCCTCAAAGATGCCTCAATCCCTCAACTAAGTGAGGGAGAATCCTTGATCATAGGCGATAAGGATTTGAAGTCCAAACAATCATGATCATACAAAGTAAACACCATAAAACATTTTTAATTGAAAATTTGAAATAAAATAGAAAAATAAATAAAATCAAAAATAAAAATAATAGAAAATTAAATGACATCTTAAAATAATTGAAAACATTTTTTATTGAAATTTTTGATAATGGAAACTATTTTTAAAATAAATAAATGAAAAAGAAATGAAAAAGAAATAAAATTAGTGGAAAACCAAGGGAGGTGAATTCAACAAACAAGATTGAACTAAATTCCTTCACACGCGCATGTGGGCCAACAATCTGGGGGTGGGATTAGCAACTGGGCAAGGCCCAATGCCATCTCAAACCATTCCCAAGTGAAACTACGGGTGAAAGGGGAGAAGGTTGCTCGCTAAGACATCGTCGTCTTATACCTACGTATTCTCGTCTAGTATGAGAAATCAGAGGAAACGTAGTTCGGGCTGACACGACCACATATTGGTTAAGTGTTTTAACTTAGTAGGGTTAAACCTTCATTCTAGCAGTTAAGTGTATTGTTGCTGGACCATTGGAGACTTAGGCGTTACCTGTTTGCGGTAGAATCAAGACTTAACACACTCTTTCTCAAAATGGTTTCCAAACAATCCCGAAGGATGAAAAGGTTTGACATTTTGTTTTGTGTTTTTTATGAAGAAATGAATTGAGTTAAGTTTATAACTCATGTTGCACTAAAGACTATGACTTGAGAGGGAATGTGTCGCATATCGCCCAAAGGGCATACGCTAAACACTCTAGACAGATTGAGAAGAGGCCCCCAACTATTATTCCTCAAGTACTTAAGGCTCGTAGCATACAACATTTATTATCCTTTATTAAGTGTCTTAAGAAGTTAGGAGATGAGAAGAGAAGACACAAACTCTAAGGGGGACTGATCAACCCTAATGTTCTCATGCAATGTGCTCCTAAAGTTGGGATTAAAAGGGGAGGAATCTACCCTAATGTTATCATGCAAAGGATTGAACACCTAATGTCTCTCCTACTCCCATCATTAACGGAGGGACTAGGAATCGTAAGGGATCATGGCAAATGACCTAGTAAACACATAGCAATTCAATCACAAATGAAATAAAAGAAAGAGAAGAAGTTGACTTGAACAAGTCAAATGCAATGCAAACATGAAAATAAAAGATGGAAAGATGAAATATGAGAATCAAATTATGCATCAAAAACAAGTGATCAAAATGATTTGAACAAGTCCAAAAGATGTGATATGAAATGGGAGAAGCTACAACTCCTACAACCATTCAAACATCAATCACTAAAACAAAAACCAAGCATAAGACACAAGCAAAAGCCATGATCAAATTGAACATGGGAAAAAAGAGGCTTGGGCAGAAAGCAACATGTAAAATATCTCAACCAAATATCTCACATTGATCATGAAGGAGCAAAGAGCAAACAAGAACAAAAAGTGATCCATCATTCAAAACAAACTCAAAGTAAGAACATGGATACTAAATTATCTTGAATGAGGACCAAAGCCCAAGGGGATGAAGTGAAATCATAAGAGAAAGGTTCAAAACTAAGTGGAAAACAAATCCTAAGCAATAACCAAGTTAAGGCAAGAGGAAGAAACAAAGTTCAATTCCATGTTTTGACACTTAAAATCAAGTGGAATACCCTAACTTCCAAGTAACTTGTAACACAAGGTACACAAGTGTATGACCTAAAAATGCAAGACCAACACCTTAATCATGTCAAGAATGAGTATCAAGACTCATAGGGTGCATATGGGATCCATCAAAGTCATTTCCCAAAGGTACTAGGTCAAACTAGTTTGTAAGGACTTCCTCCAAGATGACTTGACTTGCAAGCTTCATCAAAAATAGAAGAAATGTTCAATAAATTCCAAATAAAACACACAAAGTAACTAGGTTCGATGGCAAACAGAAGCCAAAGTTTCAAAGAAAAACTCAATTTTAGGCATCACCAAATAATTTGACTAACAAGGGCGCTCCACCTTTTTGAGTATTAACAGAGGGTCAAGAAAAGTCAAATAAAGGTCAACCCTAAATTGATCAAACATGAACCAAAATCACCCTCAAGGGTACCTCAATCCATCTTCTAAATGGAGAAGTAACCTCAATCATAGGGGATTTGAATTGGAGGTTCAAATGTATATGCTCAAACAAAGGCAACAATAAAAACACCTCAGTTTGCAAAATTAAAATAAAATTGCAAAATAAAATAAAATAAGAAACAAAAATTATGAAAAATTAATTAAGGTCTTGAAATGTGAGAAAAATATTTTTGGGTAATTAAAAGTATTTTTAAACAATAAAAATAAAAGCTAGAATTAAAATGAAATAAAAATAAAATAAGGCAAGGGGGTGTGGCCAGCAAAAACCAATGAACTGAAACGCGTGCAAACTGAAAATGGGCTGCAAAATAGGGGGTGTGGATAGCGCATTTGGCCCATCTGATCCAAAGACTCCAGATTAATGAAATGATGCGTTTCATTAATTCCAGGTGGAGTCAACACACCACGCAACCAGGGTCAAGCCAATAACACGGACACACGCAATCAAGTCAAATGGTCCAACCATTCCAACTCAGCATTGACCTGAGAGTGAACCAGATGTCAGAGCTAGGGCTCTGGTTATCTTCTCCGGCCATATTGCCGGAGCTCTGTTCATATTTCTCAATAAACATGCATAAAATTGGTACCATTCAAAATATCTTGCAACAAGGATTTCAAATCCACAAATCAAACATCATAAATGTTCCAAATCAGAGAGAATCGAAGAGTTAAAGTTTGAACGTGTCATCTGAAAATGTGATCAAACAAGAACAATAACGAACCAAACATGTCCTACCATAAGCAAGGCTTCAGATGTGACCATTATGAGCTTAGATATGTGCCTAGAATGAGAGAAAAATGGAAGAGAAGCTTACTAAACAGAGAAACTCCGTTGGTTCTTCAGATGCGTGCAAGCTCTACTTTCTTCCTTCCAATCCACTCCTTATGCTTTCAGGAAAAGGAAACAAGCTTCAATTGCAATTCATTTTGGGTCAAAAACCAGATTCGAAAGTGGAAAGTGTTTGGAAAATTTGAAATTCTCTATGCTCTCTCCAGCTGCAAATCTCCATTCTGAGCATTAGGGCAACCTGGAATGCTTTTATATGATGGGTTTCTGATCACCATGCAGGCCCATGCTTCTTATTTTAAGTGATTTCAAAAAATGGACAAAAATATCAAGTTTCACATACACACGGGTTTTGCCATTTTCACACCACATGAGCTCAACAATTTGAAGTGTGTGGAATGTACAATTATTCTGAATTTGTTTGGGCTTTGCAAATGATCCATACCTCAAGTTTGAAATCAAAACTCTTTTAGGAAGAAATTTGAAAATGTGGCATTTCATGGCATTTTGTGTTGGTCCAATTGTGGTAAGTTTCCTCATGATCATGTGTTGGTGTAAAATGACTCAAAATGAGTAGCAAATATGACCTATAATGTACCAATTTCATACCATGACCAAAAATCAAGATTTCAATCTAAAAATCTCCCGCATGGCCATGTAATTCAACAATCCAAATGAATTTTGAGTTCAATAATGTGAATAAGACTTTTAGGCACAATTTTCATGTTGTTTGGAAATGCATTTGAGGTACATAAGTTCATGAACTTGACCATTGAAACAAATGACCTATAATGAAACTTTCCCAAAATACTGTTGCCTTCTGAGGTCCATAACTTGAGTTCCGCACATGAGAAATAGGAATTCTAGGACTTTTTGGAAAGCTAAGATCATGAGGAACAACTTTCATGTTCACTTAAAGTTGAGGGGAAACTTGCTTCTAACAAAATGCCTTGGAAGTGAGTTGACTTTTTGTTGACCAAAATTCTATTCATCTGAGACCCCTAACTTGTTGGCATCATAACTTGAGTTGTAAAAACCCAATGAATGAGTTCTTATACTCAAAATAAAGCTAAGAGCATGCTATACAAGTCTCGTGTTTTCATGAAAATGAGATTGAGCTTGCAACATAGGTGAAAATGGCCTTGAAGATGGGCACTAAAGAAGGGGATTTTACACTAAAATCATCTGAAACCCTAATTTAGTAACTTCTTCCACTCTTGATTCCTCTTGTTTTGATATTCTCATGACATCTTAGATGCTTCAAAATGACTTCCCATGGCTTGTATGACTTGAAGACCAGTTTGAAAACCTCTCAAGTCCACAGTTGACCTTGAGTTGACTAGATGAAACCCTAACTCCAAGTTCTTTGACTGAGGCTCTTGCAGATGAATTGGATGACTACACAAACCCCACCAAGCCTCTCCAAGGTACACAATGAAATTCAAAACCAAGTATTGTCCAAATGAATGATCTCATGAACTCCTGGTGATCCTCTGATGAGCCTCTGATGATCCTCAAGATGAGAGGTAATAACCTCACACCAATCTCTCCTTCCAAGGAGCTTTGACCCTTCTTCATGATGACGATAAACACTTGATGGCTTGCCTAAATATCTCTTGCTTGAGCTTGAAACCAAAGAGAACCTCCTCTTGAAGGGCACAACAACTCTTGTTACCCTGTTAAGAACAATGCTATGCAAATGCAAATGCTAGAATGCAATGAAACACAAGCCAAGTACAAGAAAAAAAAGGTTGGTCAAATTTTGGGGTACAACAGCTGCCCCTATTCAAACGACTTGGACCTGAAGGGAGGAAAAGCGAATGACTTTCAAACTTTCAAGGTAAAGACGGTTGAATACCAAAGAACCCGAAAATTTGCCAGCCGTAAAAGAAACTATAACTAATAACCGTAATCGATAAACTCTGTTGGGGAAAATGTCATAAGATGAACGCATCCATCAAAGACATCATTCTGTCGGGGTCTGGATACCACACAGGCAAGACAAATCATTGGCCGGGGTCTGGATACCGCGCATTCCAATAAAACCAAACGGTGTGAGCCGGGGTCTGGATACCACACGGGAAAAATAGAGAAACCATCACTAGCCAGGGTCTGGATACCACACATGCTAATGAAAACACCTGGTGTTAGTCAGGGTCTGGATATCGCACGGGCTTGGGCCAAATAAAAACCGGCGAAAGCCGGGGTCTGGATACCACACGGTGTTGAGCCAAATAAAACCGGTGGAAGCCGGGGTCTGGATATCACACGGGTTTGAGCCAAATAAAACCGGTGGAAGTCGGGGTCTGGGTACCACATGGGCTATGGAAATAAACCAGTGAGAGTCAGGGTCTGGATATCGCACAACCTGAAGAGATAAACCGGAGGAGAGCTGGGGTTTGGATACCGCACAGCCTAAAAGAATGAACCAGAGGAAGCCGGGGTCTGGATACCACACGGGCTTGAGCAAGTAAAATTGGTGGAAGTTGGGATCTGGATATCACACGGGCTAAAGGGAATATATCGATGTAAGCTGGGGTCTGGATACCCCATAGGCTAAAGAAATCATCGTAATCTGCCAGGGTCTGGATACCGCACAAGCGAAAGAAACAGTCACTAACCAGGGTCTGAATGCCACACATATTAATGAAATAAACCGATGTGAGCTGAGGTCTGGATACTGCACAGGCTCAAGAAACAAACCGATATCAGTCGGGGTCTGGATACCACACGGGCTAATGAAAATCGCCGTTAGCCGGGGTCTAGATACCAAGCAGGCTAAAAAATAAACCATCATCTGTTGGAAATACACCTGAAAACAAGAGGTAACAACCTGGCTTATGTTTCAAAGGAACATGTTTGAATATAGCGTAATGCTCCATACGAAATGGGAATGCTACGCGTTTGGGAAGATGCTATGCAAAATGCAAATGCAAAGGAACCATTCCAGCGAAACTAAATGCTGAAGAGAGGAAACCAGCTCCACTAGGGATGACTGGGTGCCAAGTACGATTGGACTTATGCTGGGGAAAACATGCCCTGGATGGCTTCCTGGAAGAGAACTCTCCTGGGTAAACTGTTCTGCTGAGAATAAAAATCCACTCCGCTAGGGGTCACAAAATCAACTCTGCTGAGGAAAGTGGCCCTGGATGGCCTACCAGAATACAACTCTTTTGGGGAACAAACAACTTGGCTGGGGAAACGAATCCATTCTACTAGGGAAATCAGCCCTGGATGGCCTTTCAGAATATGACTCTACTGGGGAAGTAAAGCAAACTGTGGGGAAATCAATCCACTCTAACAAAGATTCTGCTCTGCTGAACATTTGAATCCACTCTGATAGGGATAATGAGTAAGATTTACTGGGAAGATATCCCAAACTCTCTCTGCTGAGGATGGAGAATAACAATTCTCCGAGTCAATCCCATTCTGTGGGGAAGAAAACATTCCACTGACTTCTCTGGGGACCTGCAAGGGATGAGAATTAACTGGGGAAACAACCTGAAAGAAAATCACTCTGACGAATACCAATGACCAACTGGATTCTGCTACGGACAATAACTCCGATGGGGTTCACCCAATGAGGGAATCAACATCTACCTCTGCTTGGAGAAATGAGTAATAAACTCAACAAAATTAACGTCTGTTTCGTGAATTGAGTCCCTGACTTGGACTCTGAGGGGAAAGGAGTTAAAGATTTATACTCTATGGGGGTAACAACACTGCACTCATCCCACTGCTAGTAGAATAATCCCAAATACCTGTTGGGGATAGCCAAGAACTCGACCTGCTAGGGAGGAACTAGTCATACTCCGCTGGGGATAACTTTCTGGAATAACCTCAAGAACGAGAGCCCTGCAACAAATACAAACAAAGTATCCTATATATAACAAGAGCTATCTCGGTTATTGTCCATGACATCATTCAAGCAAATCAAAGTTTTAATCATGATTAGCAGAGCCTACAAGTTTATGTATGCAAAGTTTTATCAAAAACAGCAGGCGTTTTTTGCAAACAAAACAGTAAAAGCTAAAATAAAAACAAGCACAGAAGCTTTTTGAATAATATAACTTCATTGATAAATGGCCTGTAAATAGGAAAATTTACAACAGACGCAACTCCTGAAAAGAGAAAGTTGCGCAAATAGTACAGAGATACAACAGATATACAAAATGTCGGCAATGTGGTACAGATAACCAGCATGTGTCGGCTCATCTATGACTCGCATGACTTTGATGCTTCTCCAATGCTTCGTCCTCTAAAAAGACTGACTTGATTGGTTGACCCTCGGATCCTCCCAGAATCCACTGTGTTCGAAGGAACAATACGCAGACCGCAGTCATTTGCTTTTTCACATCCCTAACTTTTGCCTGAATCGCCCTTGCGGGTTTTCGATTCACCGGGATACCCATTTCTGCCAAAGTCGCCTTTTCAAGTTTTCAAATTTGCGGGTTTACATCTTTTCTTTTTATCCCTAATTTTTGCTCGAACCTATTCTTTTTATTGTTCCTTGGGATGCCCCATTTTTGCCTGGATTTTCTTTTTTCTTTCCAGTGGGTCTATTTTAAGCAAAGTATTTTTTAACTGCTTCTGCATTCACAAGGGATGTGAAATCTTCGCCATCCATGGTTGACAAAAGTAAGGCTCCTCCTGAGAAAACCTTCCTTACAACATATGGACCTTTGTAGTTGGGAGTCCATTTTCCCCTGTGATCTGTCTGTGGAGGGAGAATCCGCTTCAGACCTAAGTCACCTGCCTGAAAGCTCCGAGGGTGCACCTTCTGATTGAAAGCTTTCTTCACCCTGCTTTGATACAAATGACCATACGCAATGAGTGCCAATCTTTTCTCGTCCATCAGACTGAGTTGATTCAATCTGTTCCTCACCCATTCTCCCTCATAAAGTTTAACATCAACCAAAACTCTCAAAGAAGGAATCTCGACTTCCAATGGTAGGACAACTTCCATACCAAACACTAGCGAGAAGGGAGTTGCCCCAGTTGAAGTACGTACCGAAGTACGATATCTGTGTAATGCAAAGGGCAACATCTCGTGCCAATCTTTATAGGTCACAACCATCTTCCACACAATCTTCTTTATGTTCTTATCGGCTGCCTCGACAGCGCTATTCATCTTCGGACGATAGGGAGAAGAGTTGTGATGCTCAATTTTGAAACTCTGGCACAGTTCCTTCATCATCTTGTTATTCAAATTTGAACCATTATCAGTAACGAATCTCTCGGGCACTCTGTAACGATAGATTATGTCCTTCTTAATGAATCGAACCACGACTTGTCTGGTGACGTTGGCGAAAGAAGCTGCTTCAACCCACTTAGTGAAATAATCAATTGCCACTAAGATGAAGCGGTGTCCATTGGATGCAGTCGACTCAATCCCCACATGGAGAAGAGTCAGAGAGACGCCATGACATTCAAAGGACTTGGCGAAACATGCATCTTATCGGCATAAATCTGGCATTTATGGCATTTCTTGGCGTATTTGAAACAATCAGACTCCATAGTCAACCAATAGTAGCCTGCCCTCAACAATTTTCGAGACATTGCATGTCCGCCTGCATGCGTTCCAAAAGCACCTTCGTGGACCTCTTCCATAAGCAACCATGCTTCTTTTTTATCCACACATCTCAACAGAACAAGATCAAAATTTCTTTAATATAGTACATCATCTTTGTTCAGATAGAAATTTCCAGACAGTTTTCTCAAGGTCTTCTTATCCCGACTCGATGCCCCAGGATAATATTCTTGATTCTTGAGAAAGTTTCGAATATCATAATACCATGGCTTCCCATCTGAAGCTTTCTCTATTGCAAATACGAACATTGGCCTATCAAGGCGTGAGATGACAATTCTCAGAGCGTCGTTCCAATAATTCACCTTGTACATCGAGGATAAGGTATCCAAGGCATCCACCATCTGATTTTCTGCTCTTGGCACATGATGATAATCTACCCTATTGAAGAAAGGTAGAAACCTCCTTGCATAGTTCATGTAGGTAATCAGGTTAGGCTGACGAGTCTCCCATTCTCCCTTGATTTGATTTACTACCAAAGCTGAATCACCATAAATATCAAGGTTCTTGATTCTCAGATCAATCGCTTCTTCAATACCCATGATACATGATTCATGTTCAGCTTCGTTATTGGTGTAGGGAAATGTTAACCTGGCAGTAAATGGTATGTGGGAACCATGGGAGTGGTAATAATTGCCCCAATTCCGCTGCCATAAGAGTTAACAGCACCATCAAAAATCATTTGCCGTTAGGAACTCAGCTCAGGACCTTCATTAGGTAACGACTCATCGCAATCCTTAATTTTCAAGAACATGATATCCTCATCAGGAAATTCAAACTTCATCGGCTGATAGTCATTGATTGGTTGCTCTGCGAGATCTTCTGAAAAAACACTCCCCTTGATAGCCTTTTGGGAGATGTATTGAATGTCATATTCTGTCAAAACCATCAGCCATCTAGCAATCCTTCCCGAAAGTGCTTGCTTTTCGAACACGTACTTAATTGGATCCATCTTTGGAATCAGCATGGTTGTGTGATTCAACATATACTGCGTTAGGCGTTTGGCGGCCCAAGCAAGTGCGCAACACGTCTTTTTTAACATTGAGTATCTAGACTCACAATCCGTGAACTTTTTACTCAAGTAATAGATGTCATGTTCTTTTCTTTCTGTCTCGTCGTGTTGACCAAGAACACAACCCATGGAGTTCTCAAGAACCGTTAAGTACATTATCAATGGTCTTCCGGCCACTAGAGGCATCAGTATCGGAGGCTCCTGCAAATATTCTTTTATTTTCTAAAATGCCCTTTGGCAATTTTTATTCCAGACCACCGCTTGATCTTTTTTTAACAATTTGAACATTGGTTCACACGTGGCTGTGAGGTGAGATATAAACCTAGCAATGTAGTTCAATCTACCCAAGAAACCATGAACCTCTTTCTCTGTTTTCAGTGCTGACATTTCCTGTATAGCTTTTATTTTTGCAGGATCGACCTCGATTCCTTTTTCACTGACTATGAACCCTGTAATACCCTAATTTTTACCCCTAAGATCCCACATTTCATTTGCATCATTACATACGCAAACAAGATTGTACTTTTTGGTTCTCCCACCCTTGTGTGTTTCTTACTTGCTTTTTGTTGTTTATGTTTACTAACCTCTAACAAAAATACCAAAAATATTTTTCAATTTGCTTGTTTCTTCTTCTTCTCTGTGTGTTTAGGGTTTTGAAAGGAGATTGATGGCAAAGACATTCATTCCAGTCTAGTCAGATGGAAGTTTGACCTCATCTTGGTCAAACTATCAAGAGTTTGCTTCAATTATAATTTACCTGTGGTAGTGGGCTATTTTCTCAAGAAATGTGAATGTTCAAGGCCATGTTGTCTCGTGCTAGAATTCATCTGGCTATCAAGAAGTGATTTATGAGATTCAAAAAATTATGAAAAGTTCAAGTGGATTCAAATGACAAATTCTTTAGTTGTAAGCTATTCAGTGGTCCAAGATTTGTTCATTCATTTTATCAAAGATTGGTGAAGAAATCTCAAGTGTGGATTTTGGGTCAGATTTAATCAAGGTGTGCATTATTAGAACATATTGGTGGAGAGTTTATTTCAATTCATCATCATTAAAATTGTATCTAATCCATTTTTTGATTACCTACCTCCTTGAAACTTCATGATGCTACAAAGTCAATGGGTGGTCATAAGTTGAAATTCAAAAGTGATTAGTGAGCCAATCTCTTTGTTCTATTATGCGACATATGATGCAATGGCATGGTATTATCTATTACAGGAAATAATTGTTGCTTTAATGATTCAAGTTTGGTTTTTAGCTTGAACAAGATCTCATTCATAAGGATAATTCACTAGCTTTTGAAGCTACTGAGATAGAAGGTAGTGTGTCATCTTTAAAAAGGGCAATTGTTGTGGTCTTTCATTGTCTTCAAGATAATTATCATGCTGATATAACAAGGGTGACCAAACAAAATCCAAAACATTGTCAAACTTATGATCACCCAAACTTACCTTGCATGATCAGCCGGCTGGATTGTAGACAGAGCTTTGTGAAAATGCTCACTGATAAGCAGCGCCTTGAGACAGAGGGGATTGAAGCTATTATCCAGTTATTTACATTGTCTTTAATGCCTCCTTATATTTCTGTTGGTCAGACCATCTCTGTTGCCTTCAAGAACTCTTCCCCACACTCGTGGGCTTCGACAAATTCTTCAAGACATATATATTACTTATGGAAAGTTTGATCCACGAAAAACAAACCCTCAAGTTAAGCGAATTTATGATCAATGCCAAGGTAAAGTGCCGGAGGATGAGATGCTGAAGGATAAAATACTTCCAATGTTTCCTCCTGTTTTCCATAAATGGTTCTTGGCAACATTTTCTGAGCCTGCTGCATGGTTCAGGGCACGTGTTGCTTATGCTCACACGACTGCTGTTTGGTCCATGATTGGGCATATTGTTGGACTAGGTGACCGGCACGGTGAAAACATTCTTTTTGATTCTACCACCGGTGATTGTGTTCACGTTGATTTCAGTTGCTTATTGGACAAAGGTTTGCAATTGGAGAAACCCGAGCTTGTACCTTTCAGGCTAACACAGAACATGATTGATGGCTTAGGCATCACAGGATATGAGGGTATCTTCTTGAGGGTTTGCGAAATCACACTTTCTGTATTGAGGACACACAGGGAGACTCTCATGAGCGTGCTTGAAACTTTTATCCACGATCCTCTCGTGGAATGGACAAAAACTCAGAGGTCCAGCGACGTAGAAGTTCAGAATCCACATGCACAGCAAGCCATTAGTAATATTGAGGCAAGATTAGAAGGAGTGGTTGTTGGTGTTGGAGTTGCACCATCATTGCCTCTAGCTATAGAAGGTCAAACCCGTAGGCTAATTGCTGAAGCAGTCTCTCACAAGAATCTTGGAAAGATGTACATATGGTGGATGCCTCGGCTCTGAAGATTTGAATGGGCCGAGATGATCTTCACATATTGATTCAGACAGGAGAGATTCAGAGACACAAGCAGAAAGCTAAGAAAGGAATGGATTAAGCTGTTATCATTTTGATAAAAAGGAATCTTGGACTGTGGGAGCATTAGGAGCTGAATGCATAAAGTAAGCATTTAAGCAGAAATGTTGTCCTTGTCACAGGGTTGAAATAAGCGCGCGTTTGGAAAAATGGAGATTTACAGTGATGATGCAGCTGTTGAATGAAGCTCGATGCCACGTAGTTGTAGCTGTACATGCTCAATGGAAGCAAGTATTGAGCTGGCTTTGAATACGCACTCTATTACTCCTTCACTTCACATGTGGACTGTCACCTCCGACCGAGGCATTTTCAACTTTAAAGAAAACAATCTTCAGTAATTATACCGGCTGATACTTCTAGTGGCAATAAGTTACATAACACAGCCAGTGCCTCATCAATGTTATCTTCTTCTTCTGGTTTTGTCCGCCCGTCTCGCGGAACCACTTCTATTAGGACATTTATCACTCCTTCTTCAAGACAGTTTGTTCTTTGGCAGAAGATCAAAGTGGTGAAGTGATGTGTGCAGGCACTTCAGATTCATTTGAGATTTTGATTTGGTCAATGAGAGCAGGGTCGTTTGTTAGACATGCTTTTGTGCCACTCCAATGTTTCACTCACTAGGTACAAAGAAGAATGACAAGGCAGCTCCATATGCCGCAGGCCATTGAGTTTTACATTGAGACGGAATGCGAAGCATTGAAGATACTGTAAGCCATATTCTTCTAGCTCGGCTTGCCGGTTTGGTAATTGGCTTTAAACATTACCTCACTGTCCCAGGTTCGACTGCTGCAAAAGATGATGATGGTGTTGATGATAAAGATCATGTTGCTGCTATTGTTTATGTTCGATAATCTCAAAAGATTAACCATATACTTAAAGTGAAGCTCTTTGGCATACCGCTGCGACAACATGTCCTGCGGGTGAAATTAATGCATTTAGACAAGAACTTAAGTGGCGCATCCCTCACATTGAGTTAGACTTAATAAACTGTCTGCAGAACAAGAAAACGATTGTCGTCATCAACGACTCTCAGCTAGCAGAAGCTGAGGCAATGGCGGCATCAAGAAGCGGCAGGAAATAAGGTTCCCAGATAGCAGAAGCTTTATTTTAGCCAGACTATTTTCACGTATCCAAGCCATCAACCAAGCCATATTTTCAAGTAAAACCCTAAGCCAACTGAAAAAGAAAAAAAAAAACAATCCACATCATATTAATTTGAAAATAAAAAACGACATGAAAAATATCTCCACAGGTCACGCATAACGTATTGAACCAAAACGCAGAAAAATCTCACAAACGGCAAATCGTTTTTCACTCACTCTCATCTATAAATAGAACACATACCTCACTCAATTCTTCAAGCTTGAAAAGCCAAAAAACCTCTGCAGAAAACTCACCAATACTCATCTTCAAGCTTCAACCGAACTACCTCCATCAATTCCAAAATCACCGTTCTTCACCCAATTCAACTCTCCTTTCATTCACAACCTTTCCACATAAAATCTCGCCATACTTCAACTTCATTCAACGACAATAACAGCAATTCGCATTCAAAAGAGTAGAGGAAGAAGATTAAAAGCTTACAAATCTTGATTTGAAGGTATATTGGATCGATCTGTTGTGTTTTCGATTCGAATTTGTTGTTGAAGTTTTTCTGAAATCGATTACACTATTATAAAGAGCTCTTGTTCTCGATCCGTTCTGTGTAATCTTCATATCCCGTCGCGTTGATTTGATCTTGCTAGCTATGGCGCTAAACAAATGTCGCGTGTGAGAGCTTGAGGAAGATGATGTTTCTGATTGTTTTCTCTTTCTCCTTTTCAGTTGTTTTTTTTATTTCATTTATTTTCTCTTTTTTTATTTCTCTTAAGAACTTGGCCGTGTGGGCCTTTCCATTTTTTTATTGCTATTAGTTTATTTTTTTAAATAATATTCTTGAAAAAGCTCTTAAAAAATTATTTGAAAATATTTTGGTTTTGGATTAATTGTTGGTTATTTTGGATCTTGGATTTTGATAAAATCTCATCAATATCAATGGACTTTGGGTGTCGATTTTATCCACCAAGAGAGGTGATTGATATTGATGATGATTTAATCGATTTAAGATTCAAATTGAGGTTTCTTTTCATTTTAATTCTCTTTCTTCTTCTTTTTTATTTTGATCGATGAAATCTATGGATCATGGGTTGTTGATTATCAATGTTGTTTAATCTTCATTATTTCAAATCTATGGACGAATAATCATTGAGATAATTCTCCGTACTTTGGAATAGTGATAGATTACCTTTGATTAATTGATTAAAAATCTTGATTATGATGAGATCACTACCTCTTTTCTTTTTGTGTGGCATGTTTTAGGAGAGTGATTTACATATCACTTCTCTAACATGTGTTAACACTAACATTATTATTGACCGGCCTCAGATAGTCGTGGTTTCTACATAAACCCGATTACGATTGCTTAACATAGCGCTAAAGTGTCCCGTAATCGGAAAATGATCATTCGTGACTCAAACTTATGTTTGAAAGTCCAAGTATAGTTAGTTGCTTGTCTTAAGTCCATTACCTATGAAACTCATTGTTTGGAGGCTTTGATTCTATCAATCCTCTAATGAGTTTTCGTTAACCTTGGTGTAAGTGCAAGAATTAACCATCATTGATCATATGTTCTAACCACTAATTACTAATTCACTAATAATATCCTTGTATAATTTTGTTTATATTCTCTTCTTACTCCTTATTTTTTTTACTTTTATGCTTCCATATTATCATTTCATATCATATATTTGTTTATGTTTATGTCATTTCTCTTTTGCCCACTTGGACCATACCTTGTTCAAAACACTAATAAAGGATAAAAAATCTCTAAAAAAACTTGGTGCTATTAACTTTGTAGTTATGCTCTTGGACTACTCTTAGACCTTGGACTTCATGGACCTTTGGACTTAGAATTAGGACTCTCATCCTATGCTTGGAGTGTTGTGGATCTTAGCCTTTATTTGGCTCGCTCATTAGCTTATGCTTTAAATCGGATGGAATTCTTTTTGCTTGCTATGGAGTGTGCTACAAGTCGGTTAGATCTTTCTTATCTCTGGCTTTTATTTTGGTTTCTAGGATAGTCACTTCATCTCCCCCCTTCTTAAATTTTCAAAACTTTCTCCCTCTTTCAAAACCTTCTTGGTTTCAAACTTCAAAACCGCTTTCGCAATAAAACCTTGACTTTCGTCAAGTGATTTTCAAACTTTGTTCTTCTTAATAAAAGTCAATCAATGTTAATCATGCTTTGACCAATTTCAAAAGACATAAAAAATACAAAAATCATCAACTCTTTTTGTGCCTTTATGCACTTTTTCACTTTAAAACTTTTCATAAAGTTTATACATGATTCATTTCTATAGTTGAGATGTAATCCTCCTATTCCCCATAGTATTAAGACTTTGACATTTTCCACGTTGATGTTGAGTGATAGTTTTGTTGATAATCCAAGCAAATCCTCCATCTTTATGTGACGCAAATGTTGTCTTAATACTTGTGGGCGACTAGTCGCAGTTTTCTCCTTAAAATGACGACTTGTCTTTACATTTAAAATCAATCAAAACCAACAATTTTTTGTCATTTGTACCACGAACTACGAGGTTTTGATCCTATATTGCACTCTGTGGGTACGTAGGCATGAGGCGATAAGTCTCTCCAAACACAAAAATCTAAAAACATAATTCTCTTCTCATCTCCCCAATCTCTTTTCAAACAAACCATTTTCAAACCAAAAAGCGTAAATATTTCAAAGGGCTCCTATAGAGTACTATAGACGTTTTGGGTGCTAATACCTTCCCATTGCGTAACCAACCCCCTTACCCCGGCCTCTGTTTCTTGTTCTCGTTTTAAAACTCTTTGGTTTTGTTCGCTCTTTTTCCTTTCCTTTATTTGGATAAATTAAAAGTGCGGTGGCGACTCTTGTTTTTCGAGTTAAGTTAATTAATAGCTTACACTCACAATTTTTACCGCTACAAACCCCAATAGTTTTCCTGACCGTACACCAAAAGTGCACTTGTTCGGATTCAACCTTAGTCTGAATTTCCTTAATCTCTCAAACAGCTTCAACAGATTCACCAGGTGCTCTTCCTCCATTTGTGACTTTGCAATCATGTCATCAACATAGACTTCAATCTCATGATGAATCATATCATGAAACAAAGTCACCATCGCCCGCTGATAGGTTGCCTTGCATTCTTCAATCCAAAGGGCATTACCGTGTAACAAAAAGTCCCCCATGGGAAGATAAAAGTAGTTTTCTCCATGTCTTCTAGGGCCATCTTGATGTGGTTATATCCGGAGAAACTGTCCATGTAGGAAAGCACTGAATACTGAGCAGTATTATCAACAAGTACATTATTGTACCCTAAAATTTGCCCAACCTTTTCTTTACTTGAATTATGTTTTCATTGCATTGTTCTAGCATTTGTATTGCATATCATTGTTCATTTGTAGGGGATCAAGAGGTCTACATAGCAAGAGGAGGTTTGTCAAGGGTTCCAAACAAGTTTAAGTGCTCATCAAGTCATCAGAAGCTGGTCAAAGCTCTTTGAGAAAGTGAATGTATATGTGTTGCTTATTCCCTATCTTGGAGGCTAATTATGGATCATCTGAGGATCCCAAGTTCATGGATATGGATATGAGATGTTGTGGAAGCAAATTGAGTGCTTTGAGATCCATTGTGGAGCTTATGCAAGTTGTTATATCATGTGCAAGAGGTTGCAGTCAAAGGATTGTACACCTAGGGTTTTATTTGCCTAGTGCAAGATCCACTGAGGATTTGAAGAAGATTAAGACTTAATTCTAGGTCTTTAGAGTCATGGAAAGTTATGTTGAGGCATATAAGATGTTATTTCAAAATCAATTCAAGAAGAATCAAGAGTGTGAGAAGTTACTAAATTAGGGTTTCAGAGGTTTGTCAGTGTAAAATCCATTGTTTAGTGCCCAACTTCAAGACCACATATATCAAGATGAAAGTTTCATCTCACTTTGATGCAAACATGAGACTTGTAGAGCATGTTCCTAGATTTCTTTTGAGTACTAGAACTCATCCGTTGGGTTTCTAGAACTCAAGTTATGATGCTGACAAGTTATGGGTCCTCAGATGAATGTATTTTCAGTCAACACAAGTCAACCAAATTCCAAGGAACTTTTGACGTAGAATCATGTTTCTCCTTAACTTTTGATGAGCATGAAAGTTATTCCTCATGATCTTAGATTTCTAAAAAGTCCTAGAAGTCCTAGAAGTCCTATGAAGCTTTCAAGGCAGGGGTATTTTGGGAAAGTGAGATTATAGGTCATTTTCATTATAGGTCATTTCCATGCACTTATGCACTTTAAATGAAACTTTTTCCAACATGAAATTTGCTTCAAATGGTATCAATTTCATCCTAAAACACAATTTTGTCATGGATTTGGCATGGATATGGAGATTGGTAAAGAAATTCAATGGAAATTTGAACTTAAAGTCATGAATTAAATTGAATTGGTTTTAATTCATTTTCATGTCATATTTGTATTCATTTTGAGTCACAATGTCACAACAAGAAAAATGCACCAATGAATGATGCAAGCCAAAACCTGTGGATTTCAAGGTTACTTCACGTAGGAGTTTGACATTCAATCTCCACGATTAAATCAATTCAAGGATCAATTCACATCCACATGATCACTACACACTCTCAGCAGATGATTTGAATAAATTTCCAAGGGAATTGGCACTAGTTTCACGTGTGCAGGAGCTTCCATTTCCAATTTGGGCATTTCAAAACTACACTCTAATCAACCACAATTGGGCCTCCAAACCATTCTAGATCCATCATATAAAAGCTTCATATTGAATTGGAGCTCTCATTCAAGCATTTTCGTGGAGGAAGTGCAGAATACGAATTTGGAAAGTGGAGAGAAATTTGAAAATTGAAAATTCAGATTCAAGCCATTTGAAGCAAAATTGAAGTGATCAGTAGCTTCCTTGAACTACATTGAGTGTTTCTGCATCGTTTTGGGCAAGCTTGAGCACTTGAGAAGCTCCAACGGAGAGACTCAGTTAGGTATTCTTCTCTTCCAAAATTCCCTCTCAATATGCATTGATTCATCACCACTGTTATTGCATCTGAAGTCCTACATCACGTAGGCAAAATCTGGATCATTATTTGGCTTGTTTATGATGTTTTCAGTTTTGAGCATGAAACTTTGATGCTTCGAATCTCTTAATTTACGCATGATAAATGATTTTGGACTGTGGATCCGTGATCTACGTAAGCTCCCCTTCAATTTGATATAAATTTCGTATGATTTGGTGATGTTTTTCATCTGCAACTCCGGTGGTGTTGCTGGAGAAGACGACCAGAACAGTTGTTCCGACGTCTGGTTTGTTTTCCGTTTGGCTGACGTATGCTTTCCATGTGTGAGCTCTGACTTGTTGACCTGAGAGGATCAACGGCTGTGATTAGGTCTGACCAGCCAGCGTGGTGTTTGACCTGCCACGCATTTAAATGAACCGGCGCGTTTCATTGCTGGGTTCTGATTTCTCTTATTTGGGCCAGAAGTGCTACGCGCACCCCCTTTTCTCTGAGCCCAATGGTTTTGAACTGTTTCCCTTTGCTATTGGCACCGCTGGTTTATTTTCTTTTATTTTCATTTTATTTTAATTTCTGTTTTCATTTTTTATATTTAAAAATAGCTCCAAACATGATAAATTCCCCTAAAAAATATTTTTAGACACTTTAATGTGTCACTTAATTTTTGGAAATTTTTATTTTTATTTTTGTTTTATTTTTCAATTAAAATGGGAATTAATGTTTGAAGGTGTTTTTAAATGATCTTTTAATTGTTCTTTTGGTTTCATGCTTTGTTCTTGATCTAATCTTTTGCTCCAATGAATCAAAATCATTCCTCATTTCAATAATGAGTTGAATGATTTTTCAAGACACTTTTGCCCCTGGTTTGACCATTTTTGGTTTGACTTTGACTTCATTTCTTTTGACCCTCGACAACCCTCCTTCAAAGTGGAGCATCCTTGTGAATCAAATTCTTTGATGATGCTTTGAAGTGACTTTGGTTATGATCTTTTGGTGTCTGGTTGCCAACTCTTTAATGTTCATCTGAGATTTCATTTGGGTATTTTTGAACCTTTTTCCTATTTTTGAGGTGACTTGCAAGTCAAGGTACTTCTAAGGGAGGTTCATGTAAGCACTTGTTTGAATGGGAAATGACTTCTATGGATACCTTGAGCTCTTAATTCTTGTTGATTCATACTTCTAACATGTTGAGGTATTTGAATGCTCATTTATAGGTCATAAACTTGTTCATTGCTTGTTGAGATTTGCATTTCTTTTTAGGCTTTCCACTTGAAGTTTAAGTGTTGAATGTGCTTAAGACTTAGGTCTTTTCCATACCTATGCTTGCATTCACTTTTGTGCTTTTCTTTATTTGGTTTATGTACCTTCTCCTCTCATCTTTTCCTCTGTCCCATGACCTTGGGATCCCATTTGAGATGGTTTAGTCTCTCCTTTGGAGGTACTTGAAGCATATCATGAATGGTGATTCTTTGAGGACTTCTCTTGTGTGTTCTTGCATGATCATTGAGTTTGTCCATGGTTGAGTTGCCCATTTGAGTTCCTTGCTTTCCTCACATTGCCTCCCATTCTCTCATTTGATCATGGCTTCTTCCCTTTCTTTTGGTTTGCCTTTGGGCATTATGGTTGATGACAAATGGATAACCTTTTTGTTAAGTCTCCAATGGTCGAGCTGCATACACCTAACTGCTAGAACTAAGTTGTAACCCTACTCGGGCCTAAAACATTTTGAACCAACCGGTGTTCTCGATAGCCCGAACTACATTTGCTCTGATTTCTCGTACCAGACGAGAATACGTAGGAACAAGACGGCAATGTCTTGGCGAGCAACCTTCCCCCACCTTTCACCCGTAGTTAGCCGAACTACGTTGACTCTGACTTTCCAATTGCACGAGGGAATACGTAGGCATAGAGCGGTGATGCTCTATTGAGTCTCTTTTCTTTTCTTTTTCCCCTAAGTCGTAGCTTAGATAGTAAACACCCTTTTTAGATAGACAAAGCATCGATCCCGTCGAGTACGACGAACGTGAGGGGTGATAATACCTTCCCTTTGCGTAACTGACTCCCGAACTCGAGATATGGTTACGATGACCTGTCTTCTCCCGTTTTGGTTAGGTTTTCTTTGATCGTTTCCTTTCCCTCTTTTGGGATAAATAACGAATGGTGGCAAGTCTTCTGTCATTGCTGGTCTCCCTTCGCAACGATGTGACAGCTAGCGACTCTGCTGGGGACAGGAACATCCCCTATGCGAGTCAATCCTAACGCTTGGTTGTTTATTTTGGGTGTTTGTATATATGTGTTGTACTTTACTTTCCCGCATTTACATTCAGCAGTGTATATATCAGTTTTGCTGTGTTGTTGGAGGGAAATGTTCCATTGAGGGATAAGCCAAAACCCAGGCTTGAGTACAAACATAGCATTAGTAGTGGAAAGTAGTGGTGAATCTGTATGCTTAGCGTGCACAAGTTCCCATGAAATTCGCGCTCCGACGAGATTCTCTTTGATGATTTCCTTTCCGGTCCTTAGGACTTGAGGGGATCTTGGATCTGAGGATTGTCGACTCTGGGGACCTATCATTTGTGATTCAGCTAAGTGAGGCCTCTTCGGGAGATTATGATGCCAAACCAGAAATGGTGAACGTATCATCGTTTCTTGAAAGTTTGTGATGCTGAAGAGCGCATAGGATGCCAAAACTTATCAGTGGATAGGTCCATACCTGTGAGAGGGATCGGGTTATGCAGGAAACCTTGACTTTCAGACTACCCGATTTTCTTTACAGTGTGAATTTGTATTCCTGATACAAGGGGTCCTAATAACAGTGCTATGTTCTTGCTAAAGTGGAGCGCTGGTCCTTCTCAATCAACAACACAGCAATCTTGATCCCCTGTTTGCATTTGCATGTGCATTTTCATCCGCATTTTCATTAACATGTATCTATGTTGCAGGTGCATATTTCCTCCTCGATTCTAGTGATCTTGTTCCCTTACTTCTGATATGGAGCCCTTGAAGAAGACAGTGGCATACAGGTTTCCAACTCCGGATATGGGTTCTTTACTGAGTTTGATTGCCATGGCTGACAAGAGAGTGATGGAAGACTTCAAGCAATCTTATGGGAAACTGTTGAGATGTGTCTGCAAGCCTTCAGTATATGAGATATGTGGTCTTTATACTCTCATGCAGTTCTATGATGCACAGCTAAGGTGTTTTGTTTTTCCGGATTATGTTCTGGCACCTACCTTAGAGGAGTATTCTGAGCTGTTGGGTGTTCCTAGCTTAGACCAGATGCCATTCTATCACACTAATGTTGAGCCCGGTCTGGCTAAGCTTGTTGCTGCTCTATATTTGGATGTTTCAGAGTTGGAAAGGAAGTTGATCATGAGGAGTGGGATGCCTGGTTTTCCTTTGCCTTTTCTGATTGATAAGGCTCAACAATTCGCCAAAGATGGTTGTTGGATCTTGTTTAGCGCCATCTTAACTCTTTGTATCTATGGTATCGTATTGTTTCCTAACCTTCCGGATTTTATAGACATAGATGCTTTCTATATTTTTGCTTCAGGGAATCCGGTACCTACGCTTTTGGGAGACGTCTATCATTCTGTTCACCACAAGAATGAGAACCGGAGGGGAAAGAATGTAGCTTGCTGTATTCCTTTGTTGTACAGGAAGTTTGCTAGTCATCTTCCTAAGACAGGTCCATTTGTTGCTACTGCTGGTACTTCAGAATGGTCAGAAAGGTTGATAGGATTGTTTGCAGAGAACATTATCTAGTTTGACAGAGACCTGCTTGGTACAGAGATTGTTTATAGTTGTGGTGGATTTCCTAACGTCCCGTTGGTCGGAAGGAAAGGGTGCATCAACTATAACCCATCTTTATTAGTTAGGCAGTTTGGATACGCACTAAGAAGACCTCCTAAGGAAGAGGAGATACAAGAATCTCTGTATCTCACTGGATTGCTGGAGGGTGATACTTTGGCTACAGTAGAGAGAGCTTGGAGTAGTGTTCACAAGAAAGGGAAGGCTTTTCTGGGGAAGAGTAACAGTAGGGCCTACGACCCTTATCTAACTTGGATTCGTGAGAGAGCTACCAAGTTTCTGATGCCTTTTCCTTCTGTTGAGCCTCTGTATCCTCTGATGATCGAGGAACCTACCACTGTGGATATCTAGAAGTACAACTAGTTGCGGTCTGTGAAAGAGGAGCTTCGGAAGGCCAATGAAGAGTTGGAGAAAGAGATCATTCAACTTCAGAGTGAGAAAATTGAAGTTGTGTACTCTTCTAAGAGGAAGACTGAGCTTGTGAACAGGTTGGGTACAAATTTGACCAAGGAGACTCATTCTCGTGAACGTTTGGGTTTAGATCTGAAAGTTGTCAGTGATGTTCTCGCTTCTAAGAAGAAGGACTTGGATAGAGCTTATTTGGATATTTCCAAGTTCAATGAACAGTGGAATGCTACTCTTTCCAACAATAAGGAGCGTGAGGATAAGTTGAAGCAGCAGATTACTAGACTGAAGACTCAACTCAGGGCAAAGGATGAGAGAATTGCAGATGAAGCTTCACTCAGACGTGACAGTGATTGCAGACTGAACGAAGCTTTGGCAACCTTGGAGGATTACAAGCTGAGGGCTGATTCAAAGAGGTGCAAGCTAGAGGAATTCCTTGGTAAGGAAGCTTGGGAAGACTATGCTGAGGGGTTATAGACCACTATCAGATAGCAAGAGTCACTCATTCATGGATTACTTGTTAGACCAGACCATCCTGAGACACATGAGTTGTTGGAGGAGTTTCGTGCTCGTTGTTGTACCTAATGTCTTTGTAGCTTGTTGCTTATGTTTGTATTGACCATCACCAGACCTGTTGGCTGAGGTCCTTCTGTTGATTCTTTGAACTCAGTTGTATGCTTGTACCTTGCCTGTTGGGCCTTTTCTTGTATGTATGAAGTGTTTGGCTCTATGCTTGGCTATTGGTTTCCCTATGTCTCGTTGTTCACACAGGAACTAGAATCGAGGGGAAACGTCCCTAATGCATATATACATGTCTGCATTTTGCATAGCATTTGTGCATAACAGGTGCAGCAGAACCATTGATCTTATTCCAGTTGGTTTTTTTAGATTGTTTCAGGATAGACAATCAGACAGTTCACCGTTACGCCACCAGAGGGAATCAACGCAGAGTTATGGAACAAGTGCAAGCTGAGATGCATGAGATGAGGGACAGGATGGATGGGTTTATGGAGCTGATGCAGGGTGTGGCAAATAGCCAGGAGAAACTGAGGACTTTGGTCCAACCATTAATTGCTCGTGTTGACAATAATCGTGTGCTTCACGGAGGAATTGCTGCTAATCCTCCTTGTGGTGATGGTACGCCACATGCTCACGCTATTCCTACAACAGTTATCCCTCCGGGCGGAGGCAACGTAGTTGGAATCCCTGAAGTGGTGTGTGCTATGCATGGCAACAATGTTCCTTAATGGGATGAGGACTAGCAGGAAGACGCATTTTCTATGTGAGATATCGGTGCTGGACTACCGTCTAAGGATGATAAAAGTTTTAGGTTGATTGAAGAAAAGATGAGATCTTTTGAAAATCAGAACTCCATGGGACTAGACATGGCCAATCTGGGGCTGATCTCGGATTTGAAAGTTCCGCTGAAGTTCAAAGTACCTGACTTTGACAAGTATAAGGGACCTACTTGCCCAAGGGTCCATTTGCATTCTTATTACCGCAAAATGTCTGCTTACTCAGAGGACGAAAAATTGCTCATGCGCTTTTTTCAAGACAGCTTATCCGGACCCTCACTTGAGTGGTATATGGGACTGGAGCCTGTTAATATCCGCAGTTGGAGAGACTTAGATGAAGCCTTCATGAAGCACTATCAGTATAACAGTGACCTTGCTCCTAACAGGGTCCAACTTCAGAATTTATCTCAAAAGATTAGTGAGTGCTTTAAGGTATACGCCCAGAGGTGGCACGAACTTGCAGCAAGAGTGCAGCCTCCGATGGTGGAGCGTGAATTGATTGATATGTTCGTGGCTACTTTGCCTGGTGTCTATTATGAGAAGCTTATCAATAGCATGTCTGGGAGCTTTTCCGATTTGATCATCACTGGGGAGAGAGTAGAAAATGGTATAAAGCTGGGAAAAATCCAATCTGGTGAAGTGTCCTCATCTGGAGGAGGAGGTAAAAAGGTGTTTGGTAATAAGAAGTGTGAAGGCGATACTAATTCAGTGTCTAGTTCCCGGAGGAATAGATATCAACGACCAGTGCAAAATTCTCAGTAGCAGCAGGTTGCTAGTATCACGATTTGAGCCGTTCCTCAACATCAACAACAACCACAACAACAACAACAACAGAATCAACAGGGTTATAGATGGTTTCAAGATCGGAGTCGGACAACAAATAGACAATTTGATGCACCTCCGATGCCTTATTCCTAATTGCTCAAGCACTTATTATAGTTGCAGTTAGTACAAAAGAGAACTTTAGCTCCTCTGACAGGTGCACCACCACCCGGTTATGATGTGAATGCTCGTTGTGAGTTCCATTCTAGGGCACCTGGGCATAACATTGATAACTGCAAGGCCTTTAAACACAAAGTTCAGGATTTGGTGGATAACAAGGAAATAAACTTTTCTCACGATGCTCCCAATGTCGTGCAGAACCCCATGCCTAACCATGGGGCAGCCAGAGTCAGTGCAATCATTGAAGACGAGAGTTTAGATCTGATAACTAATGTCAATGATTTGAAGACGCCGTTGGGCTTTGTGAAGGAAAGGTTATTGAAGGGAGGGATATTCCCGGGATGTAATGAATCATGTGCTGAATGTTTGAGTCATCCCAAGGGATGTGCAAAATTGAAGAGTTGTATTCATTGTATGATGAATGATGGAACACTGCAATTTGACCGGGTTACTGAGAAGAAGTATGAAGAGGTAATAGTTGAGGAAAGGAATGAGGTTGCAACGATCTCGATTCCATACAAAACTATAACTATTTATGCGTCGAGGCCGCCAATCATTATCATCACCAAAGCTGGGCCTGTGTCGTATGAGAGTACCAAAGCAATTCCGTGGAACTACGGGGCGGAGGTATATTGTAATGGGAAGAAACATGAATCAAAGAGCTTACCGACTGATTCTATGGATAATCTAGTTGGAGCTGGGGGAATCACTCGAAGCGAAATAGTGTTCTCATCACCTGAAGTGGTCGCTGACAGAGCTGATAAGGGGAAGAAAGCTGTGGTGGAAGATACTTCTCAAGCTGGTGAGAAGATTTCTTTGGAGAAGGAAGCGGAGGAGTTCATGAGATTGATAAGAAAGAGTGATTACAAGATAGTTGATCACTTGCAACAGACTCCCTCTAAAATCTCTATTATGTCGTTGTTGCTATGTTTAGAAGCGCACCGAAAATGCGTTGTTGAGAATATTGAATACTGCTTACATACCGCAATAGATATCAGTTAACCAACTTGGATTTGATGCCGAAGGGCAGGAATCATAACTGTGTGTTACACATTTTAGTTGAATGTTGTGGAGTCGTCCTGTCTCATGTGTTGGTGGATACATGATCGTCTTTGAATGTGCTTCTAAAGAAGGCACTGATGAAATTGGACACTCGTGGTATAACGTGTACGCTAAGTGACTTGGTAGTACGTGCATTTGACTATACCAGAAGATATGTATTTGGAGAGCTGACATTGCCTATTCAGGTGGGTCCCGAAGTATTTGATGCGGTATTCTATATTATTGACATTCATCCGGCCTATAGTTGTTTGTTGGGCCGTCCATGGATTCACTCGGCGGGAGCCGTAACTTCCACGCTGCACCAGAAGCTCAAGTACATGGTGGGTGGTAGCATTGTCACTGTATGCGGAGAGGAAGATAATGATCAGTCATTTGTCTTTGTTTAAATATATTGGGGTGGATGGTGAAATCCATCAGCTCTCTGTCAAGCTTTTGAGACGATACAGATTAAAGACAAAGTGTCTACTATGAGCAAAGCGCCCGAAGTGGCCATGCCATCCTTCAAGGAGGCCCAAGCAGCAGTGCAGGCTAGGGCAGCACCAGGTTGGGGTGAAGTGTTGGATATACCACATAAGCAGGATAATTTTGGTCTGGGATGCCGCCCATCTTCTTCGTCATCCTCACAAAGTGCGCCACGCTACAAAGGGCCGATACAGTTTACCAAAGGCAGGGTTATCTTCGAGCGGATCAACGCTGTTTCAGATGAAGATGGGGATAGCGACTGCGATATGGACTCGTGAATTCAACCATGCACTCCAGGACAAAACCTGAACAGCTGGTCTATCGAGGAATTCATTCAAGTGACAACGGAAGAGTAATACTTTGTTTTTCTGATTATTGTACAACCCTATGTTCTACCCGGAGCATAGTGGTTTTTGTCTTCAGGGCCTTATTGTTTATGCTTGCACAATCTTTTTCAATTAATCAAAGGGCGTTTTTTCTACATTCAAATATTGTGATCCTTGTTTTTCATGTTTTATGTTTAACAATAAATGGAAATGTGGCTTTGTGCTTGTTTTGCATATCATTTTAAGCATTTAACCATGATCATTGTAGGATTCACCTGATATTTAACCTGATATTTCAAGTCGAAGAAGAGATTGATGAAGATGAAGACTTACCAGAAGAGCTAGCTAGATTCTTGAAATAGGAAGAAAAGGTTATTCTGCCTCATCAGGAGGAAATAGAGGTTATCAATTTGGGTTCTGAGGAAGTTGTGAGGAATGTTCGGATAGGGGCTGTGTTGCAGAGTGACATCAAGCAAAGATTGGTTGAGATGCTCCGTGAGGATAGTGATATCTTTGCTTGGTCATACGAAGACATGCCCGGGCTTGACACAGACATTGTGGTTCATCGCTTGCCGTTGTGTGAAGAGTGTCCGCCAGTCAAGCAGAAGATCAGGCGTACGAGACCAGATATGGCTATGAAAATCAAGGAAGTAGTCCAGAAGCAGTTGGACGCAGGATTTTTAGCCGGTACAACTTACCCTCCGTGGGTCGCTAACATCGTACCTGTTCCTAAGAAGGATGGCAAGGTACGGATGTGTGTTGATTACAGAGATTTGAATAAGGCGAGCTCGAAGGATGATTTCCCGCTCCCTCACATTGACGAGTTGGTTGATAACACTGCTCAATATTTCGTGTTTTCCTTCATGGACGGTTTTTACGGTTATAACCAGATCAAGATGGCACTGGAGGATATGGAGAAAACAACATTTATCACACCGTGGGGAACTTTCTGTTATAAGGTAATGCCTTTTGGGTTAAAAAACGCAGGGGCAACCTATCAGCGGGCTATGGTGACTTTTTTTCATGATATGATTCATCATGAGATTGAGGTCTATGTTGATGACATGATAGCAAAGTCGTAAACGGAGGAAGAACATCTGGTCAATTTGTTGAAGCTGTTTGAAAGGCTCAGGAAATCCAGGTTGAGGTTGAATCCTAATAAGTGTACTTTTGGGGTCAGGTCAGGAAAGGTGCTGGGGTTCATTGTCAGTGAAAAAGGAATCAAGGTCGATCCTACAAAAATAAAAGCTATTCAAGATATGTGTTGCACCCCAAAATTTGACCAACATTTCTTTACCTAGCTTGTGGTTCATCTCATTCACATTAGCATTATCACTTGCATTTCATTGACATGTGTGCAGGAGATCAAGAGGTATGATTACCAATCAAGAGTACCAGTCAAGACTTTGAAGCTAGCCAAAAAGGTTATTCAAGTGTTCAAGGGTTGATATCTTTGTCAGAGAAGTTAAGAGATCCTCAGAGAGATTGGTTGAAACCAAGGTGGTGTGCCTCCTAACTTGAGAGTTGTGGGAGCTCCTCAGATGATTCTGAAGCTATGAGGATGGACTTGAAGCCTTGATAGAGCTTATGATATGTCTTGAAAGCCATCAGGAAGCCTAGAGAGGTCAATGTGCAAGAATAAGAAACCTAGCCATGAGTGGTGTAATTAGGGTTTGAATGGGTCAACCCTAGGTCAACTGATGATTTGGAGAGGGTTGAAACCTAATTCAAGAGCCATGTGATCATGGATTGATGCATTGAGATGCTATAAGGATGATTCCAAGGTCAACTCATCATGATTGAGGAGTTTGAGAAGTTTCAAGCTAGGGTTTCTAAGGCTTGACAGTGTAAATTCCCCTAGTTTGACCCTTATCTTCAAGGCAGTTTAGCTCAAGATGTGATTGTCATATCATCTTACCCCCAACATGAATGTTGTAGACCTTGCTCTTAGCTTTAATTTTAGTACTAGAAGTCCTTGATAGGATTTGTAGAGCTCAAGTTATGACTTTGACAAGTTACATGTCATTTGAGGTATGTGAATCTGGGGCCTTGAAAGTCACCCAACTTGCATCCAACTTTTTCCCAAGAAGGATGATTCCTATGAACTTTTGGTCAACATGAATGTTGTTCCTTATCTTCTTAGATTTCTAGAGAGTACTAGAACTCCTTGATAGGATTTTTAGAACTCAACTTATGGCTTTGACAAGTCAAGGGCATTTTGGTCATTTGGAGATTATAGGTCATCTCAAGCATAAGGCCATAACTCCTATTTCCAAGCTTCAAATGGAAAAATTTTCAACATCAAACTTGCTTAAAATGATGTTTTAAGGCTAGTAACGAGGTCATGAGATGTTGAAAAGGCTTGTAGCTCAAAATGGTAAAAATGACCTAAAATGGAGGCATAAGTTAGATAAGTCAAAGTTGGAAATTGAAATTTCCAAGCTACACATCCAAACCATGGCATGTAATAGGTCATTTTGACTCTAGAAAGCATTTTAAAAACAATGGTACAGCCACATTTTTGATTTGAGGTTTAGATCATGGACTTGCTTTGGAAAATGATTGCTTGCATATTAAGGTACATATGCAAAACACAAGGGAGAGCAATGCACAAGCTAGTAAAGTATCCTAACATGTCATGTATCTCATCTAAGGAAATTTTCAAGTCATAACAAGCTGCTGCAAGAGGTATAGCCCAAGTTGGTACATGAGATGGATTGAAATCAAAAACTCATGACATGAGAATCTCAAATTCTCATTGGATGATTCCAGAAAGTTCTGGATGGTTTAGAACCATCCTATATAGTGATTAGAACTTTCTCAGATTCAAGGTTGATGAGAGATTATAGAGGAGAGTGAGATAGCCATTTCAATTTCTTCCATTGCAAGTTGAAATCAATTTCTACATTCCACACCATTTCCATTGATTCTTTCAATCCTAACACCTTCCATTGATCATACTGAATGTGTGCATACCAAATTGAGGGCAAGATCGTGTGAGATTGAAGAGATAGCATTTGGATTTTGGGAGCTGCAAGTCACAATCGGATTTGGAGATTCAAGCTTCTTGGATCAAATCTTTTGCAAACAGAAGCACTAACATCAATCAAGGAGTGATCCTGAAGAGTTTGAGAGGTTTAAGTGAAGGTTTGACCTATCTGGTATTCAAGATTTGACAGGTTTGCAACTTTTCTTCTACACCTTAATTTAAGCATAATTAGTTAGATTTGTTAGGTTAGAATGGTTAGAGACAAGTAGGAGATGGATTCTGGAAACTTTGAGATCATTTGGTGAGGTTTGAGTTAGTGACACCAATTTTGTTTTGATCAAGAACACGATGTATAGTGAGATATAACATGAGTTTAATAGCAAGATTTAACCAGCGTGAGGTGGTGATCATTCTGAGCCAGTCAATTTCAAGAATCGTTAAAGTTGAAGTTTGAGCATAGTTTTGATCTTGGATCGGGTTTAGAGATTGAGGGCATTTCAATGGATTCTAATACCATGATTGTGATCAGGGTTGAATTTAGAGCAGATTAGGGTTTTGAACCATGGATTTTGGTTGAGTTTGGATGGAATCCGAGTTAGGTATTTGAAGCTCTGTTCATGGAGCTTTCCCTCCATTTTCGTGGCTGGAGGAAGAAGATAACTCCATGGCCGTTGGATCATGCAAGGACCGGTTGACCAAAGCCAGATCGTGTGGCTGAGATTTATTTTTACGTTTGAAGAGGAGTTCTGAAGATACCCCAAAACGCAGCGTATTATTAATTGGAGTATTGGGCTTTATAGCTAATCCCACCCCACTCTCATGGCCCATTGCATTTTGAACTGATTTTCGTTACTTATTGCACCGTATGTTTTTCTTTTTCTTTATAATTTTGTTATTTGTTTTCTGATTAAAATTGGGCCTAGCACGCATTGCTGATGACACCGCCATTTAGGGCCCATCCTCATATTAAACTGCACTGGGTTGCTATCTGCACCAATTATTTTCATATTTCATTTTCTTTTCTCCATTTTATTTTAAACTTTGAAAAATCATATTAAATAGGAAAATCATGATTTTTGCATGGGATTTTTTCTCCTATTTCACATTGATGTCTAAAAAATTATAAAATCAAAACATTTTCATTTCATGCATTTTTAATATTTTTTGTGTACTTTCTCTTTTAATAGCTTTTTAATTCATTTTATGTTGATGCATAGTTTTGTAGAATTTTGTTTAGCTAGTTCCCTTCATATTTTTGAACCATTCTTTTCAGGATAGTTAGATTAGGACCTTAGCTCCCCTCTGGATTTATTCCATAATTTTGTGATTATTTTTTAATTAGTTTTGATTAGATGACTTTAGGTTGTGTAGATTTAGGTCAATCCTTAACATAGGTCCACAATAACACTAGAATTTTGGGTTTCTAGGCCAAGTTAGACATTGGGACATATAGGGTATTAAGGTAGTCATGTAGGATCCCCTAGAAATTATATTAGATTTTAATATAATAGTATACTATTTTTAATTGATTTTTGTAGTTGATTGTTGTTTGTGTTGCCCTTGTGGGCTTGTATTTTGTTTTGCCTTGCTTTGTGGGTTTTTGCTTGGCTTGGTGGGCTTGGTCTTGCTTTGTGGAGCATGGAGGAGCATAGTGGAAGACTTGAAGATTGAAGAAGGAGCTTGAGAGCTTGAAGACTTGTTTGTTTTGTTGTTGTTTTAGGGTTAGGAATTAAGTAGAGCTTAGACTTAGTTAATTTCCTTCTTAAACATGAAGGGTATCTTTCACTTCCATTCTTCCCCATGATTCAAGGTCCTTCCATGGTATTCACCTCTCTCCTTTGGAGGGATCAGTGGTGGTACCTAGGAAGTAGAACTTTTTAGGGAACCATTCTTTTGATGTTAAACCCTTATAGGTCACCTTTGGTGGTCAATAAGCAGTTTAATATCCTAGCTTATCCTGTTAAGTGATTTCTTCTGGTTTGATTATCTTGAGAGATGTTGGGCTTGAGTGTGAAGATGAAGACTTCATTGGAGAGTATGGAAGAGGATGATTCCCTGAGCATTGCCATTTCAGCTGAAGCTTGAAGAGCAAGAAGAGCAAGTTGATACTTGAAGATCCGGTAAAGATTGAATGAAGAGCTGAGGCTTAAAAATTGAAGGAATCAAGTTGATACTTGTGGTTAAGAGTGAAGCCTGAAGGTGGAACTGATTAAGGAAAGTTGAAGCTTGAAGAAGAAGAATAAGTTGAAACTTATGTTGAAGGGTTGAAACCTGGAGAAGCAAATTGATATTTATCAAGAGTGATGGAAGTCTGAAGACTGGAGTGCTGTCAGAAGAGCTTAAGTTTGGAGTTGGAGGAAGAGAGGAGTTGATCTTCTTTCCTGTCTGTTTTCTTTTCTGTGCTAATGTGCCTTGTTTGATTTGCTTGATGCATTAGAATAAGTTCATATCTAGACTGATTTAAGCTAGGAGCATGATTACACTAGAGGTTGAGTTGCTCCCTCTACTTGTATTGTTACTGTATGGCTTTGCTTGCGGGTATTCGGTAGAGCCCTGCTCCCTTGCCCATGTGGTTTGTTTTGCTTGATAGCATGATTTTATTTCTTCTGTATGATTGCAGTTTAGTGTATCTTGCTTGATAGCATGTTTATCTTTCTGTATGATTACTGTTATTCATTATGGCTTGAGGTTGAGATGAGCTTGTGGAGGCTGCTGCCCCACACACATTTCCTCCCTCACTTGCATTGCATGCATTTTACAGTTGTTTACTGTTTACTGGTTAAGCTGATGCTTCATCTGTTTCTGTTTATCGTTGACATGATCCCTTAGGACTCTCATTTCCTTTGATAAGGAAGTGATGATAGAACTTTAGGTTGAAACCTATGCATGATAACTTCCAGGAGTTCCCTGTTTCAAACATTAACCATAGGATGAATCCTTGGCATGACAACAGCAGGACTTGATAGTCTCCCCGTAGTTGAGTCTGTTCTCTTCTCATCTCAAAACAGCTTAAAATACAGTAATCATGAATGATTTCTTTCGTACGTTACGAGCCTTAAGCTATCTGAGAAAGGATTGTTGGAGAGCTTCTTTTCAACAGTCTGGATGTTTAGTATGGTACCCTTTGGGTGACATGCGACGCATTCACTCTCAGGTCATAGTCTTTAGTGCGATTGAAATTGCAAACACAATAAAAAACAGTTCTTCCGTAAAAGACAGAAAACAAACTTCAAACCTTTTTTGCCCCATGGGCCGGTAATTCAAAGGAAAGCTTTTCTGAAGAAAAGAGTGTCGTTAAACTTCAGCGCCAACGCAAACAGGCTTTGTACCTAACTGTTGGAACTGTTATTTAACCCTACTCGGTAAAATAGATGAATCTGAATCCCCGTAACCCGTAGTATCCCGAACTACGTAAGCTCTAATCTCTCATACCTGTTGAGAGTACGTAGGCACAATACTGACGTATTGGCGAGCCACCTTCCCCGTAACCCGTAGTTAGTCGAACTACGTTGACTCTGATTTCTCATTCTCTGATGAGAATACGTAGGCATAAAGCGCGACGCTTTGCCGAGTCATTTTCTTTTCTTTTTCAGACCAGCCTTGATAGGTAGATAGATAAACCAACTCGTCCAGTAAACACAACAAGCGTGGATCCCGTCGAGTACGACGGACGTGAGGGGTGCTAATACCTTCCCCTTGCGTAACCGACTCCCGAACCTAGACAACAGTTGCGACGACCTTGTCTTACCCTTTTCGTCAGGTTTTTCCGATCGTTTCCTTTCCCGCTCCGAGGGATAAATAACGAAAGGTGGCGACTCTTCTGTTTTGCCGGCACCTTATTTTCGCGGAAGCGACAGCTGGCGACTCTGCTGGGGACTTGATAGTTTCCTGGGATCCAGCGTCCCGTATGCGAGTCAGTTTGGGGATCCAACGTCCCCTGCGAGAGTCAATCCTAGCGCTTGTATGATTACTTGTTGGGTTGTGTTTATTTATCACATTTTATTTCCCGCATTTTATTTTTAGGATGATATGATTATCTGTGCTGTTGTGGGAAGGGCATTCTGATGAGTGAGAAGCCAGACCCAGGCTTGAGTGAACATAGCATTAGTTGTGGAAATTAGTGGGCGCGTGCTTGCTTGGCAGGCACTAGTGTCTCATGAAATCCACGCTCAGACGAGGTTCTCCCGGTTGGCTTCTCTTTCAACCCTTTGGGTTGAGACGATTGTTGGTTTGGAGGATTGTCGACTCTGGGGACCGATCATTTGTGATTCAGCCGAGTGAGGCTGCTTCATGAGCTGGTGATGCCACACCTCTGGGTATCATATCACCCCTCTTGAATGTCTGTGACGCTGATGAATGCATAGGATGCCGAACTTGAGTCAGTTTAGGTCCATACCTGTGAGCAGGGTTGGGTTTATTGCAGGAAACTTTGACCTTCAGACTACCTGGTTTTCTTGACAGCGAATCAGTTTGGTTGGTACCGGAGGTTCTCATCATCAGATATATGATTGTTCATGACAGAACAGGTTTTTGATTGGGATCAGAGGATCTTATCATCAGATGAGTAGTTGTTCTTGATAGAGCAGGTTTTGATCAGAGGATCTTATCATCAGATGTATGTTTGTCTTGACAGAGCAGAGTTTCTTGGTCCTGTATCAGAGGTCCTTATTACCAGATGTTTGTTCTTGACAGAGCAAAGTTTTTGGTCCTTTATCAGAGGTCCTTATTATCAGATGGGTGTTCTTGACAGAGCAGATTTATGATTGGGGTCTGAAGATCTCATCAGCAGATGTATGTTTGTTCTTGACAGAGCAGAGTTTCTTGGTCCTGTATCAGAGGTCCTTGTTACCAGATGTTTGTTCTTGACAGAGCAGAGTTTTTGGTCCTGTATCAGAGGTCCTTACTATCAGATGGTTGTTCTTGACAGAGCAGAGTTTCTTGGTCCTGTATCAGAGGTTCTTATTACCAGATGTTTGTTCTTGACAGAGCAGAGTTTTTTGTCCTGTATCAGAGGTCCTTATTATCAGATGGGTGTTCTTGACAGAGTAGATTTGTGGTCCGATACCCGGGTTTTCTTATTATCAGATATAGTGGTCGTTCTTGACAGATCAGCGTCATGGTTTTGTTGATGCATAATCTCCACAACACAGTTGCCTTGATCTCCTGCTGCATGATTGCATTTTACATTGCTTTGCATACTCATTTGCATTTCAGTAACGTGTGTCTTTCTTGCAGGTACCGTTTTCCCCGATCCAGGATTTCTTGCCTACTATTGTATTTGTTATGGGTTCTCTGAGGAAGACCGTGGCTTACAAGTTCCCTGCCCCTGATGTGGTTCGGCTGACCGGTTTGATTGCTTTAGCAGATGATTCGGTGAGGGATGAGTTCAGAAAATATTACGGCAAATTGCTCAGTTTGGTTCGTAAACCTTTTGCGTTTGAGTTGAATGGGTTGCACGCTCTGCTGCAGTTCTATGATCCTCCATTGAGATGTTTCACTTTCCAGGATTTTGTTCTCGCACCCACGCTAGAGGAATATGCTGATTTATTAGGTGTGCCTATCAAGAGGCAGATGCCTTTCGTTCATATGGATGTTGAGCCTGATCTGGCTGGTTTAGCTCCTTCACTTCATCTGGATGCCTCCGAGTTGGTATTGTCTAGTTGGAACAAGGTTCCTGGTTTCTCCTTGCAGTTTTTAGTGGAAAGGCTCAGCAGTGCGCCAAAGACGGATGTTGGGTCGCGTTCAACGCCATCCTCGCTCTGTGCATATATGGCATCATTCTGTTCCCCAATATGCCCGATTTTGTGGACTTCGACGCATTTCATATCTTCGCATCAGGGAATCCAGTCCCTACCTTGATAGGAGATGTCTACCATTCCATCCACTACAAAAACGAGAACAGGAGGGGCAAGAATGTCTCATGCTGTGTACCCTTGCTTTATAAATGGCTTGATAGTCATCTGCCCAAGAAGGGTCCTTTTGTTTCGTCTGCAGCCACAGCTGAGTGGTCCGAGCGTCTGATGTGTTTATCTGCAGAGGATATTGACTGGTTTGACAGATATAGGTTGGGTACCGAGATTATCTTCAGCTGCAGCGGGTTTCCAAACGTGCCTTTGATAGGCAGGAAGGGCTGCATAAACTATAATCCATCTTTGTTGGTCCGACAGTTCGCCTACGCTTTGAGAGCTCCGCCGAAGGATGAAGAGGTGCAGGAATCTTTGTACCTCACTGGTCTTCTAGAAGGGGATCTGTTATCTAAGCTTCAGTACACATGGAATGGTATCAGTAAGAGGGGAAAGCCATTGCTGGGGAGAAGCAACAATCAAGCCTACCCTCCATATGTGACTTGGATCAGAGCCAGAGCAGATGCTATAGGGATACCGTTTCTTCCTGCCAGGCCGGAAAGCCCTCCAATGATTGAAGAGCCTACTATTGTGCCCATTCAGCAGCATAATCAGGTATTGGCTGAGAGAGATGAATTGAAGAGGGCAAATGAAGAATTGGAGAAGAATTGGCTCAACTCCGAAGCGAGAGGAACGAAGCCGTTCATTCTTTCAAGAGGCAGATAGAGCTGGTGAACCAGCTAGGTATAGACCTGACCAAGCAGATAGCCAAGCGTGAGCGCATGGGTCAAGACTTCAAAGCTGTCAACGACGTACTGGCTACGAAGAAGCAGCACTTAGATGAAGCGGTATTGGAGGATATCCAAGTTCAACCAGCACTGGAAGGCTTCCCTGGCCACCAGGAAAGAGCGGGAGGATAAGCTGATGCTACAGATCTCCAAAATGGAAGCCCAGGTGAAGGATAGTGAGAAGAGGTTTGATGAAGAAACCGCTCGCAGATACGCCGCTGAAAGCCAACTCAACAGGGCTCTCGCTAACCTGAAGGAGCGCAAACTGACGTTTGAGTCCAAGAAACGGAAGCTAGATGATTGTTTCGGCGAAGGAGCATGGGAAGATTCGGTCGAAGGTCTTCAATATACCATTGTGCAGAGGGAATTACTCGTCGAAGGGTTACTCACGCTGCCTGATCATCCAGAAATGAAGGAGTTGTTAGAAGAGTATCGCGCCTGTGGCCGTACTTGACTATTTGTATTCCTTTTGTTTTGATCATTGCTGTATGATGACCATCACCAGGATTGTTGGCTGAGGTCACGCTATTGATTCGTCTTGTACTCGTTAATGTTGTGTACTGCCTTGATAGGCTTTCTTTATATATGAGATTGTTATTTCCATGATTGGACTCGGGCTTCTTCTTATTATCAGCACTGGCACTCAGGCACTAGGATCGGGGGAGATCTCCCTAACGTACAGACACACGCTTGCATTTGCATGAAGCATTTGCATAACGAGCACTTTGTTGTTTTTCCTAACCCTTTTGTGTTTTCCAGGTTGTTTCAGGTGGTTCCAGGATTGATCAGAGACCTATTCACCGCTATCCGACTAGAGCTAATCAAACCAGAATCATGGAGCAAGTGCAAACTGATGTTCAAGAACTTCGCGAAAGAATGGATCGCTTCATGGAGCTCATGCAAGCAGTCGCCAATGGCCAGGATCAGCTCAGAACCTTGGTTCAGCCTCTGATTTCTAGGGTTAATAGCAATGGCGTACTCCATGGTGGGACTGTGCCTACTCCTCCACCAGTTGAAACCCCACAGAATGGTGTTCCCGTGACCGGGGGAAACGGCAGTGCCAACGGCAATGTGATGGCCAACATGGGACTCAATACGATGGGCGTCGGTAATGGGAGTCTGGGAGCTAATGTCAATGTTGGGCTGGGCAACGGCAATGCAGGTGTCGGGAATCTGTTTGGGCCTCAGCCATTGCTAGAGGATCGTCAGGACGATGTGTCTCTCAGAGAGGTGCTGAAGGGGAGCTGAATGCTGAAGCACGACTTAGATTCAAGGCACTTGAAGATAAGATGAGGGATATCGAGAATCAGAATACTTTGGGCGTTGATATGTCCAAGTTTGGACTAATTGCTGATTTCAAGGTGCCTCCCAAGTTCAAGGTACCTGACTTTGAAAAATATAAGGGCACCACTTGCCCTCGCGTCCACCTGAGATCGTACTACAGAAAAATGTCTGCTCATTCTGAGGACGAGAAGTTGCTGATGCACTTCTTTCAAGACAGTCTTTCCGGGCCATCCCTTGAGTGGTACATGACTCTAGAGCCTACTAGTGTGCGCACGTGGAAGGATCTTGCTGAAGCATTTGTGCACCACTACCAATACAATAGCGACTTGGCCCCGAATCGATTCCAGCTGTAGAATCTGTCGCAGAGGAACAATGAAGGGTTTAAGGAATACGCCCAGCGGTGGCGTGAGTTGGCAGCTAGGGTTCAGCCGCCGATGGTTGAACGTGAGCTTGTGCAGATGTTCGTAGCCACCCTCCCCGGGGTTTACTATGAGAAGTTGGTCAGCGGTATGTCTGGGACCTTCTCAGATCTCATTATCACGGGTGAGCACATCGAAAATGGGATCAAACTCGGGAAAATTCAAGGTGATTCATCCTCAGCTGGAGGAGGCGGAAAGAAACCTTATAGTGGCAAAAGACGGGAAGGAGAAGCGAGCGCTATGACCAACGCTCGAAGGAAGGGTAAAGGTCCTCACCAGCAGGTGGCCAGCATAACTATCCTGGCAGTTCAACAGCCGCAGCAACCGAATCAACAGGGATACAGAAAGTATCCGAATCGGGCACCTTTGTCGAACCGTCACCTCGAGACACCGCCCATGTCGTACGCGCAACTCTTGCAGACTTTGCTTCAGCTACACTTGATCCAGAAGAGAACTTTGGCTCCTTTGTAAGAGCACAGATTGTGTCTTAGTAATATCTCTATGTTTTGATGATAACATTAATGATAATTTGTATACAAGAATTATACTCTCTAAATTTGTTCTAAACTGTTTTCTACAGGCACAAAAGATTTTAATCTTAAAGAGCAAATTTGATGTGAACAATAAATTCTGAATGGCTCAAGAGCATCTGAAGATTAGAAGAATCTGAAGTATAAGAGCTTAGTCATCAAGATTCTGAAGATACAACACGCTGCATATATTATCAAGAATCTGAATGAAAGAAGACTCTGAGTGAAGAGACTCTGAATGAGAGAAGACTCTGATCTGAGTGAAGACTCTGATCTAAGAGCATGTTACGCTTCAAGCACACAGCTGCACCAGACTCTGATTCAGCAACATCTGAAGAACATCTTAGGCTCTGAAGTTTCCAGAAGATTCTGAAGACTGAAGACTCTGATATTGATTGTTGATCTGAACTATCTGAAGAATTATTTGAAGAAGATTATTTTAATATATCCGTTGGAATATGCCAGCAAATCTTTCCTTAATTGGGATAGACATAAATCTCTGCAAGAATATTATTCCTCTGATACATTCCATATATGGTAAATTCACAGCTCAGCAGACAATTGCTACACCCATATTTTGTGCGCCGTCTCTCTGCTGCAATAGTACAAAGGACAGTACTATTTGATATTGGAAATATCTTCTCCAACGGTATTATATTCTCTCCAATATTCAAGTGGCTATAAAAAGGATATCATAGCACTTTCTTCAGTGACGAATTTTGAAAAACTTATTCTCAAGCGAAGAAACTCTCAAGCTCTCATATTCTTATAGTTCATACTTTGTTCTAAACTTTGAGAAATAACACAGTTGTGTTTATAGCTTTCATAAAAGCATTTTATTACTCTTACATTGTATTACATTAATTTTTAAAGGAAGTTTTCCTTAAGAGGATCTAGGTTAGATCAGTAGCTCTGAGAAGACTAAGAACAGTTGTTCTTAGGTGTTGCTATTTGTAATCAGTTGATTTGAATAGTGGATTAAGTCCTTGTTGAGAAAGGCAAATCACTCTTGAAAAGGGTGGACTGGAGTAGTTGAGTTCAACGAACCAGGATAAAAATACTTGAGTTTTATCTTTGATTATTTTCTGTCATACTTATTCAACCCCCCTTCTAAGTATTTTCTCACCTTCAGTTGGCATCAGAGCTCCGGTTCTGCGTGTGCATTCACTTAACCGTGACAGATAAAGATCCAGTGAGAAGAATACTCTGTTATTTATTTGGTTGCTAATATGGGTGATATTCCTACATCAAGCAACAAATATGAAGGAGACAGAATCAGCACCAAACCTCCAATGTTTGATGGAGAAAAATTTGATTATTGGAAAGATAGACTTGAAAGTTTTTTCTTGGGGTATGATGCTGATCTCTGGGATTTAGTCATTGATGGATATGAACATCCTACTAAGGATGGAAAAAAGATTGATAGAAAATCAATGACTGAGGAGCAGAAGAAAGAATTCAAGAATCATCACAAAGCCAGAACCATACTTCTTAATGCAATCTCTCATACAGAGTATGAGAAGATTACCAACAGAGACACTGCTCATGATATGTTTGAGTCTCTCAAAATGACTCATGAGGGAAACTCTCAGGTGAAAGAAACAAAGGCTCTGCGCTGATACAGAAGTATGAAGCGTTCAAGATGGAAGAATCTGAGAACATTGAGACTATGTTTTCCAGATTTCAGATTCTAACAGCTGGGTTGAAAGTTCTGGACAAGGGCTACTCAACATCTGATCATGTCAAGAAGATCATCAGAAGTCTTCCTACCCGATGGAGACCTATGGTGACTGCATTGAAGCTGGCCAAGGATCTGAACAAAATCTCATTAGAAGAACTCATCAGTTCTTTGAGAAGTCATGAGATTGAGCTGGAGGAAGATGAACCCCAGAAGAAAGATAAAGGTAAATCCTTAGCTTTTAAATCTAACAAAATCTGTTAAAGCTTTGCAGGTAAATGAAGAAAGCTCTGAGGAATCTTCTTCTGAAGAAGAAGATGAACTATCCATGCTGTCCAGAAGGATCAACAAACTCTGGAAGCACAAAGGGAAGAAGCTCAACAACTTCAGAAGATCTGATCAAAAGAGAGAATCTTCTGGACACAGAAGATCTGGCAAGAAAGAGGTCACTTGCTATGAATGTAAAGAACCTGGACACTACAAGAGTGAATGTCCCAAATTTCAAAAGGAAAAACCCAAAAGGAAGTTTGATAAAAAGAAAAAGGTTCTGATGGCTACATGGGATGACTCAGATGAATCTGAATCATCTTCTGAATCTGAGGAAGAATGTGCAAATTTTGCGCTGATGGCCAACACAAATGATCAAGATGAAGGAACGTCATCATCTGAATCTGAGTCAGAATCAGACTCTGACTCTGAAGAGGTATTTTCTGAACTCTCCAGAGCTGAACTTGTTGAAAGTTTATCTGACATGTTGGAAAGCTACAGCAAGATTAAACTCAAATACAAGAAGCTGAAAAGCAATCTTGAATCTGAGATTGATCTTCTGAGAACAGAACTTGTTGAGCAGAAAGAAATAAATTTAAAACTCAAAAATGATTTAGAAACAACTCAACAAGAATCTGATACTGAAACAGAGTCAAGTGAAAATATTTTAGAAAAATATGACTCCAGTTTTAAAAGATTCCTCACTAAAAGCATAGACAGAAGCAAAATGGCTTCTATGATCTATGGTGTTAGTGGGAACAACAGAAGAGGCATTGGATGTGAATCTTCCTCTGGAAGCAATCCAAAATCTGTTGATAAACTCTTCATCAAGAAGACTCCTCTGTATTCTCATTTTAAGTTTAGTCATCTGAATGATATTAAACATACAAGCTCTGAAAAGAGTACTGATGTGTTTAAGCCAAGGGCTAGCCAGAATAAACACTATGTTGAAAAACAGAAGTTTAGGCAAAACCACAGAACATCTAACCCCAAAGGACCCAAGAAGATCTGGGTACCTAAAAGTAAAATAATACCTGTTGCAGATGTTCTTAGCAGCAAAATCCAGACACCAATCATGGTACCTGGACTCTGGATGCTCACGACATATGACGGGCGAAAGGTCTATGTTCCAAAGCCTGGAACTTAGATCTGGAGGGGACGTAAAATTTGGAGGGAACCAGAAGGGCAAGATCATTGGCTCTGGTACAATAGGTAATGGTAACCTACCCTCTATTTCTAATGTTCTGTTAGTTGAAGGATTGAAACATAATCTATTGTCCATAAGTCAATTAAGTGACAATGGTTATGATATCATCTTTAATCAAAAATGTTGCAAAGCTGTATGTCAAAAGAATGGTTCAATCCTATTCAGTGGAAAGAGGAAAAATAACATTTACAAAATTAACCTTTCAGAACTTAAAGTTCAAAATGTAAAATGCCTTTTATCTGTGAATGATGAGCAATGGGTCTGGCATAGAAGATTGGGACATATTAATATGAGACGTATATCTCAGATTAATAAACTCAATCTGGTCAGAGGACTCCCTAATCTGAAGTTCAATTCAGATGCTCTGTGTGGCGCATGTCAAAAGGGTAAATTTTCAA
>CAWUDS030004439.1:6994895-7021761 GCA_963859935.3 Lathyrus sativus
ACAATCAATGTAAAACTATTACAAGAGTAAGAATACTTCTAAAAAGCTATTATCACTACTGTGATATTTCTCTTAAGTTTAAGAACAATGTTACAACAAATAGAATATAAGAGCTTTTGAGAGATTGTGCTTTGATAAGAGATTTTTGCTAGCAGTTCATTGCTGAAGAAGATGGAGTGGACTTCTTTATATAGGGGACTTAAATCCATGAAGTCTTCTCAACGTTGGGAGGCTGTGCTGAAAAAGCCTGGAGCCTTTTGTCTTTACGTTGGAGGCTGTGCTGAAAAAGCCTGATGCCTTTTGTCTTTACTTTGCAGAAACTTTCCTTAGAATGGAATGCACAGATAAAACCTTTTTGTCTGTGTTCTTGTGTCTAACATAAAAGAGGAAAGAGCTGTTGAGATATGCCAATGGGACATATTCAAATCTTCTTCACTAAGTAAGTTCAGCTATCAACATCAGAGTCTGGATCTTCAGAATCTCCAAAGTCTGGATCTTCAGAATCTCCAGAGTAGAGATCTTCTGAATCTTCAGAGTCTTGATATGTTCTTCAGATTATGCTGAATCAGAGTATATGCAGCTTGTGTGCTTGAGCGTGTAGTTCTGTTAGAGCAGAGTCTTTTATATCAAAATTCTCAATACTTATGCAGCACAGTATTTCCAGAGGTCTTCTGATGACTAAGCTTCTGAACTCTCAGAGTCTTCTATTCTTTAGAGGCTTCTGCTTCAGAATCTTCAGTAGACAGCACTCAGATTCTTCTAGAGACCAGCGTTCAGATCTTCATTTAAGATGCTCTTGAACCTTTGAAGACTTTCATAATATCATTGTTCAGATCCAAATTTGCTCATTAAGAATATTTTCTTTAGTACCTGTAGCAAACAATCTAGAACAAATTTAGAGTATATAATTCTTGAATACAAAATTCATAAGTTTTATCATCAAAACATATAGATATTACTAAGAAACAATCTGTGTTCTTACAATCTCCCCCTTTTTGATGATGACAAAACATGAGAAATTTTTGTTCAATAAAAAAGTTATGAAATATAACTCCCCCCTGAGATTAATAATCTCCCCCTGAAATGAATACTCTAATAGAAATAAAACGCTTCCCTTTTTGATTGAGTATATTTCAGATTCAGAGCCTGATGCAAGAGGGTTTGATTTTCAGAATCAAATCTTGATGCCAGATAGTTATGACTTCCTTCAGTCAGAGCGCCTAGTTATCATCTTGCTTGAATTATCTTTCAGAGTAAAGGTATCAGAGTAAGATATCAGAGTTGATTGAATACTCAGATTTGCTTTGGAAGATCAGGTTCTGGTTGGAAAAGTCTCAGGGTAACTTCAATGAATTATGTCAGATATATCAATGTAATCTGAAAGACTTAAATTCAAAGTAAATTAATAAAATGTCTGGAATTTCAGTTTTAGTAATTGCTTATAGGTTGAACAATCAGATTCTCCTTTTCTCCCCCTTTTTGTCATAATCAAAAAGATTTTTAAAGACATAAAGATACAGAAGAAAAGAAGCATATAGAAGCTAAAACATCAACTTTCATTTAAACATATCAAAGTTCACAATCAAATAGATAGATGCCAAAAAAGCATAACCACAACCAATAAGAAAACAACATAAGCAATAACATGTGCAAAAACATCAAATAAAACTAAGTCTGGCGTGAGGCAATAAGGGTCATAAGCTCTGTCATTTTGGCTGTTGACTCTTTCTTGCTTAGACATCCAGGTCTTGATCTCATCAGTTATCTTCTCTTGCTTTACCATCAAATCTTTTATTTCCTTGACATCATTCACAAGCTCTGTTACCACAGATGAAGAAGCAGCAGATGCAGTAGCAGCAGTGTTCTCTTCAGACTGGTTCTCTTCAGAAGCTTGTTCAACCATTTCAGATGCAGGAGCCTCTGGAGGAGCAGCTTCCAAAAGAAACACAGGAGGAGGAGGAGGCATGTTCATCAGAGTTATCTTGATTAACTCTGCAAACTGATTCTTTGTAAGCTTAGAACATTTAGCTCTAACTTTTAAAGCAGCTTTGTTGAACATCCAGATGAAACGTTTCCAAGCAGCATTTGAAACAGCCGGATCCAAACTTGACAAGCAGACTTCCTTAACACAAGCATACTCAGAATCTATCTCCTTCTTGAATATTTCAAACATAGTATTAACACATGATCCTAGATCTGGCTGTTCAGAGGGGTTCATGATTGGGAGTGTTAACAGGAGTAGGTTCAGATGGTTGTGGTTGAGGTGGTGTTGGTTGAGATGTTTGGGTGTCAGACTGAGGGGGTTCAGATGGTTGAGGGATGGTTTGGGTTTCAGATAGATGAGTTTCAGATGGTTGAGGGATGGTTTGGGTTTCAGATAGATGAGTTTCAGATGGTTGATGGATGGTTATCTGAGGTGGGGAGTTGGGTGGAGTATGAAACATAGAAATGTTAACGTGTTCTTTCATAGCAGTGTCAGAACGAGCTTGTTTGAGAGACTCTGGTTCAAAATCAGATGAATCAGATGATTTCACAATCAGAAGATTCTTCTGAGTGAACAGATGTTGAAGAAATGTTAATGGATTGATTCAGGGGTTGGATATCCAGAATATCTTCAGAAAGATTTGGATCTTCTGGAAGATCTGGTTGTGCAGAGTGTTCAGATTGAACAGTCTCTGGTTGGTTTGGGTTCTGAGATGATTATATCTGGTTGGGGAATTTCTGGTTGTGGAATATTTGGTTGTGGAATTTTTGGTTGTGGAATTTCTGGTGAAGTAGGTTGAGGGGGTTTCAGATGTAGTATGAGGTTGGGATTTAGAGGTAATTGGTACAGAAGATGGTTGTGATTGTACTGGGGGAGATGAAGGTGGTTCAGATGGTTGGGGTTTAGAAGTTCTATGTCTAAGGGTTGGAGAAAGTTGAGGTGATGAAAGGGGTGAATGAACAACAGGGGTAGGATCAGATGTTAATACCTGATGAATAGTGTCTCTTATCTCTTCCAAAGTAGCATCCCTAGAATTGATTCTGGCTTTCTTTACTCCTTTCTTCTTCTTCCTTGGAACTTCAAATTCTTTCCTTTTCTTCTGAACAGAGCCTTCTTTAGTTTTTCTCTTACTACGCCTTTCCCTTCATCAGATTGGGCAATTCTTCTCCTTGTTTCTGAACAAGGTTAACAGGTAGAGGAATTCCATTCTTCAGACAATCTGCAATGTAAGCCCAGACAATACCTTTTGGTTCATCTGTGCTGAACATTGGAAAATCTTCTATTGGTATCCTTCTGCCATTTACTTCCTCAGAGTTTATTTTTCCTTAGTTCACCATTCAGCTCTGAAATGATCTTCATTCTTTTCAGAGTGAGTCCGTTTATCTCAGATCCAATGATGTAGGATAGATCCTATGTTGTTTTTTGTATCTGTCAGATGCTTCACCAACTGATTCTCTGTAAGGATGTCTGAAATAAGTCTTCCCAGAGGTATCCAAGTTCTGACTTTCCCAGCTTTAGCTCTGACCTTTTCTCTAGTCTCTTTGGCATGAGTCAGAAGATGACTGAAAATCAGATAGGGCAGATCCACCTTAATATTCTTGCTGATGCAGTACATGAAGTACAGATGTTCTGAACTCACATAGTCTGGTGAGTTGGTTGACTTTCTGTGAAAGATTGTACTCATAAATATCTTTGCCCAGATCCTATAGATAGGTTTCAGATCTTTAACCTTACTTGTTGGTGTTCCAGATACAGTAATCTCTTCATACACCTTAGCCATATCAATACGTGAAGAGGCTAGGTTTGTAACACATCAGATTCTTTATAACTGAACAATTGCTTGATTAGTTTCTCAGTGATCACTATCTCCTTCCCAAGGACAGATGAGTGAATGAACTTAGGACCAGCATGAGCGTGAATCCAGAATTCCTTCACAAGAGTTGGGTACACAGGACCCATCAGTCTCTCAAAATACTTCTCCCAGCCTTGAGCTTTAATGGCAGTTGTTAGGTCAAACCCATTTTCTTCTATGGATTCAAGATCAACGAAACTCTCACACAGAACCTCAAGATTCACAACTGGAGTAAATAGAGTACGTACTGGTTTCTTGTACATTATATTTTTGTTGGAGATTTCAGAAGCATTTGATGGAGAAGCCATTGATGAAGATGAAGATTTTGATTTGGGTTTAGGGTTTTGGTAGAGGTTGAAGAGTATGCAAAAACGCATAAGTGTAGTGAGTGTGAAAAGTGTGAAAATGTTGTGATAGGTGGTATTTATAGAAAACCAAAAAAAATCAAACATTGGGCACAACAAAAGACACATACGCACGTTTACACAGCATTTAATGAAAATAATCATTTCAATTTAAAGATATGACAAATGGGGGGAAAACCAAGAAAAATGAGATTTTCAAAGCAGTACCTCACACGTCAATTCAGTAGAGCACTCCATCTTTTCAGATTCTGAGTGACACGTGTTTGCTTTTATGTGCATCTGATGTCTCTCAAGAAATGAAATGTTTCCAACGTTCATATCTTCTGAGTTTGTTAGTTCAGAGTTTCACACAAATAAATCAATCAAAGATAAATGAACAAATAATTAGATGAAATACTTCAGATCTTTAAACATTTTGCATCTGAGAAGTTGCCTCTGATAAATATTACTCTGGACAAAAATCCATACAAATATTTTTTAGAATGAACTTGAACCTATCTTCTGCAAGGGGTTTTGTGAAAATATCAGCCCATTGATGATCTATATCAACAAAAGCTAGATTTATTACACCCTTCTGAACATAGTCTCTGATGAAGTGATGTTTAATTTCTATATGTTTAGCCTTAGAGTGTAAGATTGGATTTTTTGACAAACATATAGCAGAAGTATTGTCACAGAAGATAGAAATATTGCTCTCATAGATCTGATAATCTTCTAGCTGACTCTTCATCCAGAGCATCTGCGTACAACATCCAGCAGTAGCAATGTATTCTTCCTCTGTAGTTGATAGTGCAATAGTGGGTTGCTTTTTGCTGTACCATGAGATCAGATGACTTCCAAGAAACTGACAGCTTCCAGAAGTGTTTTTACATTCAACTCTGTCTCCAGCATAATCAGCATCACAGAATCCAACTAATGAAAATTCATCAGATCTTCTATAACACAGACCCATGTTAGTAGTACCTTTTAGATACCTTAGAATCCTCTTAACAACTGTTAAGTGTGATTCTCTAGGATCTGATTGGAATCTTGCACATAAGCAGACACTAAACAGAATATCAAGTCTAGAAGCAGTCAAGTATAGAAGAGATCCTATCATACCTCTGTAGAGTTTCTGATCTACCTTCTTACTTACCTCTTCCTTACCTAGAGTGCTTGTAGGGTGCATTGGAGTCTTTGCCATCTTACTATCAACCATGTTGAACTTCTTCAGAAGCTCTTTAACATATTTGGTCTGATGTATGTAGATGCACTCTGGAGTCTGGTTGACTTGGATTCCCAAAAAGAATCTCAATTCTCCCATCATGCTCATCTCAAACTCTGCCTGCATACATTTAGCAAACTCCTTTCCAAGCGTAATATTTGTTGATCCAAAAATAATATCATCTACATATATTTGACAAATCAACAGATCTTTCTTAAGAGTTTTACAGAATAAAGTTGTATCCACTTTTCCTCTGATAAAATTTTTCTTCAGAAGGAAATTGCTCAACCTTTCATACCAAGCTCTGGGAGCTTGTTTTAAACCATAAAGAGATTTTTTTAGTTTAAAAATATGATCTGGAAAGTTTTCACTTTCAAATCCAGGAGGTTGGTGGACATATACTTCCTCTTCTATAATACCATTAAGAAAGGCACTTTTAACATCCATCTGATATAAAGTGATGTTATTATGTGCAACAAATGAAATAAGAAGGCGTATAGATTCTAACCTTGCCACTGGAGCATAAGTTTCAGTGTAATCAATACCTTCTTGTTGACTGTAACCTTGAGCAACCAGCCTTGCCTTATTCCTTTCAACTTCTCCCTTTTCATTCAACTTATTCCTGAAGACCCATTTTGTTCCAATAATGTTGAATCCTTTAGGTCTAGGAACCAGATCCCAAACTTTATTTCTGGTGAATTGATTTAGCTCTTCTTGCATGGCAATAATCCATTCATTATATTTTAGAGCCTCATCCACAGATGTTGGTTCAATTATTGACACTAAGCCAAACAATGAAGATTCAGATGTTTTGAGATAGGAGCTTGTCCTGATTGGATCATCTTTCTTTCCAATAATCACATCTTCTGGGTGAGATGCCTTGATTCTGGAAGAAGATCCTCTGACATTTGATCTTTCAGAAATGTGTGTTGCACCCCAAAATTTGACCCATATTTCTTTACCTAGCTTATGTTTCATTTCATTCACATTAGCATTATCATTTGCATTGCATTGACATGTATGCAGGAGATCAAGAGGTATGATTACGAATCAAGAGCTATACAAGATTTTGAGGCTAGCCAAGAGGGTTATTCAAGTGTTCAAGGGTAGACATCTTTGTCAGAGAGGTTAGAAGATCCTCAGAGAGAGTGGTTGAAACCTAGGGTGTGTGCCTCCTAACTTGAAAGTTGTGGGAGCTCCTCAGATGATTCTGAAGCCAGGAATGTGGACTTGAAGCCTTGAGAGAGCTTATGAGATGTCTTGAAAGCCATCATGAAGCCTAGACATGTCATTGTGCAAGATTAAGAAGACTCAGCCATGAGTGGTATAATTAGGGTTTGACTGGATCAACCCTAGGTCAACTAATGATTTAAAGAAGGTTTAGACCTAATTCAAGAACCATGTTATCATGGATTTATACATTGAGATGTTATAAGGATGATTCCAAGGTCAACTCATCATGATTGAAGAGTTTGAGAAGTTTCAAGCTAGGGTTTCTAAGGCTAGACAGTTTAAAATCCCCTAGTTTGATCCCTATCTTCAAGGCAGTTTAGCCCAAGATGTGATTGTCTTATCATATTGCCCCCAACATGAATGTTGTAGGTCTTGTTCTTATCTTTAATTTGAGTACTAGAAGTCCTTGATAGGATTTGTAGAACTTAAGTTATGACTTTGACAAGTTACAGGTCATCTGAGGTATGTGAATCTGGGGGCTTGAAAGTTACCCAACTTGCATCAAACTTTTGCCCAAGAAGGATGATTCCTATGGACTTTTGGTCAACATTAATGTTGTTCCTTATTCTCTTATCTTTCTATAGAGTCCTAGAAGTCCTTGATAGGATTTGTAGAACTCAAGTTATGGCTTTGACAAGTCAAGGGAATTTTGGTCATTTGGAGATTATAGGTCATTTCAAGTATAAAGCCATAACTCCTACTTTCAAGCTTCAAATGGAAAAATCTTCAACATCAAACTTGTTCAAAATGATGTTTTAAGGCTAGTAAGGAGGTCATGAGATGATGGAAAGGCTTGTAGCTCAAAGTTGCAAAAATGACCTAAAATAAGGGCATAAGTTAAATGAATCAAAGTTGGAAATTGATATTTTCAACCTACACATCCAAACCATGGCATGTAATATATCATTTTGACTCTAGAAAGCATTTTAAGAACATTGGTTTAGCCACATTTTTGAGTTGAGATTCAATTTGTGGACTTGCTTTGAAAAGCACTTGCTTGCATATTAAGTAACATGTGCAAATCATAGAATCAAGGCATGAGCAAGGGCCTTTGCAAGCTAAACTCTTCCAAAATGTCACTAGAGGAGAAATTAGGACAGATTGGGATTGATTCCAAGCTGCAAACAGAATGGTGCATATCATGAGATGTGTTTGAAAATCTCATGACATGAGAAGTGGAAATTCTCATTAGAAGGATCTAGAGGGTTCTAGATCATCCAAACATCATCTATATATTGAGTAGAGATGATCCATTGAAGGGGTTGTGATGATTGAAGAAGAAAGCATAGATTGAGATTGAAATTCCATAGCTTGTAAGTGCAATCGGTTTCACCAAATTCTTCACTCTCCATCCATTTTCTTGATTGAAGCTTCTTCCATGGATGTCAAGGAGTGATTCCAGATCATTATCAAGAAGAATTCGTGGCTAATTGGTGCTCTTGAAGTCAGAATTTCCCACCTGCAACTCACCATCGAGTTTCAAGATTCAAGCACTTTCAACTGGTTCTTTTGCATACAGAAGCAAGGAGGAGGTTCATTGATCGTGTCTGCAAGATTGTAGAGCTTGAATTGGAGGTTTAGTGCATCTGTTCTTCCAAGATTTTCAGGTTGGTAATTTTCTTCCTCTAGCATGATTTAGGTAGAATCCAGGTGAATTAAGGTGTTAGATTTATTGTAGAATGGTGTAGGATGGATTCCAGATAGTTAATTCGAGAATTAGAGACAAAATAGGGGAATTACCATTTTCGGTTGAGAATTAGATATGATGAATCTTGAGGTTTCAGAGGAATTTAAGGGTATGGTTGAATTCGTGGCAAGATTTGGGATGAGTTTCATGTTTTGACCATTTACAATGGAGGCCTGTAGAGAGAACTAGGGTTGGGGGTGATGACCGGAGCTCCACCGGTGGTGGCCGGAGCTGGGCGCGAAGCTCAGATGTTCAAAACGAAGAAGATGATGAGGATACTGTTGGATCAAGATGAAGACTTTGACTGAGGAAGCAATCCAATGGCCATGTTTTAATTTGAAGTTGTGAAGGAATTCTGGTAATGAAACGCACCGTTTCATTTATTCAGTGTTTTGGGCTTAGTGAACTAAGTGCTATCCACACCCCCTGATGGCCCAACCCACGGTTTGAACTGATTCTGATTACTATCTACACCGCGCGTGTTATTATTTTAATTTGATTTTCTTTTAATTTTCATTTTGTTCATGATTATTGAAAAATTCATAATAAATTGAAAATTAATCCAATTAAACCCATTCTTTTGGCATTTTACTCATGATTGAGTCTAGTATTTTTTAGAGAAAAAATATTTTCAATTCATGTATTTTCTGATTTAATGGGAATTTTAAATTTTAATTGATATTAAAATGGTTATGTTTGATGCATATTTTTGTGGAATTTAGTGTGATCACTTGGTGATGATTTTGAGCCTAATTTTTTGTGTGTGATTAGGTTAGACATGTATGCTCCCATAGTATTTTTCTCACATTTTTGTGATGAAAATAAGTGTTGCTTTCTAGATTAATATTTAGATGCTTCCTTTTAGGATTTAGGTTTGATACCTTGTAATGTAGAATTTAGTTCTAGGTCTAATTTGATGGTTTGATCTCTGTAATTAATGTGGTAGAGTAATGATTGACCTAGGTTCCCATAGTAATTTTTGTAGGATTTTACAATTTGTTTTGGTATTTTAGTTAAGATTAACTTTAGTACTAGGTTTTAGGTGATCCTAACTTACTAATTCAACTAGTTTAACTTCTCTAGTCCCCTTAGATTAGGGTTTGTGCTTGGTTTGTCTTTGGTTGAGATTGAAGACAAGTTGAAGATAAGAGGAGGATGCTTGAAGTTGCTTGAAGTTGCTTGGAGATTTGGATTTTTCTGTGCCTGAAGGTGTCTGATGAAGGTTTAGGAGATAGGAGACATAGGGAGAGCCTTATAATTAGAATGATTTCTTTCACAAATATGGAAAGCATCTTGTGCTTCCATTCCTCCCAATGACTAAAAGTCCTTCTCAGATATTCCCATCCCTCCTTTGGAGGGATGAGTGGCTTTATCTGGGAAGTAGAACTTTGAGGGAACCAGTCTCTCATAATGATGAACCCTTACAGGCTTCTTTTGGTTGTCAGTAAGCTGTTTATCATTTCCACTCATTCTATTAAATCAATTGTCTTCTGGTTTGGGTAGCTTGAAAGGTGTTAGACTTGAGTTTGAAGATGAGGACTTCATTGAAGAGTGAGGAAGAGGATGATTCCTTGAGTATTACCATGGCAGCTGAAGCTGAAGCAAGAAGAACAAGTTGATACTTGAAGATCCAATGGAGATTGAGGGATGAGCTGAGGCTTAAAGGATTGAAGGATGAAGTTGACACTTTCATGTGATTGAAGATTACTCTGAGAAGCTGAAGCTTGTAGGAGAAGAAGACCAAGTTGATACTGGTAAAACAAAGAGAGCTGAAGCTTGAAGACTAAGTTGATACTTATGAAGGGGATTCAATTGAGATTGAGTGTAGAGCTGAAGCTTGAGGAATAAAGGGTGAGTTGACACTTACATTGATGCTTGGAGGGCCTGAAGGAACCAAATTGACCCTTGTAGTTAGGAGTGAAGCCTGAAGGTGGAGTTGACTGAAGAGCTGAAGCTTGAAGAAGGAGAATAAGTTGTAACTTATGTTGATGGGTTGAAACCTGGAGAAGCAAGTTGATACTTGCCAGTGAAGCTGATATCCTTGAAGGGTGATTGGAATCTGAAGACTGGGTTATTGTTAAGAAGAGCTGAAGCTTGGAATTGAAAGAGGGGTTGATCTGCTTCCTTTCTTGTCTGTTCTCTTTTCTGTATTGTAGATGTGCCTTGTTTGATTTGCTTGATGCATTAGAATAAGTTCATATCTAGACTGACTTTAAGCTAGGAGCATGATTGCACTAGAGGTTGAGTTGCTCCCTCTGCTTGTATTGTTACTGTATGGCTTTGCTTGCGGGTATTCGGTAGAGCCCTGCTCCCTTGCCTATGTGGTTTGTTATTTGCTTGATGGCATTTTATTTCATTTCTTCTGTATGATTACAGTCTCTTATATTTTGCTTGATAGCATGTAGTTTTACTTTTCTATATGATTACTGTTATTCATTCTGGCTTGAGGTTGAGATGAGCTTGTGGAGGCTGCTGCCCCACACGCATTTCCTCCCTCACTTGCATTGCATGCATTTTACAGTCGTTATCTGTTTACTGTTTAAGCTGATGCTTTATCTGTGTCTCTTTATCATTGACATGATCCCTTAGGAATCTCACTTCCTTTGATAAGGAAGTGATGATAGAACTTTAGGTTGAAACCTATGCATGATAACTTCTAGGAGTTCCCTGTTTCAAACTTCAACCATAGGATGAATCCTTGGCATGACAACAGTAGGACTTGATAGTCTCCCGTAGTTGGGCCCTTTCTCTTCTCATCTCAAAACAGCTTAAGATACATGAAACATGAATGATTTCTTTCGTACGTTATGAGCCTTAAGCTATCTGAGAATGGATTGTTGGAGAGCTTTTTTTCAACAGTCTGGATATTTAGTATGACACCCTTTGGGTGACATGCGACACATTCACTCTCAGGTCATAATCTCTAGTGCGATTGAAATTGCAAACACAATAAAAAACACTTCTTTCGTAAAAGACAGAAAACAAACTTCAAACCTTTTTGCCCCGTGGGCCCATAATTCAAAGGAAGCTTTTCTAAAGAAAAGAGTGTCGTTAAACTTCAGCGCCACCGCAAACAGGCTTTGTCCCTAACTGCTGGAACTGCTGTTTAACCCTACTCGATAAAACAGATGAATCTGAATCCCCGTAAGCCATAGTATCCCGAACTACGTAAGCTCTAATCTCTCATACCTGTTGAGAGTACGTAGGCACAATACTGACGTATTGGCGAGCCACCTTCCCCGTAACCCGTAGTAGGTCGAACTACGTTGACTCTGATTTCTCATTCTCTGATGAGAATACGTAGGCATAAAGAGCGACGCTTTGCCGAGTCATTTTCGTCCAGTAAACACAACAAGCGTGGACCCCATCGAGTACGATGGACGTGAGGGGTGCTAATACCTTCCCCTTGCGTAACCGACTCCCGAACCCAGACAACGGTTGCGATGACCTTGTCTTATACCTTTTTGTCAGGTTTTTCTGATCGTTTCCTTTCCCGCTCCGAGGGATAAATAACGAAAGGTGGCGACTCTTCTGTTTTGCCGACACCTTATTTTCGCGGAAGCGACAGCTGGCGACTCTGCTGGGGATCGAACCCAGAGTCTCTGGTTCTTCGGTTCCCTATGGGAGTCAATCCTAGTGCTTGTATGATTACTTGTTAGGTTGTGTTTATTTATCGCATTTTTTATTTCCCGCACTTTATTTTCAGTATGATATGATTGTCCGTGCTATTGTGGAAGGGGCATTCTAATGAGTGAGAAGCCAGACCCAGGCTTGAGTGAACATAGCATTAGTTGTGGAAATTAGTGGGCGCGTGCTTGCTTGGCAGGCACTAGTGTCTCATGAAATCCACGCTCAGACGAGGTTCTCCCGGTTGGCTTCTTTTTCAACCCTTTGGGTTGAGGGGGTTGTTGGTTTGGAGGATTGTCGACTCTGGGGACCGATCATTTGTGATTCAACCGAGTGAGGCCGCTTCATGAGCTGGTGATGCCACACCTTCTGGGTATCGTATCACCCCTCTTGAATGTCTGTGACGCTGATGACCGCATAGGATGCCGAAATTGAGTCAGTTTAGGTCCATACCTGTGAGCAGGGTTGGGTTTATTGCAGGGAACCTTGACCTTCAGACCACCTGGTTTTCTTGACAGTGAATCAGTTTTGATTGAGATCAGAGGTCCTTATTATCAGATGTTTGTTCTTGACAGAGCATAGTTGTTGGTCCTGTATCAGAGGTCCTTTATCAGATGTGTGTTCTTGACAGAGCAGAGTTTTGGTCCTGTATCAGAGGTCCTTTATCAGATGTGTGTTCTTGACAGAGCAGAGTTTTGATCCTGCATCAGAGGTCCTTATTATTAGATGGTTGTTCTTGACAGAGCAGATTTATGGTCCTATGTGTGTGTGTTCTTGACAGAGCAGATTTGTGGTCCGATACCAGGGTTTTCTTATTATCAGAGATAGTGGTTGCTCTTGATAGAGCAGGATTATGGTTTTGTTAATGCAGAATCCCCACAACACAGTTGCCTTGATCTCCTGCTGCATGATTGCATTTTACATTGCTCTGCATACTCATCTGCATTTCATTAACGCGTGTCTGTGTTGCAGGTATCGTTCCCCCCGTTTCAGGATTTCTGGCCTCCTATTGTATTGTTATGGGTTCTCTGAGGAAGACCGTGGCTTACAAGCTCCCTGCCCCTGATGTTGTTCAGCTGACTGGTTTGATTGCTTTGGCAGATGATTCTGTGAGAGATGAATTCAGAAAGTCTTACGGCAAATTGCTCAGTTTGGTCGTAAACCTTCTGCGTTTGAGTTGAATGGGTTGCACGCCTTACTGCAGTTCTACGATCCTCCGTTGAGATGCTTTACTTTCCAGGACTTCGTTCTCGCACCTACGCTAGAGGAATATGCTGATTTGTTAGGTGTGCCTATCAAGAGGCAGATGCCTTTTGTTCATATGGATGATGAGCCTGATCTGGCTAGTCTAGCTCCGTCACTTCATCTGGACGCCTCCGAGTTGGTATTGTCTAGTTGGAACAAGGTTCCCGGGTTCTCCTTGCAGTTCTTAGTGGGAAAGGCTCAGCAGTGCGCCAAAGACGGATGTTGGGTCGTGTTCAATGCCATTCTCGCCCTGTGCATATATGGCATCATTTTGTTCCCCAATATGCCCGATTTTGTAGACTTCGACGCCTTTCGCATCTTTGCTTCAGGGAATCCAATCCCTACCTTGATAGGAGATGTCTACCATTCCGTCCACTACAAAAACGAGAACAGAAGGGGCAAGAATGTCTCGTCTTGTGTGCCCCTGCTTTATAGATGGCTTGATAGTCATCTACCCAAGAAGGGTCCCTTTGTTTCGTCTGCAGCCACAGTTGAGTGGTCCGAGCGTTTGATGAGTCTATCTGCGGAGGATATAGACTGGTTTGACAGAGATAGGTTGGGTACCGAGATTATCTTCAGCTGCAGCGGGTTTCCGAACGTGCCTTTGGTAGGCAGGAAGGGTTGTATAAACTATAATCCGTCTTTGCTGGTCCGACAGTTTGCTTATGCTTTTAGAGCTCCGCCGAAGGAGGAAGAGGTACAGGAATCTCTGTACCTCACTGGTCTTCTAGAGGGAGATATGTTATCCAAGATTCAGCGCGCTTGGAATGGTATCAGTAAGAAGGGAAAACCATTGCTGGGGAGAAGCAATAATCAAGCCTACCCCCCGTATGTGACGTGGATCAGAGCCAGAGCAGATGCTATAGGGATGTCGTTTCTTCCTGCCAAGCCGGAAAGCCCTCCAGTGATTGAAGAGCCTACTACTGTGCCTATTCAGCAGCATAATCGGGTGTTAGCTGAGAGAGACGAGCTGAAGAAGGCAAATGAAGAACTGGAGAAAGAATTGGTTCAGCTCAGGAGCGAGAGAAACGAAGCTGTTCATTCCTTCAAGAGGCAGACAGAGCTGGTAAAGCAGCTGGGGACAGATTTGACTAAGCAGATAGCCGAGCGTGAACGCATGGGTCGAGACTTCAAAGCTGTCAACAATGTACTGGCCACGAAGAAGCAGCACTTGGACGAAGCGTATCGGAGGATATCCAAGTTTGACCAACACTGGAAGGCTTCCCTAGCCAACAGGAAAGAGTGGGAGGATAAGCTGATGCAACAGATCTCCAAGCTGAAAGCCCAGGTGAAAGCCGGTGAGAAAAGGTTTAATGAAGAAACCGCTCGCAGATATGCCGCTGAAGGCCAGCTCAACAAAGCTCTCGCTAACCTGAAGGAGCACAAACTAATGTTTGAATCCAAGAAGCGGAAGCTAGAAGATTGTTTCGGCGAAGGAGCATAGGAAAATTCGGTCGAAGGTCTTCAGTACACCATTATGCAGAGGGAACTACTCATCGAAGGGTTACTCACTCGGCCTGATCATCCAGAAACGAAGGGGTTGTTAGAAGAGTTTCGCGCCCATGGCCGTACTTGACTATTTGTATTCCTTTTGTTTTGATCGTTGTTGTAGTCTGACCATCACCAGGCTTGTTGGCTGAGGTCATGCTATTGATTCATCTTGTACTCACTGATGTTGTGTACCGCCTTGATGGGCTTTCTTTCTATATATGAGATGTTATTTCCATGACTGGACTCAGACTTCTTATTATCAGCACTGGAACACAGGCACTAGGATCGGGGGAAATCTCCCTAACACACAGACACACGTTTGCATTTGCATGAAGCATTCGCATAACGAGCATTTTGTCGTTTTTCCTAACCCTTTTGTGTTTTCAGGTTGTTTCAGGATTGATCAGAGAACTATCCACCGCTATCCGACCAGAGCAAATCAAACCAGAATCATGGAGCAAGTGCAAACTAATGTTCAGGAACTCCGCGAAAGGATAGATCGCTTCATGGAGCTCATGCAAGCGGTCGCCAATGGCCAGGATCAGCTCAGAACCTTGGTTCAGCCTCTGATTTCAAGGGTCGATAGCAATGGCGTACTCCATGGTGGGACTGTGCCAACCCCTCCACCAGTTGAAACTCCTCAGAATGGCGTCCCCGTAACCGGGGGGAATGGCAGTGCCAACGACAATGTGATAGCTAACATGGGACTCAACGGCAATACGACGAGCGTCGGTAATGGGAATTTTGAAGCTAACGTCAATGTTGGGCTAGGCAACGGCAACGCAGGTGTTGGGAATATGTTCGGGCCTCAGCCGTGGTTAGAAGATCGTCAGGACGATGTGTTCTCTCAGAGAGGTGCTGAAGGGGAGCTGACTGCTGAAGCACGTCTGAGGTTCAGGGCACTCGAGGATAAGATGAGGAATATCGAGAACCAGAACACCCTGGGTGTTGATATGTCCAAGTTGGGACTGATTGCTGATTTCAAGGTGCCTCCCAAGTTCAAGGTACCTGACTTTGAAAAGTATAAGGGCACCACTTGCCCTCGCGTCCATCTGAGATCATACTACTGGAAAATGTCAGCTCATTCTGAGGACGAGAAGTTGCTGATGCACTTCTTTCAGGACAGCCTGTCCGGACCATCCCTCGAATGGTACATGAGTCTGGAACCTACCAGTGTGCGCACGTGGAAGGACCTTGCTGAAGCATTCGTGCACCACTACCAATACAACAGCGACTTGGCCCCGAACCGAGTCCAACGACAAAATCTGTCGCAAAGGAACAATGAAGGGTTCAAGGAATACGCCCAGCGGTGGCGTGAGTTGGCAGCCAGGGTTCAGCCGCCGATGGTTGAACGTGAGCTTGTGCAGATGTTCGTAGCCACCCTCCTAGGGGTTTATTATGAGAAATTGGTCAGCGGTATGTCTGGAACTTTCTCAGATCTCATTATCACGGGTGAGCACATCGAAAATGGGATCAAACTAGGGAAAATTCAAGGTGATCCTTCCTCAGCTGTAGGAGGAGGAAAGAAACCTTATAGTGGCAAAAGACGGGAAGGAGAAACGAGCACTGTGACCAACGCTCAAAGGAAGGGTAAAGGTCCTCACCAACAGGTGGCCAGCATAACTATCCCGGCAGTTCAACAGCAGCAGCAGCCGAATCAACAAGGGTACAAAAAGTATCAGAATAGGGTACCTCTGTCGAGCCGTCACCTCGAGACACCGCCCATGTCCTACGCTCAACTATTGCAGACTTTGCTTCAGCTACAGTTGATCCAGAAGAGAACCCTGGCTCCCTTGACAGGGGCACCTCCGCCAGGTTATGACGCGAATGCAACTTGTGAGTTTCACTCAGGGGCACCAGGCCACACGATAAAGAATTGCAAAGCCTTCAAGCACAAGGTGCAGGACTTGGTGGACGTCAAGATCATCAACTTCTCAGATAATGTGCCAAACGTCACGAAGAACCCCATGCCAAATCATAGGGGAGGTGGAGTAAACGCCATTATTGAAGACGAGAGTTTGGATTTGTTGACTGACGTCAGAGATCTGAAGACACCACTTAGCTTCGTCAAAGCTAAGCTGATGAAAAGAGGTTTCTTTCCAGGTTGTGGAGAGCTGTGTATGGGCTGTGCGACGAGTCCTGATGGATGTGAACAACTGATAGAGGGAATTCAAAGTCTAATGACTGAAGGGATTTTACAGTTTAGCCGAAGGGCCGAAAGTAGATCGGGAGAGGTAGTGCTGAAGCAAGATGATGAGGTTGCCACCATCACCATCCCTCGCCAGACGATAACTATTTCTTCACCCAGACCGCCCACGATTACCATCACCAAAGCTGGGCGGATACCGTTCGAAAGCACCAATGCTGTCCCATGGCATTATAGGGCTGAAGTCTACTGCAACAGACAGAAGTTGGAACTAGAACCGTTTGGGTCGCCTGTGGAGAACCTTGTGGGAATCAGCGGAATTACTCGCAGCGGAAGAGTGTTTGCACCACCTGAGGTCGTGGCGGACAAAGCAGACAAAGCTGACGCAACTGATAAGGGGAAAAGTAAAGTCGTTGAAGAAATCCCGCGTGGGGCAGAAGAAGACTTGCTTGTTAAAGATGCCGAGGAGTTTATGCGGTTGATTAAAAAGAGTGACTACAAGATTGTGGATCATCTCCATCAGACACCCTCGAAAATTTCCATCCTGAATCTGTTGCTGTGTTCTGAGGCACACCGCAACGCACTGCTGAAGGTGTTGAATGCCGCATATGTATCACAGGAAATATCGGTAAACCAGCTGGAAGAGGTCGTAGCCCACGTGAATGCTGGAAATGGGTTGGGGTTCACTGACCTGGAGCTGACGCCGAAGGGAAGGAACCACAATAGTGCCCTGCACGTCTCGATAGAGTGTAGGGGAACGATTATGTCTCACGTGTTGGTGGACACGGGGTCGTCGCTTAATGTTCTTCCAAAGAAGGCATTGATGAAGTTGGATACTCGTGGAGTGATTTGCACACCCAGTGATCTGCTTGTGAAGGCGTTCGATGGAACCAAACGCCACGTTTTCGGGGAGGTGACCCTGCCAATCTAAGTCGGGTCGGAAACATTCGACGCGATCTTTTACATTATGGACATCATGCTTGCCTACAGTTGTCTCTTGGGCCGGCCGTGGATCCATGCTGCTAGAGTCGTGACCTCCACGTTGCACAAGAAACTCAAGTATGCCATCGGAGGTAGCATCATGACCGTTTGTGACGAGGAAGACATAATGGTGAGCCATTTGTCGTCCTTCAAATATGTTGAGATGGATGGGGAAATCCACGAAACTCTATGCCAAGCGTTCAAAGCTGTTAAAGTTAAGGACGTAGCTCCTGTAATCATTGAAAAGCCAGAGATGACTCTCTCTTCCTTCAAGGAAGCCCGGGCCGTTGTTCAAGCCGGATCTACCCCAGGCTGGGGGCGAATTTTGGAGATACCTAACAAGCAAGACAAGTTTGGGTTGGGATATTCTCCTGGAGCTGAAGCCTCCTCTTCTAGCAGTGCGTCGCGAGGTAAAGGGTCGATCCAGTTTACCAGTGGCGGGGTGATATTTGAAAGCATCAACGCAGTGTCTGAAGACAGCGAAGATAGCGACTGTGACCTAGACTCTTGGATCCAACCAAGCAAGCCAGGCGGGAGCCTCAACAATTGGTCCGTCAAGGATAGCATCCAGATGACAAGCGAAGAGTAATGATTTACTTTTTCCAATCATTGTACAACCCTATGTCCTACCCGGGGCATAGTTGCTTTATTGTCAGGGCCTTGTTGGATTATGTACATGCATTTTGTTAATAAATCAAAAGGCGTTTTTCTTCGTATTCAAATATTGTGATCTCTGTTATTCCTGTTTTATATTTGTTTTGAAAAACAATAAAATGGCAATGGGGTTTGTGCTAACCTGCATATCCTTGTTTTAAGCTTAACCCTTGTTATTGCAGGATCCACATGACGGATGACATCGACTCTGGACCTTCTACGGCTCACTTCGACTTCGATTGCCCGATCTATCAAGCCAAAAAAGAGATTGATGAAGACGAAGACCTTCCTGAAGAGTTGGCCCGCTTGTTTAAACATGAAGAGAAAGTTATTCTGCCTCATGAAGAGGAGATCGAGATCGTGAATCTGGGTTTTGAAGAACTCGTCAGAAACGTCAGGATAGGGGCTGCATTGCAGAATGATGTCAAGCAGAGATTGGTCGAGATGCTAAGAGAGTATAATGACGTCTTTTCTTGGTCATACGAAGATATGCCCGGACTTGACACTGACATCGTGGTACACCACTTGCCGTTGCGAGAAGATTGTCCTCCCGTTAAGCAGAAACTTAGGAGGACGCGACCAGATATGGCCGTTAAGATCAAAGAAGAAGTGCAGAAACAGCTTGATGCTGGCTTCTTAGCGGTCACTACTTACCCTCCGTGGGTCGCCAACATAGTGCCTGTACCGAAGAAGGATGGTAAGGTACGAATGTGCGTCGATTATCGGGATTTAAATAGGGCGAGCCCTAAAGATGATTTCCCGCTGCCTCATATTGATGTGTTGGTTGACAATACAGCCCAGTTCTCCGTGTTTTCGTTCATGGATGGCTTTTCCAGTTACAATCAGATCAAGATGGCGCTGGAGGACATGGAGAAAACTACGTTTATCACTCCCTGGGGAACATTCTACTACAAGGTAATGCCTTTCGGTCTGAAGAACGCAGGGGCCACTTACCAACGAGCAATGGTTACTTTGTTTCATGATATGATTCATCATGAGATTGAAGTCTATGTTGATGACATGATTGCGAAGTCCCAAATGGAGGAGGGACATCTGGTCAATTTGCTAAAGCTTTTTGAGAGGCTTAGGAAGTTCAGGTTGAGGCTGAATCCTAACAAGTGTACTTTCGGAGTACGGTCCGGAAAACTACTGGGGTTTATCGTGAGCGAAAGTGGCATCAAGGTTGATGCTGCGAAGATAAAAGCGATACAAGAAATTCCAGTGCCAAAAACAGAAAAAGAAGTTCGTGGTTTCCTGGGCCGAATAAACTACATTGCAAGGTTTATTTCTCAGCTCACGACCAAGTGTGAACCGATGTTCAAGCTGCTAAAGAAAGATCAGGCGATTATCTGGAATGAGGATTGCCAGAAGGCATTCGACAAGATAAAACAGTATCTGCAGGAACCTCCAATCTTGATACCCCCAGTGGCTAGACGGCCTCTAATCATGTACTTGACAGTTCTTGAGAATAGTATGGGGTGTGTTCTCGGTCAGCACGACGAGACGGGCAGAAAAGAGCATGCCATTTAATATTTGAGTAAAAAGTTCACAGACTGTGAATCTCGTTACTCGATGCTGGAGAAGACGTGTTGTGCACTAGCCTGGGCTGCCAAACATTTACGACAGTACATGCTCAACCACACCACCATGCTGATTTCGAAGATGGATCCGATCAAGTACGTCTTCGAGAAGCAAGCGCTTTCGGGCAGGATTGCCAGATGGCAAATGGTGTTAACGGAATATGACATTCAGTACGTCTCCCAGAAGGCCATCAAGGGAAGCGTATTGTCTGATTACCTGGCTGAGCAACCGATCGAAGATTACCAGCCGATGAAATTTGAGTTCACTGATGAGGATATCATGTTTCTCAAAGCGAAGGATTGTGATGAGCCGTTGCCCGATGAGGGGCCAAATAGGAAATCCCAGTGGAAATTGATATTTGACGGGGCGGTTAATTCTTACGGAAGTGGCATCGGGGTGATCATCACGACTCCCCACGGATCCCATATCCCGTTCACTGCGAGACTGACGTTTCCGGTCACCAATAACGAAGCGGAGTACGAAGCATGCATCATGGGTCTAGAAGAAGCAATTGATTTGAGAATCAAGAACCTAGACATATATGGTGACTCAGCGCTTGTGATTAACCAGATTAAAGGGGAGTGGGAGACTCGTCAATCGAATTTGGTGCCGTACATGAACTATGCTAGAAGGCTACTTCCGTTCTTTGATCGAGTGGAACTCCATCATGTGCCCAGGGCTGAAAACCAGATGGCTGATGCCTTAGCCACGTTGGCTTCGATGTATAAAGTCAATTTTTGGAATGAAGCTCCAAGAATTGTCCTTTCCCGTCTTGATAGACCTGCATTCGTCTTTGCGATCGAGGAAGCCGCCGATGGCAAGCCACGGTTCCATGATATCCAGACCTTCCTTATGACTAAGGAGTATCCTGCGGGAGCGTCAACCCAGGATAAGAAGACTCTGAGGAGGCTGTCTGGAAATTTTTATCTCAATCCTGATGGTGTTTTTTATAAGAGAAACCACGATCTCGTGTTACTCAGATGTGTAGATGAGAAAGAAGCGAGTATGCTCATGGAAGAAGTCCATGAAGGCACATTTGGTACGCACGCCGGCGGGCATGCTATGACGAGAAAGATCCTGAGAGCAGGATACTACGGGCTGACGATGGAATCAGATTGCTTTAAATTCACGAAGAGATGTCATAAATGCCAGATTTATGCTGATAAAGATTCATGTGTCGCCGTGCCCGTTAAATGTCATGTCCTCCCCGTGGCCGTTCTCCATGTGGGGCATCGACATGATAGGCAAGATCGAGCCCACTGCATCTAACGGTCATCGCATCATTCTAGTAGCCATCGACTACTTCACCAAGTGGGTGGAGGCAGCCTCATACGCTAATGTGACCAAGCAGGTGGTGGCTAAATTCATAAAGAGGGATATCATCTGTTATTACGGAATTCCCGAGCGGATCATTACTGATAATGGTTCGAATCTGAATAACAAGATGATGAAGGAGTTGTGCCAGAGTTTCAAGATTGAACACCACAACTCATCTCCTTACCGGCCGAAGATGAATGGCGCCGTTGAAGCGGCCAATAAGAACATCAAGAATATTGTTCAGAAGATGGTTGTGACCTACAAAGGTTGGCACGAGATGCTGCCATTTGCATTGCACGGTTATCGTACAACGGTACGTACATCAACCGGGGCAACTCCTTTCTCCTTAGTGTACGGTATTAAAGTTGTCCTACCGTTAGAAGTGGAGATCCCTTCTTTGCGAGTTTTGGTTGACGTGAAACTCGACGAAGCATAATGGATTAAGAACCGACTGAACCAACTCAGCCTGATGGACGAGAAGAGGTTAGCATCGATTGCACATGGTCGTCTGTACCAAAGCCGAATGAAGAAAGCTTATAATAAGAAGGTGCGTCCTAGAAGCTTTCAGACGGGTGATCTCGTCCTGAAGAAGATTCTTCCTCCACACTCCGATCACCGGGGCAAGTGGACTCCCAATTACGAAGGTCTGTACGTCGTCAGCAAGGTCTTTTCGGGAGGAGCTTTGTTGTTATCCACGATGGATGGTGAAGATTTTGCATCCCCGGTGAACACGGACGCAGTTAAAAAATAATTTTCTTAAAAATGACCCGCTGGAAAGAAAAAGAATATCCAGGCAAAAATGGGGCATCCCGGCGAACCATAAAAAAGGAAAAAGGTTCGGGCAAAAATTAGGGACATAAATTGAAAAGATGTATACCCGCAAAGTCGAAAACCCGGATGGGCGACTTTGGCAAAAAAGGGTATTCCGGTGAATCGAAAACTCGGAAGGGTGATTCAGGCAAAAGTTAGGGATTTGAAAAAGCAAATGACTGCGTTCCGCGTGTGGACTGTATTTGTTTAGTAGTTTGGAAGACCTGGGGGCCGTTTATCTGAATCAATCTCTTCTGAAGCTGAAGCGTCGGAGAAGTATCGAAGTCGAGTGGGTCATAGTGGGATCAACTCATGGTGTTCGTCTACGCCTCATTGCCGACATTTGTATATACTGATGTATATTTATGTTTATATTCGCGCAGCTTCCTCATCCCAGGAGCTTGCATCTGTTGTAAAATTTTTTTACCCATTCAGGGGTTCGTTATCAATAAAATGTATACTATTTGGCAATTATGTTTGTTTGTTTAGCATTTATCTATTTTGTTTGCGAAAAAGAACGCCGATGTTTTTGATAAAATGTGCATACATAAACTTACTGGCCTAGGCCACTGATTGTTGAAACAATGAATTACTTGAACATTGTCACAAGATGATAACCTTGATAGGTCCCTTTGAGAAGGGTATCTTGTCTGTTTGTTTGTGTTGTTGCAGGTGTAGCATGTACCCGACAATACGTCGTATGCGTCCCCAAGCAGGATGATTCCTTCTTCTCCAGCAAAGTTCAGCAGTCTCTCCCCGCAGAGTCTGAACGTGAGGTCATAAGCATTGATATGTCTCCCCAGGCAGAGAAGATTCTCTCCCTAGTCAAGTACATCCTGAAGGAATGTCGTCTCCCCAGTTGAGTCATACGCTAAAGTATGCAGCAATTGATAGTTCCAGACTGAAATCCCCAGCGGAATTGAGATTCCTCACATAGTCGTACTCTCCCCAGTAAGCAGGATGATTCCTTCTTCCCCAGCCGAGTTTGCAGTTTCCCAAGAGGGCCGAGTCCTTGGAAGTCGTTCGGGCCATGAGTGGTTTTCCCCAGTAGAATGTTGAATAGCTGATGTCGTATTTCCCCGCCGAAGTCGTTATCTCCAGGAAGGTTAGCCGTGAAGGCCGTGCAGTTTATCTTTGCGATTGACATCGCTTTCCTCAGCAGGTATGGGTTCTCGTAGAGCTTCGTTCCCCTGCAGCAGTCAACTGAAGTTTGCTTCCCCGTGCGGAGTCCAATGGAGGTTGGCGTGACCTTTTCTCCGTGGCAGGATGATTCCTTCCTCCACCAGAGTGGTTCTTCCTCCTTGACAGGAGGATTCTTCCTTCAACATTTATTTTGCTGACAGGGTCGCAGCACTTTGCATGATTGCATAGCATTTATCCTAAACGCGTAGCATTTCCACCGTGTGGAGCATTGCGCCATTGTCAAAGCATATGCATACGAAACATGAGCTAGGTCGTTACCGTTCTTGTTTTGCAGGTGTTCCTCCGCAGAGTCGCTTGCTCAAGATGATTCTTGAATTCTCCTCAGCAAGGTCGTTTGCCCAAGATGATTCTTGAATTCTCCAGCAAAGTTGTTTGCTTAAGATGATTCTTAAAATCCCCAGTGAAGTCGCCAGAGAGGGTTGCTCAAGTTGATGCTTAAAGTCCCTGGCAGAGTGTTTGCTCAGGATGATTCCTGAAATCTCCAGCAGAGCTATGGGTTCAGGATGATCCTTGAAGTCCCCACGGAGTTGTCTGTCCAAGATGAGTCTTGAAGTCCTCGGCAGAGTTGATTTACCCAGAATGATTTTTGGATCCCCGAAGCAGAGTTACTTGATAGTTCTCCAGAATCCCCAGCGGAGATGTGTCATCCCCAGCAGGTTCCTGAACAACGAAGTTGAAACTTCCCTCGAAGACTTGATGATTGAAGTCCAACCGTATTGACGAAGCGGTTCTCTCAACTGATGCGGAGTGCGTGACGGTAGAAGTTTGGATCGGTTCATGATTAGCTTGATTATTGACCTGATGAGTCCCGAGGAATCTTGATGCCCGACGGCATGATCGGCCATGTATCACCGGTTACCGTGTGACCAATCCTCTAGCTAGTTGCCGTGCAGCTAATATTTCAGTTTTCGAAGATTTGTTCCCATCTGAGTACCGTGTACTTGTGCAGTTGGCAAATTTCCAGGTTTGTCGGTATTCAACCATCTCGTACCTCGATTGGTTGAGAGCCGTTCGCTTCTCACCCAATCAGGTTCAAGCCGTTTGAATAGGGGCAGCTATTGCACCCCAAAATTTGACCCACATTTCTTTACCTAGCTTATGTTTCATTTCATTCACATTAGCATTATCATTTGCATTGCATTGACATGTATGCAGGAGATCAAGAGGTATGATTAACAATCAAGAGCTATACAAGACTTTGAGGCTAGCCAAGAGGGTTATTCAAGTGTTCAAGGGTAGACATCTTTGTCAGAGAGGTTAGAAGATCCTCAGAGAGAGTGGTTGAAACCTAGGGTGTGTGCCTCCTAACTTGAAAGTTGTGGGAGCTCCTCAGATGATTCTGAAGCCAGGAATGTGGACTTGAAGCCTTGAGAGAGCTTATGAGACTGCTTGAAAGCCATCATGAAGCCTAGACATGTCATTGTGCAAGATTAAGAAGACTCAGCCATGAGTGGTGTAATTAGGGTTTGACTGGGTCAACCCTAGGTCAACTGATGATATGAAGAAGGTTGAGACCTAATTCAAGAACCATGTGATCATGGATTGATACATTGAGATGTTATAAGGATGATTCCAAGGTCAAATCGTCATGATTGAAGAGTTTGAGAAGTTTCAAGCTAGGGTTTCTAAGGCTAGACAGTGTAAAATCCCCTAGTTTGATCCCTATCTTCAAGGCAGTTTAGCCCAAGATGTGATTGTCATATCATCTTGCCCCCAACATGAATGTTGTAGGGATTTTTCTTAGATTTAATTTGAGTACGAGAAGTCCTTGATAGGATTTGTAGAACTCAAGTTATGACTTTGACAAGTTACAGGTCATCTGAGGTATGTGAATCTGGGGGCTTGAAAGTTACCCAACTTGCATCAAACTCTTTCCCAAGAAGGATGATTCCTATGGACTTTTGGTCAACATGAATGTTGTTCCTTATCCTCTTAGCTTTCTAGAGAGTCCTAGAAGTCCTTGATAGGATTTGTAGAACTCAAGTTATGGCTTTGACAAGTCAAGGGAATTTTGGTCATTTGGAGATTACAGGTCATTTCAAGTATAAAGCCATAACTCCTATTTCCAAGCTTCAAATGGAAAAATCTTCAACATCAAACTTTTTCAAAATGATGTTTTAAGGCTAGTAAGGAGGTAATGAGATGATGGAAAGGCTTGTAGCTCAAAGTTGCAAAAATGACTTAAAATAAGGGCATAAGTTAAATGAATCAAAGTTGGAAATTGATATTTTCAACCTACACATCCAAACTATGGCATGTAATATATCATTTTGACTCTAGAAAACATTTTAAGAACATTGGTTTAGCCACATTTTTGAGTTGAGATTCAATTTATGGACTTGCTTTGAAAAGCACTTGCTTGATATTAAGTAACATGTGCAAATCATAGAATCAAGGCATGAGCAAGGGCCTTTGCAAGCTAAACTCTTCCAAAATGTCACTAGAGGAGAAATTAGGAGAGATTGGGATTGATTCCAAGCTGCAAATAGAATGGTGCATATCATGAGATGTGTTTGAAAATCTCATGACATGAGAAGTGGAAATTCTCATTAGAAGGATCTAAAGGGTTCTAGATCATCCAAACATCATCTATATATTGAGTAGAGATGATCCATTGAAGGGGTTGGTGATGATTGAAGAAGAGAGCATAGATTGAGATTGAATTTCCATAGCTTGCAAGTGCAATCGGTTTCACCAAATTCTTCACTCTCCATCCATTTTCTTGATTGAAGCTTCTTCCATGGATGTCAAGGAGTGATTCCAGATCATTATCAAGAAGAATTTGTGGCTAATTGGTGCTCTTGAAGTCAGAATTTCCCACCTGCAACTCACCTCGGGTTTCAAGATTCAAGCACTTTCAACTGGTTCTTTTGCATACAGAAGCAAGAAGGAGGTTCATTGATCGTGTCTGCAAGATTGTAGAGCTTGAATTGGAGGTTTAGTGCATCTGTTCATCCAAGATTTTCAGGTTGGTAATTTTCTTCCTCTAGCATGATTTAGGTAGAATCCAGGTGAAATAAGGTGTTAGATTTATTGTAGAATGGTGTAGGATGGATTCCAGATAGTTAATTCGAGAATTAGAGACAAAATAGGGGAATTACCATTTTCGGTTGAGAATTAGATATGATGAATCTTGAGGTTTCAGAGGAAGTTAAGGGTATGGTTGAATTCGTGGCAAGATTTGGGATGAGTTTCATGTTTTGACCATTTGCAATGGAGGCCTATAGAGAGAACTAGGGTTGGGGGTGATGACCGGAGCTCCACCGGTGGTGGCCGGAGCTGTGCGCGAAGCTCAGATGTTCAAAACGAAGAAGATGATGAGGATACCGTTGGATCAAGATGAAGACTTTGACTGAGGAAGCAATCCAATGGCCATGTTTTAATTTGAAGTTGTGAAGGAATTCTGGTAATGAAACGCACCGTTTCATTTATTCAGTGTTTTGGGCTTAGTGAACTAAGTGCTATCCACACTCCCCTGATGGCCCA
>CAWUDS030004439.1:7022261-7057805 GCA_963859935.3 Lathyrus sativus
TCTGCATGTGATCTTCAGAGCTTAGTGGATTAAGGGAGGACCTGAGGGCCGTTTATCCGAATCAATCTCTTCTGAAGACGAAGTGTCGGTGAAGCATCGGAGTCATGCCGGTCATAGATGGATCAACTTATGGTGTTCGTCTGTGTCACATTGCCGACATTCTGTATATTTCTATGCATTTCTATATATTTTTGCGGAGCTTCCACTTTTCAGGGGTTGCATTTGTTGAAAAATCTTGCCTATTTACAGGCCCATCTGTCAATAAAACATATACTATTCAGTAATTATTTGTTTTGCTTTAGCCTTACTATTTTGTTTGTGAAAAACACCCGATGTTTTTGATAAACTGTGCATACATAAAGTTGTAGGATTTGCCAATAATCGTTAAAACTTTGAGTTATTTGAACAACGTCACAGATGATGACTGAGATAGTTCCTTTGTATAGGATATCTTGTCTATTTGTTCATTTTTGCAGGGTCGTTACCCTTGAGGCAATTCGTCAGAGGTGTATCTCGGGTACGATCACCATTTCCCCCAGCTATTGAAGTTTGAACATCTCTACCTCCGATAGATCTGTGTGCAAGAAGAGCAAGAAGTTAAGTGTGTACGCTTATCCTCAGCAGTTGGTTGGTACACATTTAGCTCTTCGCAGTTCGAGACCAGAGTCTCCAGTAGAGTAAGGCTATTCTCAGAGGGTCGAGTTTGATACCCCTTGTCGCGGTGAAATTTGGATGTCAAGCTATTGATTAACTTGAATCTTAATTCATTTGCAACCGATCTTTAATTTGTCCAAAGGAAGGGAAAAAGATCGAATTACCCACAATGCAATGCAAATGCATAGGTTAAGAGAGTTATAGATTCGGGGGTTGGTTAAACTTAGGGAAGGTGCTAGCATCCTAAGTTTCTGTAGTACTCTACAGGAACCTCTTGTTTTAATGTGCTTTATTGCCATCGATTATCTGCTTAAGGATAAAAGACCTAGTGGTTTGATTCTAAGTTTACTCGCCAAGACGTTGCATCTTGTGCCTACATATCCTGACGGGAATGGAATCAGAGTAATTATAGTTCCCCTAAAGGGTTTGAGGAGTTCTTTGACTATGATCAAAGTTCCTATGGGATAAGGGTAGTTGATTGATTGGTTTTAGGAGAAAAGACGAGTTGTCATTTTAAGGGAGATTACTTGATTTAACCGCCACAACTTTGTAGGAAAATAGTCTTTGCATCGTCTTAAGAGAAGGGCTTAAGTACTCGGATTGTCAACAAGTACGCCTCTATCTCTCCTAAGGAAAAGTTCCTACATATTGATTGAATTGTTATGGGGTAGAAGTTTTATCTCGCTTAAGATGATTAACATCTTATTCTCTAATATGTTTCAATAGTTTGAATTGAGTTGTTGAATGTGTTTGTCTAAGTTGTAAAGATAAAAGGTCCTCCTTATGCAGTAGGATCTAAACTTAAAAGATCGACTTGAATGGGATCAAGGATCAATGGGGAGTATGATGCAAATGAGATGCATACACGCAAATTTTACAATACACGCAGGTTCTTCCTTTGGACGTTTATGCAATGTGATAAAAGATAAATTGCGGTAAATAAAAGTTGCGGATAATGTAAAACATACACAAACGCATGAAAGCGCTAAGTGAGTGAAAGTGAGTGTGAATAGGTGCACAAGATCGGAGCGGGAACGCGAGCGTGCATGATTGATTTTAAGCGACCTTGATTAATTTTAGGCGAGATTTTTATGAGAGGGCGGTTGATTACGTAGTGAGATCAATGTTATAGAGAGGAGTTGTGTTGGATTCATTTCAGTAAAAGTTTTAATTATTTGGTTTTAGAATAAAAATTATCCTTTTAAATCGAAAATATTTAATTAATATAAATTTGAGAGAAAAAAAAGGTTTTATTAAATATAGTGGATTTCTAGTTATTATCATAAAAAGATAAAAGTTAATTTTAAAAGATATTTAAGTATGAAATGGATTTAAAGAGAATGAACAAATTTATCATTACTTGTTTTAAAAAGGTTACCAATTTATGAAAAAAAGATGGTTAAAAAACCACTTAAGTTGATTAATTGACGGTTAATAAAAAGCATCAGTTTAAGTTAAAAAATAAGTTGATTATGGTTAATTTATTTTAATAAAATGATGGTTAAGTGATTAACTAAGGTACCTAGGTGGGATTAATGACGAGATAAGATCTGCTGGAGATCCACGGGTTGTGCATGTGAGAGTGCATTGTATGTGTGTGTGTGCATACAATTATTACAATAAAACAAAATAATAAACAAAGACCAAACAAAACCCCAGATCAAGATCTCCTCCTTCTTCTTCGCGTAATCCTCCATGCTTGCATTTTTCAGCTTTGCAAATTCATTGTTTATTGCCATGATTGTCCGATTTCATCATTAACCTGCACACGAAATAAAAATCAAACATGCAAAAGTGATTTAGAAAAGATTCTTTACCCAAGAAGAGGAGTCGGCGGCAGCTTGAGAGCGGCGGTGGTGATGTGATGATGACTTCGGTGGATTAGAGCTTCACGGCGCCGGAGTTTCCGCTTCTCTCTTTGCGATAACAATTTTTCCGTGTTTCCTTCTTTTCGTAACAACGAGTTTTTTTTTGTGTCTCTTTGAGTTTCTTTGTCCTTTTATAGGTGAAGGTGATGGGCCTCCATTGAAGGTGGCTTTAAAACCTTCCTATTTGGGTGATTCTCTGTCTGATTGCTGAATGATTTGGGGAGACAACCATTTAATTTCCTTCTAATTCCGTTTGATTCTGTTGAGAGAATGTTGGCTCTAATTTGGGAAGTTCCAATCTTTCCCTTTTTTATGCTGCAGCTTCAAACGAAATTCTGAAAAAATGTGCTCCAAATATGACTTCGACTCCAATACAAAAGTCGTAGCTCTCTCTCTTAGCTTTCCGGCGATTTTTAGAACACCTCAAACGGATTCCCAGAACTCCAGTTATGATTGTTTCCGTGCAGACTGTTGAAGCTGGATTTGCTGTTATGACTTGCCTCTTACGACTTGCCTCTGATGAATTGCTTCTGAAGAATTGCTTCTGGAGCGTTGCCTCTAGAGCGTTGCCTCTGGAACGTTGCTTCTGGAGCGTTGCTTCTGGAGCATTGCCTCTGGAGCGTTGCCTTTAGAAACTTGCTTCTAGAGGAAATGACTCTGGATCTGCTTCTGAAGAAGTTGACTCTAAAGTTGCTTCTGAAGCTGTTGACTCTGAAGCTGCTTCTGGAGCGCTGATTCTGGAAACTACTTCTAAAGAAGTTGACTCTGAAGTTGCTTCTAGAGCTGTTGACTTTGAAGCTGCTTCTAGAGCGCTGACTCTAAAATTGCTTTTGGAGCTGTTGACTCTGAAGCTGCTTCTGAAGAAGTTGACTCTGAAGTTGCTTCTAGAGTTGTTGACTCTGAAGCTGCTTCTGGAGCGCTGGCTCTAGAAACTGCTTATGAAGAAGTTGACTCTGAAGTTGCTTCTTGAGCTGTTGACTCTGAGGCTGCTTCTAGAGCGCTGACTCTGAAGTTGCTTCTGGAGCTTTTGACTCTGAAGCTTCTGGAAACATGCTTCTGGGAGCTTGCTTCTGAAGTTGCTTCTGGAGCTATTGACTCTGAAGCTTTTGGCGTTGACTCTCTTTGGCTTTGAATTAGATTCAAACGCAAATAAGTCTTTGCCATTTTGGATCTAAGTTTGCATGGTAGTCTTGCAACTTCGAAGAGCTTTCATGGTCTTGATAAAAATGGTCCAGCTCGAATTGAGACTTTAACCTCATCCTACATAAGAATAAAAAAGGCCTCCTCCTGACTTCAAAATGCCTGCATAGGTGGGTTAGGACAAAATATGCAAACAACAACATAAAGAATAAAGAAAGCAAAAACAAAGCAGAGGTGGGATCTTAAGGTCAAAAATTAGGATGTGACAGATGCCCCTATTTAAGTTGCTTCTATCCGGAGATATGGAGATTGGAATCTCCGTCTCGACGAGATAGGAGGGACTTAAATACAAACATTGCACGAATTTTTGGCCCTAAGAGGCCGCCGAATACATATGATATGAGATGGTATGAAATGCAAGATAAGACAGGAGGAAACACGAGACTCCACGGGGAACGAGAACAACAAAGCGATGGGGAATCTCCAAAAGTATAAGAGTGTAGCATGTACGCCAAGAGGGAATTTTCTTGATCGAGACATAATTCTGCTTTTTAGTTGAGTAATCCACTTGAAAATAGAGTTGACAATGTATAAACCTCCCCACGCCTCATGATATGGAATCCATGAACGGGTCTCAGTTTCTTGAACATAAACCTCCCCACGCCTCATGATATGGAATCCATGAACGGGTCTCAGTTTCTGAAATAAACCTCCCCACGTCTCATGATATGGAACCCATGAACGGGTCTCAGTTTCTGAAATAAACCGCCCCACGCCTCATGATATGGAATCCATGAACGGGTCTCAGTTTCTGAAATAAACCTCCCCACACCTCATGATATGGAATCCATGAACGGGTCTCAGTTTCTGAAATACCTCCCCACGCCTCATGATATGGAATCCATGAACGGGTCTTAGTTTCTTGAAAATAAACCTCCCCACGCCTCATGATATGGAATCTATGAACGGGTCTCAGTTTCTTCCTGTAATGATGAAAACTCGCGTGAGCCTCTTCACAGGGGATTGAAAATTTTGTAGATTATAGATATCATTGTAGATTGTGGAACTTCTTGGCTGTGAGCCATAATGTACTAGAGATTGTAAATTTCACCGGGGATCCTCGGGAGAGATGTAGGCCGGTGGATTTGTAAAGTATATCCTCTAAAATGAAGAGGGATCAATGTGATAAACTTCCTCGACTTCTCTGGGGAGATATCACTCGATGGAAAAACTAGTATAATGCACTCATTGGGGAATACATTCCTGTGGAGCATCTTCTTTGTTGTAGTTGTGTGAATTCTCAAGTAAAGAGAAATATCTATAAAGTTTTCCATTTACCAAGTTGATAATCACTGGGGATGAACAAACTTTCTTGAGGGGACTGCCTTTGTCATTCCTTGATAGAAAATCCGTTTGTAATAAGTTGCTCAAATAAAGAACTGCTTGCGATTCGGATGTAAATGTTGTGAAACTTTGATAGTGTCTTTGGAAGAACTGTCTTCGATGATCGTCTTTATAAAGTTTCTTCCTGGGGAGAAAAAGTGCAAAATAAATGCACTCTTAATCCATATTCAAAAGTTGAGACGTCCACCAATGTGATTGCCAAGGACCAAAGTTCGCTTCGGAAGCAACCCAAGAGAAACTGTCAAGCAAAACTCGACCATTGAGGTATGAACTTAAATGGGAATGTACTGAAATAACCGTCTTCCATGAGGGTCAAACTTCATGGGGAAGTGGAAATATTGTGATTTTTTGCCTAGGGCTAACAACTCTACTTGAAAGGATGAGACAAGCGCGACTACCCGAGGATAAACACAACCAAAACGATAGAACAAACAAACACAAAGAAAGGCAAGATGAACATGCCATGCTATCTATCTATATGCTATGCGTATGCTGACAAAACCGAGAAAACAAAACAGATTGAAAGGCACCCTGGCTAGATCTCCACAGATCCCTCACTGCCTGAAAGAACGGTCTTCAACCTAAATAAAAATAAATATCCGCTGTCTTGGGAGAACTAGCTGTAGTTCATGGTATGTCGTCCAAGGTCATCCCTTTGTCATTCATATATCAGGTAAGACACAAGGTATCGAAAAAAATTTTAAAATTCATTCTGGACTTTGCTATCAAAATATTTAACGCAAAAAACTTTTATTAAAAGGAAGTCAGCGGAAAAGCGTGATTCCAATATTACAGTGTTGGAAAATAATAAGGATTACATCAAGGGAATAATAACTTATTCTTCCTAAGTCGACTGGAACTTCCAGATTCCTAAGCAAAATACTTCTTGACGGCGTCCACGTTCACCGGGCAAGTGATTTCTTCTCCGTCCATAGTTGTTAACATCAAAGCACCTCATGAGAAAACATTTTTCACTATGTACGACACATCATAGTTTGAGGTCCATTTTCCTCTAACATTAGTGAGGAAAGACTGGATCTTCTTGAGCACAAGGTCGCCTTCCTTGAATTCGCGGGGGCGAACCTTCTTGTCGAATGCCTTCTTCATCTTTTGTTGATACAACTGCCCATGGCACAATGTTGTCATTCTCTTTTCTTCAATTAAGTTCAACTGATCATATCTGTTCTGGCACCAATCGGCTTCTGATAACTTTGCCTCCATCAGAATCCTTATAGAGGGAATCTCAACTTCTATTGGGAGCACAACTTCCATACCGTAGACAAGTGAAAAGGGAGTTTCCCCCGATCGATGTGTGTATCAAAGTACGATATCCGTGTAGAGAAAACGGGAGCATCTCATGCCAGTCTCTATAAGTGACAACCATCTTTTGAAGTATCTTCTTGATATTCTTGTTGGCAGCTTCAACAGCCCCATTCATCTTCGGTCTGTACGGAGAAGAACTATGATGCCCAATCTTGAACTCTTCACACAATTCCTTCATCATTCTATTGTTCAAATTGGACTCGTTATATGTGATAATCTTGCTCAGCACACCATACAGGTAGATAAGCTGGTTCTTGATAAACTTAACAACCACATGCCGAGTCAACATTAGCATAAGAAGCCGCTTCAACCCACTTAGTGAAGTAATTAATTGCCACTAAGATGAACCGGTGTCCATTAGATGCTTTTGGTTCTATCATTCCAATTATATCGATTCCCCACATGGAGAAAGGCCAAGGGGATGATATAACATTCAACAAAGTTGGAGGCTCATGTATCTTCTCCGCGTAGATCTGACATTTGTGACACTTCCTGACGAACTTGTAACAATTTGATTCCATCGTAATCCAATAGTAACCAGCTCTCAAGAGTTTCTTAGCTATTGCATGTCCGCTGGTATGAGTACCAAAGGACCCTTCTTGAATTTTCGTCATTAACATATCAGCTTCTCGCTTGTCAATGCATCTTAGCAAGACCATGTCAAAGTTCCGCTTGTATAAAACATTATTACTCAGGAGGAAATTGCCAGCCAATCTTCTAAACATTTTCTTATCCTTGTTGGAGGCTCCCAAAGGATACTCCTGTGTTATGAGAAATACTTCAATGTCATAATACTAGGGTTTGCCATCCTCAGCACTCTCTATGGCAAAAACATAAGCAGGTCTGTCAAGACATCTTACCTCAATCCGAGGACAATCATTCCAAAAGTTTACCATAATCATGGAGGCCAAAGTTGCCAATGCATCTGCCATCCTATTCTTGTCTCGAGGAATATGGTGAAAGTCGAATTTGTCAAAGAAGGGTAACAGCCTCCTTGCAAAATCCCTGTATGGGACTAAATTATCCTGTCGAGTTACCCACTCTCCTGTGATTTGATAAATGACTATAGCAGAATCACCGAACACATCCAAATTCTTAATTCTTAAGGCCACTGCCTCCTCAAGGCCCATAATACATGCTTCATACTCGGCTTTATTGTTGGTACACTTGAACGTTAACCTAGAGGTAAACAAAATATGAGACCCATGAGGAGTCACGATAATCGCGCCTATTCCTCTCCCATGAGCATTGACAGCTCCATCAAAAATTAAGCCCCACTGAGAGCCGGGCTCGGGTCCTTCACCTGGCAGAGGTTCTTCACAATCCTTCATTTTCAAATACATAACCTCTTCGTCTAGGAAATCAGCATTCAAAGGTTGATGATCCAAAATGGGCTGATGCGCCAAATGGTCATCCAAAATACTTCCTCTAATGGCTTTTTGGGTACGGTACTCGATGTCGTATTCAGATAACAACATCTGCCATCTCGCAATCCTTCCAGTCAATGCGGGCTTCTCAAAGATATACTTGATAGGATCCATCTTAGACACTAACCAAGTGTTATGATTCAACATATACTGGCGCAAACGTTTGGCAGCCCATGCCAAAGCACAACAAGTCTTCTCAAACATAATATACCTTGTTTCACAGTCTGTAAACTTCTTGCTCAGGTAATAGGTGACATGATCTTGCTTTCCTGTTTCATCTCGCTGACCGAGCACACAACCCATCGAGTCTTCCAGCACAGTCAAATACATGATCAAAGGTCGCCCTTCAACAAGCGGCATCAGGATAGGCGGCTCAAGAAAATACTGCGTGATACTATCAAAAGCCTTCTGACAATATTCAGTCCAAACGTAACCTTGTTCTTTCCTCAGGAGCTTGAAAATTGGCTTACACGTTGCATTCATATTAGATATAAATCGGGAGATGTAGTTCAAACGTCCCAAAAATCCTCTGACTTTATCAGGATCCACTTCAATACCCTTCTGGCTGACAATGAAACCCAGTAACTTCCCTGATCGTACTCCAAACGTACACTTGTTGGGATTCAGACGGAGCTTGTATTCTCTCAAACGACCAAACAGTTTCAACAAATGTTTAACATGTCATTCTCAGTCTTCAACTTAGCTATCATATCGTCCACATAAACTTCGATCTCTTTGTGCATCATGTCATGGAATAAAGTAGTCATAGCTCTTTGGTATGTTGCACCGGCATTCTTCAATCCAAACGGCATAACTCTGTAGCAAAACATGCCCCAAGGTGTGATGAATGACGTCTTCTCTCTGTCCCCGGGAGCAATTCTTATCTGATTGTACCCTGAAAAACCATCCATAAAGGAGAAGATCTCATATCTTGCAGTGCTGTCAACCAAAACATCAATGTGAGGCAAAGGAAAATCATCTTTTAGACTGGCCCTATTCAGATCCCTGTAATCTACACACATACAAACCTTTCCATCTTTCTTTGGCACAGGCACAATGTTAGCTAGCCAAAGCGGATATTCAGCTGTAACAAGAAAACCTGCATCAATTTGTTTCTGCACTTCTTCTTTAATCTTCAAAGCCATATCAGGTCGAGTCCTTCGAAGTTTTTGCTTAACTGGCAGGCAATCCGGTTTCAATGGCAAACAAAGCTCAACTATGGTAGTGTCCAATCCAGGCATATCTTGGTATGACCACGCAAACACATCGACAAAATCTCTGAGTAACTCAATCCATTGTTCTTCACATCAGGCTTGAGAAGAGCTCCAATTTTCACTTCTCTACGGATTTCTTCTGTTCCCAAGTTGATTACCTCTACTGGGTCCTGATGAGGTTGGATAACCTTCTCTTCATTCTTAAGAAGTCTGGAAATATCTTCTGGAATATTCTCCTCTTCGTTTTCAGCCTCATATACAGGAAACTCGAAGCTCGGCGAGGGAAGTGGGTCATTATTCCCAAGATGTGATGTGTGTAGCAACCTGCGCATGTGATATTATCTCATTTAATTTTAACAGTGAAAAAGTGTGTGTACGCAGGATGCTACTTATTATTTTCTAACATAGTAATAATAAATGAATAACACACAAATGGAAACAAAAAATGATTTATTGATGATAGCAAAAATCTAGAAAGAAATGCCCAACAAGATTACCTTTGCCTTGGGCAGAGCAAAGGGAAATTATTAAAAACAGATGTTTACTTTGATATATGAAAGACAACAGGGATATCAACCACACTCCAGTTCTTAACCACAACCCCCAGGGTCACGAAATCTGGAACATCTTCATCGGGATCCTCTTTAGTGATGGCATAAACTCCAAAACTGTAATCAAAATCATCTGAGTCGTAGCCTGGATCTTCCATGTATGGTTCATAATCTTCATAGGGGATGGAGAGGCTTGACGATCCATCTGATATGTAGCCTTTAGACTCATCTTCGGACACAGTATTGATATGAGGAGGATGGATGACACCTCCGCTACGGAATACTTCATTGATCGGCGGAAACTCTTGATTTCTGACAATCTGCTGAGCGAAACTACTGGAGAAACCGAGACCCTCCTTATTCTTGTTCTATGGCAAAAACAACACCTTGCCCCAACCTGTCTAAGGACCACTGTTCACAACCTGCTGTGCATCCTTGAATGACGACATAGGTACTCTGGATTTTTGAACACCGTTGTGTACAACAGACAAAGCCTGAAACTGCGTACGAACCTCTTCCTCATCTTCAACATATGAGAACGATGACAGATGACTCACCACTAGAGCCTGTTCTCCATAAACGGTAACCGTTTTGCCTTCAAAAACATATTTCAACTTCTGATGTAGGGTGGAGGTAACTGCCCCAGCTTCATGTATCCACGACCTCCCTAATAAACAGCTATAGGCGGCGCGAATGTCCATGACATGAAACGTGATCATGAAAGTCTGCAAACCGATGGTCATTGGAAAATCTACCTCATCAATTACCGCTTTCCTAGATCCATCAAAAGCTTTGACGATAACATGGCTTGGCCTCATCGGAGGTCCCTGATAAGATAGCTTAGACAAAGTAGTTCTTGGCATCACATTCAAAGAAGATCTAGTATCAACCAGCACGCTGGACAAAGAATCATTCCCACAGTTCACAGAAATATGCAGAGCCATGTTATGTTTCCTTCCTTCTTCCGGGAGATCATCCTCGTTGAAACCCAGATTGTCACAGGAAGTAATATTACCAACGATATTATCAAACTGCTCCATTGTTACATCTTGTTCAACATATGCCTGCTCCAATATCTTCTGGAGCGCTTCCCTGTGAGCCTCATAACTCATCAACAACTATAACATAGAAATCTTAGATGGGGTTCGCAGAAGCTGATCCACAACCTTGTATTCACTTCTCTTGATCACTTTTAGGAATTCGTCTTGCTTGGACAAATTGGATCCACCAGATTGTTCCACAGCTGGATCTTTTGAACCTTGCTGTTCAAACGAGATCCCTTTATCTTTTGAAGGTACTTATGGGTAAACTCGACCGCTTCTTATTACCCTGCTAACGTCCGCGATATTAACAATCGAAGGTAAAGTAGGCAAAAGCACCTCTTTTCCATCTTCCATCATTGTGGCGTTATATCTGTATGGTATCGCCTTAGTAGAAGTGTAAGTAGTGGGTCCGGGCACATTAATCACCAAAGGAGTGACAACCGACTTCCTACTATCATAAGTGATTTAGATACGCTCTACCTCATTGAAATGAGGCACTATGACGAACACCTCTTCAGTCTCTTCACTCAAACCATTTTGATCTTCATCTTCTGAAAAACCTTGAATCATGTTCACGGAGGGCAAACCATGAGGAGGTAATGGATTAACCTGCACATTGGGATTGGAATCCTTAAAGGATAAGATTCCGCACTTAATGAGCCTTTGAACATCTGCTTTCATCCCAAAACAACTCTCAATATCGTGACCTAGTGCACCCTGATGGTTAGGGCAAAATCTGTCAGCTCTATATGAAGGAGAAGGGTTCGCAGGAACCTTAGGTGGAGCTTTAGTCTGAATATAACCTTTCAGGATCAATGCTGGGAACAAATCAACATACTTCATAGGGATGAGATCAAAGTTCATTTTCTTGTATACACGACCCTGATTGTTGAATGACTGATTCTGTTGAGGAGATTATGGACTTTGTTGATACTGTGGCTGTGGTTGATAAGATGGAGCATTGAACACTGGCGATACCGCTGCGACCTGATATGCTGGCAAATACCTCCTTCTGAGTCTTCCGTCTTGCACGACATTTACTCCCTGCTCTTTCTTCTTCACAAAACTGCTCACATACTTCTTAGCATTACTAGGAGCAACCTCTTCCTTGGCCAATCTTCCTTCACGGACCCCTTCCTCCAAACGCATTCCCATGTTCACCATCTCAGTGAAGTCACTGGGTGCACTTGCTACCATTTTCTCATAAAAGAAAGGACCTAGAGTCTTTAGAAAAATCTTGGTCATTTCCTTTTCTTCCAATGGCGGTATGACTTGCGCGGCCAACTCGCGCCAACGCTGAGCATATTCCTTAAAGTTCTCCTTGTCTTTCTGCGTCATAGCCCTCAACTGATCTCGATCGGGAGCCATTTCTACATTGTACTTATACTGCTTGACGAATCCTCCACCCAAATCATTAAAAGTTTGAATTTTCGCACTATCCAACCCCATATACCATTTGAGTGCAGCACCACTCAAACTATCTTAAAAATAGTGAATGAGCAATTGATCATTGTCAGTCTGAGCAGACATCTTTCTAGCATACATGATGAGATAACTCTGAGGATAGGTATTTCCTTTGTACTTCTCAAAATCCGGGACCTTAAACTTTGGCGAAACCTTGACATTCAGAACCAAACACAATTCAGAAGCACTTTTCCCACACAAATCTTTCCCACGAAGGGCCCTCAATTCTTTCTAGATCTCAGAAAACTGGTCTTGAAAACCATCCATTCTTTCCTCAAACCCCACAGTTTCGTTTGGTGACCCATGCAAAACCAGCTCGTCTAGAAAATACGAAACAACATTCACATGCGGAGGTGCAGTGGTCATTACAACGGTGATTGTAAGAATGGCTTGAACAGTGGTCCTGATAGGGACCTCCGGAACAGGCGGGCGATAACCAGCAGGAGTGAAATGAGGTGGCATCCCCCACGGAAAACCTGGCGGCATGCTATAAGTTGATTCAGCAACAGTAGGCACCACTGGGATTGGTGCTGACACCACTTCAGAGACAACAGGCCTTTGAACATCTTGGTTGTTGAGCGTGGCTTGATTGGACAGAGCTTCAACTGGACCATTCAACCTCTCCAAACTTTCCTTTAGAATTGCAACTTCATCACGGAGTACCCTATTCTCTTGTTCCAGTTGATCCATCTTTTGGCGTCGACTGGCTCGAGTGTTGTATTGATTATTCAGTTTGAGGTTTGTGGAGATGAAGCAGGAGTGAGACCCAGGAATGCGAACAATGCTATGCTAATGCAGAAATGCAAATGCAGGATGAAAAGGATTTCATGGAATTCCTATGTTTATGGACATTGTAGTAAAAGAAAGCGTTTTATTAGTTTTGGAATGGAATACAAATAAATGTCCTTTAAAGAGTCCTAAATAAAAGCTAAATAAAAGCTAATGAAAGCCCTAAAGAAGTTTTGAATTTTGCTGTTTGAGCTGCTCTTCCAACTGAGTCTTCTCGCGGGTGAGATTTTCCACGATCATCCCCCAAAGGGTACACTGAGGGTCGGAGGAAAATAAATCCTCGAGAACCTTACTCTTCTTGTAAGGGAGTAATTCTTCATCCTTCAATTGTGGCTGATCCTGAAGTTCAGCATTCTTTGTGACGACCACTTGATACTTGTTTTTCCATGCTTCAGACTCATGTTGCGACTTCCTCAAAGCGGCTCTCAACTTCTCGGTGTCAGACATAAAAACATAAGTGGGTTCTCTTCTTGGAGGCATGGGATCCTGGCGAGAATAAGGCATCTTCAACTTGATTGCTTTAGCTCTGACCCACTGAAGGTATGGTTCCAAAGACACACAATTAAGCTTCCCTAGGCTTTTCTTCCCCTTCATATGCAAATGTCCCCATGCATCGAAAATCTTTCCTTGAAGTTTTTTTATCTTCCTTGAAGAAAATGCTCTCCACTTGAACACTCTTAGGCGGTTCCTTCAACGGATATCCCAACTGTCGACGAGCTAAGATAGGGTTGTAACTGATCCCTCCATTAAACCTGAGTAACGGTACATTAGCAAAGTCACCACAAACATCAATAATTAACGTATCATCATATGCTCGGTTGTACCAATCAATGTCTGAGTGGTTCAACGCCATAACTCTTGGAGACCAAAGCCCTTTATCAAGATTCAAAAAGGAACTGGACTTAGGCAAGTGAGAAATAAACCACTTGTAAAGTAAGGGCACACAGCAGGTGATCATCCCTCCACCATGGAAGTTTCAGAGATGTACAGAATGATAAGTATTACCCAATAGAGTTGGCACTGGATTGTTCTTCATGAAGATCTTAATTGCATTAAGGTCGACGAACCCTTCAAAACTTGGGAATAGAAATACCCCATAAATAAGTAGGGCAAAGATTTCCTCGAATGGAACCTTGTTTGTATAATCAGCGTTATACTAAGGTTTCTCAATTAGGAAATCAGTAGTTAGGCCAAAAGTCCCACCTTGGGTAACCATGTTGTTCTTGATGTCAGATACCTTGAGATGAAGGGTCTTAGCAATGTCTCTTTCTTCAGGGTCGCTTTCCAAGAAAGGGAGAGGTGACTCTTTCAAGATAGGTAGGCCAACTTGTTAGAACACAGATTGGTGTTTAATTATATCTCTATGTTTTGATGATAACTCTTATGAAATTTTGTATTAATAAAATATATACTCTAATTTTGTTCAAGTATTTTTGTTTCAGATATTAAAGTAAGTATCATTATGGAATCAAAATGCATCTGAAAAGCAAGTTACGCAAAGCTCTGAAGCATCAGATGCAAGCTATTAGAAGACTCTGAGCACTGCTAGAAGACTCTGAAGCAGAAGCTGCATAAGCATCTGAAGCGTAGCTGAAGATTTTGTATGAAGAGTTTTAAAACATTATTTCAGAAGACTCTGAATGTACTTTACGCTGCAAGTACAGAGGCTCTGAATAACCAGTATGCTCTGACCAGATCACTTACGCTAAAGCATTATGGCTGCAACTCTGATTTCATTGAATCTGATCTGAAGAACCAGAAGCACATAAAAGGATCTGATGTTGTTTACGTTTGAAAAGATGTCAGCACGTGAATAGACTTGGTACTATTCTCAACGTCCTCTCCAACGGAACTATTCCTTATTTGTGTTAGACACAAGAATTTAGGCAAAAGGCATTTCCCTGAACATTCTACTTCTGAGAAAGGAAAAGTAACGTGAAGACAAAAGGCTACAACTACTCTATTTGCACAGTCTTCAAGCAATATAAAAGGACGTCTTCAACATCTCTTCATGGTTAACGAACTACCAACGAACTGATAACAAATCTTGAGCAAATTATTCAACAAATTTCATACACTCATTCTTATTCAAAATTGAATAGTTTTTATTTGTTCTTAATCTTAAGTGTAAAAATAATAGTTTGTGATATAGTTTTTTAGAAGCATCTAAACACTTGTTAGTTTACATTAATTTGTAAAAGGTTCCTTGAGAAGACCAAGTTGTGGTCAGTAGTTCTTGAGTTGACTAAGACAGTTGTTCTTAGTGTTTGACACTGTAATCTATTTGAATATAGTGGATTAAGTCCTTGAGGAGAAAGGAAAATCACTCTTGATAGGTGTTGCACCCCAAAATTTGCCCAACCTTTTCCTTCTGGTTTTTGCATTAGCATAACATCATCATAGCATTATCATAGCATTGCATTAACATTTATGCAGGGGATCAAGTGTGATATACATCAAGAGAGGCCTATCCAGAGGTTTTATTCGAGCTTGAGGAGTCATTAAAGTCACCAGGAAGTGGTTCATGCCCTTGAGAAGTTCAGATGCTTGTGTGGGGTTCATCCCCTGACTTAGAGGCCAACTGAAGATTATCAATGAGTTGGGAAACTATGATTACAGGTCATAAAATTACAGGTCAAGTTCAATACTTTGCATAACTCAAATGGACTTTTTTTCCAATATGAAAGTTGCTCCGAATGGCGTCATTGGGTCAACTAAACCTCAAGGTTTTAATGGGTTAGCTCACGGTGGAAGTTTGATAAAAGTCACTTTGGTGAAAACATGTGAAAAGGCATAGTTTGGTATTTCTTCAAAATTTAATCAAATAAGTCCATGTTTGTACTTATTTTGAGTGGAAATCTCATTTTAAGAACAATGACACTTTTACATTTTTCATTTGAAGCTTTTATCATGGCCCATTTCAAGTTTTCTTCATTCTTAAGCAACACTTTGAATCTAAGCCCTTAAGATTGAAACAAGGGCTAATTTTGGACCATTGATCATTCTTACAATGCAACACATATAAACATTTCAAGCCAAGGCAAAAATCCTCTTCCATGATCATTTTTCTCACATTCTTCACCACTTTTCCATATTCACCATAATTGAAAATCTCAAAATTCAATTCTTTCTTTCTCCCATTTTTTGTCCATTCTTTCATTGCAAATCAATTCCATATACTTTCTACAATTGATTCCACCATTTTTTAGCCATTTTTGGTGCAAGAACAAGCTTATAGCAATTGAAAAAGTGTGGTTGAGTCACATTCGAATTCTGTTTTTCACATCAATTCAAGCATTTTCTTTGATCCTAATACCTCTACCAAGGATTATTGAAGGTTTCTACATAATTTTCCAAGGAAATTCGTGCTCCATTGAAGCTCCATAATACATTTTTCGGAGGTAATGGAAATTCAAGTTTGCTCCATAATTATGAGTCTTTTCCATGCCATTTTTATAGCATTGTATTCCCCTGGAGTAGTACATCGTTTATGGTAAAGAAAGATCCATTTTTATGACAATTTTGTGTTCTTGAAAGTTTGAGATTCAAACACGGTTTTTGAGTTAGAGGCCATTTCAATGGAAAATAAGTACATATTTGAATTCCTCTCGAAAAATCCCACAAGATTCATCTAAAGAACATTGTGTTTGGTCAAGAATTGAAGAAGATAGAACCACATGAAGCTCGCCGGCGGAGCTTGCGTTTTTCGGCCGCGGTTTGCATATTTCCGGCTAGCAAATATTTCGAACGGGGAAGACGATGGCCTACCATCGGATTCGTTTCACATTGAAGACTTGGTATCATGATCTAATGTCCAGGATAATGCCACGCGAGCAACCAAGTCATCCTTTCATTAATTGAGGTGGCATGCTTACTCAGCATGGATCTTCTCTTTCCAGACTACTGTTTGAACCCCCCATAAGGCCAAACCCAGGAAATGTGCTGGAAATAATTGCTACATACACCACAGATTTAATTATTTTCTTTTCAATTTCTTTCTTTTTCTTTTATATGATTGTTTACTATAAATGCATTAAAAATAGTTAAAATGCTCCAAAAATTCCCAAATTTTTTGTGTTTGATCCTTAGGATATTTAGATATTTTTAGGATTAAAAATTTTCATTTTAGCATTTTCTTTATTGTGCTTTAATTTCTTTTATTTTTATGGTCATAAAAATAGTATTAATTGTACATCAACTTTGTGGAATTTATTTGAGGTCTCAAAATTTCATATTTGTGCCTAACCTTTTGTAGGACTTTGGTATGCTCCCCGAGGTATTTGATCATATTTTTCTCTGAATTTAATACCATGTTTTGTATAGGTTTTGGATCCTATCCTTGGGCATGTGCCAAATGGACCAATTTTGAGATATCTTGCAATGTTTTCCACTTATTTGACCATTTCTCTTTCGATATGTTTGTGGTATCTCTTACCCCTGGTTTGTGGCTTGATGTAGGGAATTGGAGATTTTTATATGAATTTTTTAGAACCTTTGGCTATTTTTCTTATATTTTTGTATTCGGACTTGTAATTTGGACATTCGAACGGACTTCGGTTTTATTTTGGCTCCAACGACCTCGATTTGTTTGTGTGACGAATGCTAGTGTTCCTATTGCTTGTTGTAGACATTGTATAAGATGTGTAGATCATTGATTGGCTGGTTTTATCATATATAATTTCCCATTAGGTTCCATACTTTCATGATAGTGCGTTATAATTCCTAATCGTAGTATACGTATGTCATTCGTAGGTTTTATTGCCTCGTATCACTTTATAATCACTTGTGGCCAAGATTTCATGTTTAGCATAGGCCACCTTCCATTCATTATGGGCTTGAGGTTGAGATGGTTCTTCCTCCCTCACTTGCATTGCATGTTTACCTTTCTACACTTTGCATTTCATGTATGCTGTTACTTCATCTGTTTTCTGTTGCTTCCTTTGCCTTTCCCTTAGGAGCTCCATTCTTTCTTGTTGAAGATATAATGTGATAGACATTAGGCTTTGCAACCATGTATGACAACATTAGGGTAGTTTTCCCCTTTGCAAACTTTAACCATAGGACGAACAGTGCATGCTAACATTTAGGGCTGTGTAGTTTCCCTTAGAAGTCTGTTTCTCTTCTTTTCTTCAAATCCCATTAAAACACTTAATAAGACTAGTGAATATTGTGTTGTGAGCCTTAAGCATGGGAAGTGATGGTTGGGGGGCCACCTCTCAACTGTCTAGGGTGTTTAGTATACGTCCTTAGGACGATATGCGACGCATTTGATCCTGAGTTTGAGACTTCAATACAATGTACACTCCAAAACATTAATCAAAACATTTCTCCATAAAAGACACAAAAACAAATCATCAAATCCTTTTTGTCCTTTGGGACCTTTAACTTTGGAGAACCATTTTCGTAATGAGAGTTTCGTTAACTCTCGGTTCTCCTGCAAATGGTAATGCCTAAGTCTCCAATGGTCGAGCTGCATACACCAAACTGCGAGAAGCGATTGTTAACCCTACTCGGGTTAAAAAACAACTTGAACCAAACCTGTGGTCTAGTTAGCCCGAACTATGTTTGCTCTGATCTTTCATACCAGATGAAAGTACGTAGGCACGAGATGCGATATCTCGGCGAGCAATCTTCCCCCTTTTTACTCGTAGTTAGGCGAACTACGTTGACTCTAATTTCTCGTTCCAGACGGGAATACGTAGGCATAAAGTACGATACTTTGCTGAGTCATTTTCTTTTCTTTTCAAACCAGCCTTTAGCTAGATAGTATTAATCAACCCTTCGAGATAAATAATTAAGCGTGGATCCCATCGAGTACGATGGACGTGAGGGGTGCTAACACCTTCCCCTTGCGTAACCGACTCCCGAATCCAGGACATGGTTGCGATGACCATTCCTTTTCCCTCTTTTCGTTAGGTTTTCTCTGATCATTTCCTTTCCCTCCTTTGGGATAAATAATGCATGGTGGCGACTCTTCTGTTCTGCCAGCGCCGATTTTCGCAGTAGCGACAGCTGGCGACTCTATTGGGGACAGGAACATCCCCTATGCGAGAGTCAATCCTAGCGCTTGTTTTCTTGTCTTCGGGTGTTTATTTTTGTGCGTTGTATATTACTGTTGTATTTACATTTCCCGCACTTATTATTATCTGTTGCTTTTGTGTTGTTATGGGAGGGGAGCTCTGATGAGAGATAAGCCGGACCTGGGCTTGAGTTTGCACATAGCCTGCTTGCTTAGCTCGCACCAGCTAGCCGCGAAATCTGCGCTCGGACGAGATTCTCTTTGATGCTTCTTGCCTGGCCCTTAGGGCTCGACAAGTTGTCTGACCCGAGGATTGTCGACTTTGGGGACCTATCAATGGGGATTCAGCTAAGTGAGGTCGCTTCAAGGGATGATGATGCCACACCTTCTGGGTATCGTATCATCGCTCTTGAAAGTATGTGACGCTGGTGAACGCATAGGATGTCGTACCTTATCAGTGGATAGGTCCATACCTGTGAGAGGGATTGGGTTATGCAGGAAACCATAGCTCCAGATCACCCGGTTTTCTCTACAGTGTGAACTTTTGGGTTTGATATCAGAGGTCTTCAGTATCAGTGATCTATGTCATGCAGTGATATATGTTATGCAAAGGCGAAGCTCTGGTTATTCTCAAGCTACAGCATAATCAGCTTCTGATTATTATTGCTACAGCGTAGCACAACTACCTTGATCCCCTATAGCATCCTTGCATTTTTGCATTTCTCATCTACATTGATTACATGACATTGCATTAACATTGCAGGTGCATATTCACTTTGATTCTAGCTATCTCGCTTGTCATCATTCGTGCTCAGATACTTGTGCTTGTAACTACCTATGTGGTCTTCCATCTGTATATGAGGAGTTTTTTACTATTGCTGTCTGAGGGGTTTCCATTGTCATGTGTTTCACCTGGAACTAGAATCAAGGGAAATATTCCATATGCATATATACATTGTTAGCATTTTGCGTATTTTTCTTTGTGTTTGCAGGTACCTTCTTAAGCCTCGTTCTTATGTTCTGTTGTCTTTTCAGAGTTGTTTCAGGATTGCTGACCAGAGACTTCACCGGTATCCTACTAGAAACAATCTCAAGAAAGCCATGGATCACGTTCAGACTGAGATGCAAGAGATGAGGGAGCGCATGAATCAGCTCATGGAAGTCATGCAAGGTATGGCTCAAGGACAGGAGCAACTGAGAACAATGGTCTAGCCCCTGGTAGCTAGGGTTGATCTTAATGGAATTCTTCACGGAGGTATTGTTGCTAATACTCCCCGCAACGATACAGAAATTCCTAACGCCACTGCTGTGCCTACCGGATGCACCCCAACTGCTGCAGGGGCCGGGAACGGTAGTGATGTTGGCGTCCGCCACGCTGGTCTGGGTAATGCTGCTGGTAATGCAGGTCTGGGTAATGCTACTGGTAATGCATGTTTTTGTAATGCTGGTAACGCAGGTCTTGGTAATACTGTTAACTTGGGTTGTGGTAATGGTACTCATAATGATGGGTTTGGACCTGGTGCTGCTAACCATGGTCTTGGTAACGCTGGGTATGGTTACACCGTCAATTGAAACGTCTATGGTCCGGAGGTTGCCTACGCAAGGTATGGCAATGGGGACTAACGATGGAATGAAGATCATCAGGATGGCGTGTTCTCTATGAGGGATGTAGGCGCTGAGTTGCCTGCTGAAGCTGATCGTAGATTCAGAATGCTGGAGGAACAGATGAGGAATATAACAAATCAGAAATCCATGGGGCTCGACATGGCCAATTTAGGGTTGATCCCTGATTTACGAGTACCGTACAAGTTCAAAGTTCCTACCTTCGATAAATACAAAGGTGTCACTTGCCCAAAGGTGCACATACGTTCATACTACAGAAAAATGTCAGCCTATTTAAATGATGAGAAGATGCTCATGCACTTTTTCCAAGATAGCCTGTCAGGGCCGTCACTCGAATGGTATATGGGTTTGGAACCCTCTCAGGTTCGCAGTTGGAAGGGTTTGGCTGAAGCATTCGTGACGCATTACCAGTACAATAGTGACCTTGCTCCCAACAGGGTCCAGCTTCAGAATGTCGTCCAGAATAGCGGGGAATCTTTCAAAGAGTACGCCCAGAGGTGGCGTGAGCTTGCAGCCAGAGTGAAACCCCCAATGGTAGAGAGAGAGAGTTGATTGACTTGTTTGTATCGACGTTATCTGGGATGTACTATGAAAAGCTCGTCAACTATATGTCCGGGAGTTTCTCTGACCTTGTCATCACTAGTGAGCGTATAGAAAATGGCATCAAGATTGGGAAAATTCAGGCCATAAAAGTACCTTCGTCGGGTGGAGGAAAGAAAGTGTTCGAAAATAAGAAGCGTGAAGGCGACGCTAATTCTGTATCAAGCTCTCGGAGTAGAGGCAGAGGTAGATATCAAGATCAGTGTCATCATCATCAGGCTGCAAGTGTTATCATTCTGATACCACCACAACAACAATAACCATAACAGCAGCAGAATCAACAGAGCTACAGGAAGTACCAAAATTCGAGGAGAGCAAATAGAGTATTCGATACGCCGCCAATGCCGTACTCCCAGATGCTTCAGACGTTACTACAACTGCAGTTAATCCAGAAGAGAACCTTGGCCCCTCTGACAGGCCGACCACCACCTGGCTATGATGCAAATGCCCGTTGCGAATTCCACTCGGGGGCACCCAGGCACATCATTGACGATTGTAAGGCTTTTAAGCACAAGCTACAAGATTTGATTGACAGTAAGGCCATAAACTTCTCGCATGAAGTGCCCAACGTGGTACAGGATCCTCTACCAAACCATGGACAAGCCGGAAGCGGCTGAGTCACCCACAAGTCAAGATACAAGAAGCCCAGTTCTCAGAAGCTGGCAATCTGCATTTTGCATGTCATTGCTTTACATTTGTAGTTTCTTTCCTGTCTATGTGCATTTCACTTGTAAAGCTTGTTGTTTTCAATTGATATTGATAAATGAAATAAATATGCATGTTTTGAATTAATCCATTCGTGTGCACTTTATTGCTTTCTTTTATTTCAAACGCTTGTTTAAGTGGAATCCGGGGAGGATGACGAAATCGAAGAATGCATGAGCTGTCGATTGTATGCTCTTGGATAGAAAAACCTGTTGATGATATACAGGCATTGTTCCAAATCTATAAACACCAGAGATATAAGGAAGATAATCCCTTGTCAACCCCTTTGAGCCTTGTAGTAGGAGTTTCTTTCTGAAAATGAAAAACCCTCAATCTTAACCTGGGGCAGGGTAGGTGTCGGTTAATTTGACCAAGCATCCGAATTGCAAAAGGAATGTCCGTTCAAGGATAAATCACACTTGTATAGGTCGTGCCTAAAGGACCACAATGGTTAAGCCTTGCCAATAAGGAGTGAAACAGTCATAATCTCTTTTAACAAGTCAGACAAGCCGGTGTCACATGATTTGTTCAAAAAGAAAAAATCAAAAGAAAAAACCCGCTAAGTCGAATATTGTGAACAAGCGACTTAGACAAAAATGAGGGTATCCCGCTGGACTTCAAAATCAGAAACTCAAAAGAGTTAGTCCAGGCAAAAATTAGGGAACGAAAAAGCAAAAAAACAAAAAGGATTACAAGATAAAAATCCTCAGACAAGAACGAAATCGTGTGACTCCAGGCACTATAAAGACGGAAAGTGAATGACTGTCACTCCAAAAAGCAGGTAGTTTCCTGAACCATCACTCCTATCGTTCTACCGTTGAAAGGTGAACGCTAAGGTCGAATTAGCTGAACATAGGATTGGAGAACATCAAGGAGAATGGGTGGGTTAAAATGAGTTTTTAGCCTTATATCCTTCCTTGTTAACCGTGAACCTGACTATGTTACAACCTTCAAAAGTCCTAATTGAAACAGGTTTAGTTCGAGAGCATACTTCAGTAAAGATCGCATCGAAACTGACTCAAAAAAGGATTCTTCTTACAGCGTTGCATTAATTTTGACACTTTGATAATTGATTCATTCATTATATGTCATAAATTTTTCCAGTGAACAGGATTAGGTTTTGAAAAAACTATTATATTGCATTTAATATATCTTTTATGCAAAAAAACTTGTTTTACTTGCGAGTAAGCGCTCGACCGCAGGAAAGTTTCCATAGTGGAAAGTTTGATCAGGATAGAATGTAGAACGCCTGAATACTCCGTTGAGTTGTGGCCAGCTATTATCAAATAACCCCCAGTAAGGTCAGCCATCCAAGAATCAGTTAATCTGGGGCAATCAGGTCGAGATTTGGTAAATCTCTCGCAATCGGGGGTACCGCTCCGCAAACTAGTCAATCAGAGGCAAAACCATTACAAGGCTGGGGGCATGCCACCCTATGAGGAAAATAATTGTTCTTCTCCATACCTCTAGAGCTTATCCGAACTATTCAACAAAGGATCCTCTCACGGTCCAGATTCTGGGGCAAGCCATCTCGGGGTCGTCTCATGGCAAGCTATTTTCTTCTCAGCGTAGACCTTCCCAAGAATCAGACTGGGGCAGGGGCATTACGCTTGGGGCGATTTCTCAGAGAGATTCGAATGAAGCTCATTTTTCAAACAATCAAAGATCATTCCCCAGTTGTTGGTCAGGCGTACCTCTAATCCCCACAGAGTACGAGTATGGGTTTGTTCCCCAGCGAGTCGAGATCAGATTTCTCTCCACCAGGCATGTATGGAATATCCTCCGACAGGTCGTTCGTGACCCCAACAGTGTAACGTGTGTTCCAGGGAGGTCATGCATGACCTTTACTCCGTCCCTCAGCAAGAGTTGCTCATCACCAGCAAAGACTTGTTCATTTCCAGTAAAATTTGTAACTCCAGGTTTGTTGGTATGTCCCTCAGCAGAGTTGTGATCGTATCTTCCAAAGTTGTTCAGAGTTTTTCTCCCCAGCATGGAGTTGTGGTATTCGGACATCAGTTTTTACGTTGAGTATTCAGGCTCCGGTCAGTATGTTGAGTGTTCAGACTCCGGTAAAATCAAGCAAGGGTCCAGACCCCTATTAGTGTTCGTGGCTATTCCGTCGAGTATCCAGGCTCCGGTAATCTCCAGTTTGTATTGATTCTTTCAATCATCGAGTATCCGGACTCTGGTAAAGATTTTTTAAGGTGATCTTGATAAGTATTTGTAGTATTCTCTTTCCGGTTTGTATCTTCGTCGAGTATCCAGGCTCCGATATTTTGCTTCGTCGAGTATCCAGGCTCTGGTTTGTTAGCTTCGTTGAGTATCCAGGCTCCGGTGCGTATTCGTTCATTGAGTATCCAGACTCCGGTTTGCTTCGTAGAGTGTTCAGGCTCCGATTTGTTTGCTTCGTCGAGTGTTCAGGCTCCGATTTGTTTGCTTCATAGAGTGTTCAGGCTCCGATCTGTTTGCTTCGTCGAGTGTTCAGGCTCCGATTTGTTTGCTTCGTTGAGTATCCAGGCTCCAGTGCGTTTTCGTTCGTCGAGTATCCAGGCTCCGGTTTATCGCTTTGTCGAGTGTTCAGACTCCGGTGTGTTTTCGTCGAGTATCCAGGCTCCGGTTTATCGCTTCGTCGAGTGTTCAGGCTCCGGTGCGTTTTCGTTCGTCGAGCATCCAGGCTCCGATTTGTTGCTTTGTTGAGTATCCAGGCTCCGGTGCGTTTTCGTTCGTTAGGTATCCAGGCTCCGATTTGTAGTTTCGTCGAGTTTTTAGACTCCGGTTTGTTGCGTTGAGTGTATAGACTCCGGTATGTTTTTGTTGAGTTGCCAGACTCCGGTTTTTTGCGTTGAGTGTTCAGACTCCAATGTGTTACATTGAGCGTTCAAGCCCCGGTTCCTCCGTTGAATATCCAGATTCTGGTGAAATTTCCAATTTGTAACATTTTGCTTTGAGTGTTCGGACTCCGATAAAGGCAGTTGGGTATACAGATCCTAGTAAGTGTTGCGATAATACTCTCTCTCCGTTGAATGTCCAGATTCCGGTGAATGTTCGGTTTGTGATGTATTGCTTCGTCCGTCGAGTACCCCAGGCTCCGGTAAATCCTCAGTGAAATCACCAGTTACGTCGAGCATCCAGGCTCCGGTCAGTGCGTTGAGTATCCAGATTCCGACAGATTTTGATGTGGCCCTATCGTGCGTTGAGTATTCAGATTCTGACGATTCGAAAGATTGTTCTTTGGCCCATGTGGTGTTCAGACCATGGCCGGTTACGTATTTCCTGAAGCAGAGTTACTTAATTAAGTTTCTCTTTCCCTTGGTGGGATGTTCAAGATGTTCATTATGTTCAGTTTCTTCGGAGATTCTATCCCAATCAGAGTTCGTAGTTTATTTATGCGGTTGGCAAATTTCCGGGTTCTTTCGGTATTCAACCGTCTTTTGCCTTGATTGATTGGAAGTCGTTCGCTTTTCACTCATTCAGGTCCAAGTCGCTTGAATAGGGGCAGCTGTTGCACCCCAAAATTTGCCCAACCTTTTTCCTTCTTGTATTTGCATTAGCATAACATCATCATATCATTATCATATCATTGCATTAGCATTTATGCAGGGGATCAAGTGTGATATACATCAAGAGAGGCCTATCCAGAGGTTTTATTCAAGCTTGAGGAGTCACTAAAGTCACCAGGAAGTGGTTCATGCCCTTGAGAAGTTCAGATGCTTGTGTGGGGTTCATCCCCTGACTTAGAGGCCAACTGAAGATTATCAATGAGTTAAGAAACTATGCTTACAGGTCATAAAATTACAGGTCAAATTCAATACTTTGCATAACTCAAATGGACTTTTTCCAACATGAAAGTTGCTCCGAATGGCGTCATTGGGTTAACTAAACCTCAAGGTTTTAATGGGTTAGCTCACGGTGGAAGTTGGATAAAAGTCACTTTGGTGAAAACATGTGAAAAGGCATAGTTTGGTATTTCTTCAAAATTTAATCAAATAAGTCTATGTTTGTACTTATTTTGAGTGGAAATGTCATTTTAAGAACAATGACACTTTTACATTTTTCATTTGAAGCTTTTATCATGGCCCATTTCAAGTTTTCTTCATTCTTAAGCAACACTTTAAATCTAAGCCCTTAAGATTGAAACAAGGGCTAATTTTGGACCATTGATCATTCTTACAATGCAACACATATAAACATTTCAAGCCAAGGCAAAAATCCTCTTCCATGATCATTTTTTCTCACATTCTTCACCACTTTTCCATATTCACCATAATTGAAAATCTCAAAATTCAATTCTTTCTTTCTCCCATTTTGTGTCCATTCTTTCATTGCAAATCAATTCCATATACTTTCTACAATTGATTCCACCATTTTTTAGCCATTTTTGGTGCAAGAACAAGCTTATAGCAATTGAAAAAGTGTGGTTGGAGTCAAATTCGAATTCTGTTTTTCACATCAATTCAAGCATTTTCTTTGATCCTAATACCTCTACCAAGGATTATTGAAGGTTTCTACATAATTTTCCAAGGAAATTCGTGCTCCATTGAAGCTCCATAATCCATTTTTCGGAGGTAATGGAAATTCAAGTTTGCTCCACAATTATGAGTCTTTTACATGCCATTTTTATAGCATTGTATTCCCCTGGAGTAGTACATCGTTTCTGGTAAAGAAAGATCCATTTTTATGACAATTTTGTGTTCTTGAAAGTTTGAGATTCAAACACGGTTTTTGAGTTAGAGGCCATTTCAATGGAAAATAAGTACATATTTGAATTCCTCTCGAAAAATCCCACAAGATTCATCTAAAGAACGTTGTGTTTGGTCAAGAATTGAAGAAGATAGAACCACGTGAAGCTCGCCGGCGGAGCTTGCGTTTTCCGGCCGCGGTTTGCATATTTCCGGCTAGCAAATATTTCGAACGGGGAAGACGATGGCCTACCATCGGATTCGTTTCACATTGAAGACTTGGTATCATGATCTAATGTCCAGGATAATGCCACGCGAGCAACCAAGTCATCCTTTCATTAATTGAGGTGGCATGCTTACTCAGCATGGATCTTCTCTTTCCAGACTACTGTTTGAACCCCCCATAAGGCCAAACCCAGGAAATGTGCTGGAAATAATTGCTACATACACCACATATTTAATTATTTTCTTTTCAATTTCTTTCTTTTTCTTTTATATGCTTGTTTACTATAAATGCATTAAAAATAGTTAAAATGCTCCAAAAATTCCCAAATTTTTTGTGTTTGATCCTTAAGATATTTAGATATTTTTAGGATTAAAAATTTTCATTTTAGCATTTTTCCTTATTGTGCTTTAATTTCTTTTATTTTTATGGTCATAAAAATAGTATTAATTGTACATCAACTTTGTGGAATTTCTTTGAGGTCTCAAAATTTCATATTTGTGCCTAACCTTTTGTAGGACTTTGGTATTCTCCCTGAGGTATTTGATCATATTTTTCTCTGAATTTAATACCATGTTTTGTATAGGTTTTGAATCCTATCCTTGGGCATGTGCCAAATGGACCAATTTTGAGATATCTTGCAATGTTTTCCACTTATTTGACCATTTCTCTTTGGATATTTTTGTGGTATCTCTCACCCCTGGTTTGTGGCTTGATGTAGGGCATTGGAGATTTTTATATGAATTTTTAGCACCGTTGGCTATTTTTCTTATATTTTTGTATTCGGACTTGTAATTTGGACATTCGAACGCACTTCGGTTTTATTTTGGCTCCAACGGCCTCGATTTGTTTGTGTGACTAACACTAGGGTTCCTATTGCTTGTTGTAGACATTGTATAGGACGTGTAGATCATTGATTGGCAGGTTTTATCATACATAATTTCCCATTAGGTTCCATACTTTCATGATAGTGCGTTATAATTCCTAATCGTAGTATACGTATGTCATTCGTAGGTTTTTATTGCCTCGTATCACTTTATAATCACTTGTGGCCAAGATTGCATGTTTAGCATAGGCCACCTTCCATTCATTATGGGCTTGAGGTTGAGATGGTTCTTCCTCCCTCACTTGCATTGCATGTTTACCTTTCTACACTTTGCATTTCATGTATGCTGTTACTTCATCTGTTTTCTGTTGTTTCCTTTTCCTTTCCCTTAGGAGCTCCATTCTTTCTTGTTAAAGATAGAATGTGATAGACATTAGGCTTTGCAACCATGTATGACAACATTAGGGTAGTTTTCCCCTTTGCAAACTTTAACCATAGGACGAACAGTGCATGCTAACATTTAGGGCTGTGTAGTTTCCCTTAGAAGTCTGTTTCTCTTCTTTTCTTCAAATCCCATTAAAACACTTAATAAGACTAGTGAATATTGTGTTGTGAGCCTTAAGCATGGGAAGTGATGGTTGGGGGGCCACCTCTCAACTGTCTAGGGTGTTTAGTATACGTCCTTAGGACGATATGCGACGCATTTGATCCTGAGTTTGAGACTTCAATACAATGTACACTCCAAAACATTAATCAAAACATTTCTCCATAAAAGACACAAAAACAAATCATCAAATCCTTTTTGTCCTTTGGGACCTTTAACTTTGGAAAACCATTTTCGTAATGAGAGTTTCGTTAACTCTCGGTTCTCCCGCAAACGGTAACGCCTAAGTCTCCAATGGTCGAGCTGCATACACCAAACTGCGAAAACCGATTGTTAACCCTACTCGGGTTAAAAAACCACTTGAACCAAACCTGTGGTCTAGTTATCCCGAACTACGTTTGCTTTGATCTTTCATACCAGATGAAAGTACGTAGGCACGAGATGCGATATCTCGGCGAGCAACCTTCCCCCCTTTTACTTGTAGTTAGGCGAACTACGTTGACTCTGATTTCTCGTTCCAGACGGGAATACGTAGGCATAAAGTGCGATACTTTGCCGAGTCATTTTCTTTTCTTTTCAAACCAGCCTTTAGCTAGATAGTATTAATCAACCCTTCGAGATAAACAATTAAGCGTGGATCCCATCGAGTACGATGGACGTGAGGGGTGCTAACACCTTCCCCTTGCGTAACCGACTCCCGAATCCAGGACATGGTTGCGATGACCATTCCTTTTCCCTCTTTTCGTTAGGTTTTCTCTGAGCGTTTCCTTTCCCTCCTTTGGGATAAATAACGCACGGTGGCGACTCTTCTTTTCTACCGGCGTCGATTTTCGCAGTAGCGACAATAGGGTGGACTGGATTAGTTGAGTTCAACGAACCAGGATAAAAATAATTTTGTTTTTATTTCCATATTTATTTCTAAACCCTTATTCAACCCCCCCCCCCCCCCCCTTCTAAGTGTTTTTCTCACCTTCAGTTGGCATCAGAGCTCCGGTTCTGTTAGTGCTATCACTTCACCGTGAACAGAAAAGATCCAGTTGAGAAAACTCTTGATATTTTTTGGTTGATACATTATGGCTGAAGCTTCAACATCCAACAACAACAGATATGAGGACAGAGATAAAATCAACACTAAACCCCCTATGTTTGATAAGGAGAAGTTTGACTACTGGAAAGACAGGATTGAAAGTTTCTTTCTAGGATATGATGCTGACCTTTGGGGTTTAGTCATTGATGGCTATGGTCACCTCACTGATGGGATGGAAAAAAGATAGATAGAATATCTATTACTGAGGCTCAGAAGAAAGAATTCAGAAATCATCATAAAGCAAGAAGCATACTACTAAATGTTATATCTCATACTCAGTATGAGAAGATTACTAACAGAGAAACAACATTTGGTATGTTTGAATCTTTGAAGATGACTCGTGAAGGGAATTCTCAAGTCAAGGCGACCAAGGCTCTGACGCTGATCCAGAAATATGAAGCCTTCGAAATGGAGGAATCCGATTCTGTAGAAGTTATGTTCTCTAGATTCTAGATTCTCACAGCTGGCTTGAAAGTTCTGGACAAGGGTTACTCCACGGCAGATCATGTTACGAAGATCATTAGAAGTTTGCCAATTAGATGGAGACCAATGGTCACTGCTCTAAACCTAGCTAAGGATCTGAACAAGATCACGTTGGAGGAACTGATCAGCTCTCTGAGGATTCATGAGATTGAACTAGAAGAAGACGAACCCCATAAAAAAGGTAAGTTTGTTGCTTTAAAGTCTAACAAATCTGCCAAAGCTTTACAGGTTTTAGAAGAAAGTTCTAAAGAATCTTCTTCTGAAGAATAAGATGAATTGTTCCTGCTGTCCAGAAGGATCAACAAAATCTGGAAGCATAAACAGAGGAAGTTTAAGAACTTTAAGAAACCAGATCAACATAAAGAGTCTTCTGGACACAGAAGATCTGGAAAGAAAGAGGTTGTCTGCTATGAATGCAAGGAACCTGGGCACTACAAGAATGAATGCCCAAAGCTTTAGAAGGAGAAGCAAAGAAGGAAACCTGATCATAAAAAGAAAGTTCTTATGGCAACTAGGGATGATTCAGATGCATCTGAATCTTCATCAGACTTAGATGAAGAATGTGCAAACATGGCACTCATGGCTAACGTAGAAGACCATGCAGAAACTTCTGGATCAGGATCAGAATCAGAATCAGATTCTGAGGTATTTTCTGAACTTTCTAGAGAAGAGTTTATTGAGAGTTTATCAGAAATGTTAGAAAACTATAGTAAGATTAAGCTCAAGTACAAGAAGCTTGAAAGCAATCTTGTATCTGAGAATGATCTTCTGAAATTAGAAGTTGCTGAGCTCAAAGCAAACAATTTGAAAATTAAAAATAAATTAGAGAGAGCTCAACAAGATTCTGAAGTTGAAACTAAGTCAAAATCTAAAAACATTTTAGAAGAATATGACTATAGTTTTCAGAGATTTCTGGCAAGAAGCCTAGAGAGAAGCAAGATGGCTTCAATGATCTATGGTGTTAGTAGAAATAAAAGGAAGGATATTGGATATGAATCTTCTTCTGAGAAGGATTTAAATCCAACATATGTTGATAAACTAATCATTAAGCATACTCCTCTGTATTCTACTTTTAAGATTAGTCATCTTAATGATATTAAACACACTCGTCTTGGTCAGAACATTCCTGTGTTTAAACCTAAAGTTAGTCAGAACAAACCTGTTGTCAGAAGACAGAAGTTCAGACAAAACTTTAAGGTAACTAATCCTAAAGGACCCAAAAAGATCTGGGTAACTAAAGACAAAATAATATCTGTTGCAGACATCTTTAGCAGCAAAGTCAAAACACCAATCTTGGTACCTGGACTCTGGCTGCTCGCGTCACATGACGGGAGAAAGGTCTATGTTCCAAAGCCTGGAGCTTAGATATGGAGGAGACGTCAAGTTTGGAGGGAACCAGAAAGGCAAGATAGTTGGCTCTTGAACTATTGGAAATGGTAATCTTCCTTCCATTTCTAATGTCTTACTAATTGAAGGATTAACACATAACTTATTGTCTATAAGTCAATTAAGTGACAATGGTTATGACATAATCTTCAATCAATAATGTTGCAAGGGTGTCAGTCAAAAGGATGGCTCAATCCTATTTAATGGAAAGAGGAAGAAAAAACATTTATAAAATCAATCTTTTAGAACTTAAGGTTCAGAACGTAAAATGCCTTATGTATGTTAATGATGAGCAATGGGTCTGGCACAGAAGATTGAGGCATATTAGCATGAGACGTATATCTCAAATTAATATACTCAATCTGGTTAGAGGACTTCCTCAGTTGAAGTTCAACTCAGATGCTCTTGGTGAAGCATGTCAAAAAGGAAAATTTTCAAAATCTTCTTTTAAAACTAAAAATGTTGTTTCAACCTCAAGACCATTAGAATTACTTCATATTGATCTGTTTGGACTAGTGAGAACTGCATCCATCAGAGGCGATTAGTCATTGTTGATGACTACCGCAGATGGACGTGGGTGAAATTCCTAAAACACAAGGATGCGTCCCATTCTGTGTTCTTTGACTTATGCAAACAAGTCCAGAATGAAAACGATTTTAAAATTGTTAAAGTCAGAAGTGATCATGGAGGCAAATTTGAAAACAAATATTTTGAAAAATATTTTAATGAAAATGGAATTGCACATGATTTCTCCTACCCTAGAACTCCACAACAGAATGGAGTTGTAGAGAGGAAAAATAGAACATTGCAAGAAATGGCCAGAACCATGACCAACGAGACTAATCCGGCAAAGCATTTTTGGGCAGAAGCAATAAACGCAACTTGTTATATTCAGAACAGAGTGTCTGTAAGACCTCTTCTGGAGAAGAATCCCTATGAATTATTGAGGAACAGAAAGCCCAACATTTCTTACTTCCATCCTTTTGGATGTGTATGTTTTATGTTGAATACTAAAGAGAATCTGAACAAGTTTGATTCAAAAGCACAGAAGTGTTTCATGCTTGGGTATTCTGAACACTCTAAAGGCTACAGAGTATACAATACTGAGACATAGATTGTGGAGGAGTCAATACATGTCATATTTGATGATATGCTTGGCAATCAAAAGCCAAAGCAGCTTGTTAATTCTGCAGATAGAGAAGTAATTCTCACAGACTCTGAAGACTCAGAGGCAGAAAAGGCTCAAGTGAAAGAACCAGATGAACAATTTGAATATTTATGAAGAACCTAATGTTAAAGGATCATCTTCCAGAATCAAGGCATCTCACCTAGAGGATGTGATAATTGGAAAAAAGGATGACCCTATCAGAACAAGGTCTTTCCTCAGATCATCTGCAATGTCACTCTTTGGGTTGGTGTCTATCATTGAACCAACTTCTGTGGATGAAGCTCTGAATGATAATGAGTGGATACTTGCTATGAAAGATGAGCTAAATCAATTCACCAGAAATGACGTTTGGGATCTGGTTCCAAGACCAAAAGGATTCAATATTATTGGAACTAAATGGGTCTTCAGAAACAAATTGAATGAGCAAGGAGAAGTTGTAAGGAACAAAGCAAGGCTAGTTGCTCAAGGGTATAGTCAGCAAGAAGGAATTGACTACACAGAGACTTATGCTCCTGTGGGCCAGGTTAGAGTCTATACGCTTACTCATTTCTTTTGCTGCACAAAATAACATCACTCTTTATCAGATGGATGTTAAGAGTGCCTTCTTAAATGGTATTATAGAAGAAGAAGTTTATGTTCACCAACCTCCTGGCTTTGAAAATGATAAATTTCTAGAACATGTTTTAAAACTTAAGAAATCACTCTACGGCTTAAAACAAGCTCCCAGCGCTTGGTATGAAAGGCTGAGTAATTTTCTTTTGGAAAAGAAATTTATCAGAGGTAAAGTGGACACAACTCTCTTCTGTAAATCATTTAAGAAAGATTTGTTAATTTGTCAAATTTATGTAGATGATATTATATTTGGATCTACCAATGTTACGCTGGGAAAGGAGTTTGCTCTTTCTATGCAGGCTGAATTTGAGATGATCATGATGGGAGAACTCAGATTCTTCCTAGGAATCCAAGTCAATCAAACTCCTGAAGGCACCTACATACATCAGACTAAGTATGTGAAGGAGCTTCTGAAGAAGTTTAATATGATTGAAATCAAGTTGGCCAAAACTCCAATGCATCCTACAAGCACTCTTGGTAAGGAAGAGGTTCGTAAGAAAGTAGATCAAAAGCTTTACAGAGGTATGATTGGATCTCTTATGTATTTGACTGCTTCTAGACCTGATATTCTATTCAGTGTTTGTCTTTGTGCCAGATTCCAATCAGATCCTAGAGAATCACACTTAACAGCTGTTAAGAGGATTCTAAGGTATCTGAAAGGTATTACTAATGTGGGTTTGTGTTACAGAAGATCTGATGATTATAAATTATTTGGATTCTGTGATGCTGATTACGTTGGAGACAGAGTTGAAAGAAAAAGTACTTCTGGAAGCTTCCAGTTTCTTGGAAGTCATCTAATCTCTTGGTTCAGCAACAAGCAACCCACTATTGCGCTTTCAACAACAGAAGCAGAATACATTGCTGCTGCTGGTTGTAGCACTCAGATGCTCTGGATGAAGAGTCAGCTAGAAGACTATCAGATCCATAAGAGTAACATTTCAATCTTCTATGATAATACTTCTGCTATATGTTTGTCTAAAAATCCTATTTTACACTCTAAGGCAAAACATATAGATATTAAACATCACTTCATCAGAGACTATGTTCAGAAGGGAGTTATCAGTTTAAACTTTGTTAATACAAATCATTAGTGGGCTGATATTTTTATAAAACCCCTTGCTGAAGATAGATTCAAATTTATTCTGAAAAATATAAGTACGGATTTCTGTCCAGAATAAAATGTTTATCAGAAGAAAATTTTTTTTCAGATGAAAATGTTTTGACTCTGAAGTATTACATCTATTCATTTATTGTTTATTATTTTATTCTTTGTGTGCAAATCTGAACTAACAAACCTTAGAGGATCTGAACATTGGCTAACGTTTCATTTCTCAAAGAAGTTTCATAAGCAAATGCAAGCAAACACGTGTAACTCTGAATCTGAAAAGGTGGAGTGCACAATACTGAATTGACGTTTGAGGTACTGTTTTTGAATATTGAGTTTCTCGTTTTCCCCCCAAATTGTCAGAATCATTTATTGTTTAAAATGATTATATTCTTTTCATTAAATGCTAAGTGGTAAGCGTGTTGATCGTGTGACTCTTGTGTGCCCTAATTTCTTCTATAAATGCCACAACTTTACACATTTCACACTTTTCACTCTCACTCTCACCTTGTATGCATTTCTTCTTGTTTTATTGTTTCCATCTCTCTTCCAAACCCAAACATCTCAGTAACCCTAACTCTTCAAGAACAACAATGGCAACTTCATCATCAACGTCTGCTTAGTTCCAATCTTCAATGGCTGTTGTTTCTTCTTCAAACTTGGGTGATGTCCCTTTCAAGGAACCTATAAGAACTTTACTCACACCAGTTGACAAGTTGGAAGTCTTGTGTGAATCTATTGTCAACTTTGAGTCGTTTGCTGAAAATGGGTATGATCTTCGTCCCATTGTTGATGCACAGTGTTGGACCAAATTTTTTGATAGGCTGATGGGACCAGTTTATCCTTGTCTGGTGAAGGAATTCTGGATACATGCTTCTTCTTGCCCTAAGTTCATAGTTTCTTACGTTCTGGGTAAAGAAATTGTTATTACTGAAGATTTGATAAGGAAACTCATAGGATATGAGGAAACTGATGGAGTCACTAATCTGCCATCTGGGCGTGTAGATATGACTGATGTGTATAGAGAAGTTTGCTCATCTGGATAGGCTTCTAACAAAGTAAAGGATTTGAAACAAGTTTATAGGATCTGGGCTAAGATTTTCATGAGTTGCATTCATCACAGAAAATCTTCAAATTCTCCAGACTACATTAACATTGATCAGCTATACTTCATGTATTGTCTGAGTCAGAGCACTAAGGTGGATCTGCCATACCTTCTGTTTAATCATCTGTGGACTCACGTTAAACAGTCAAGGGAAGAGGTCAGAACCAAAAATCAGAAGCTGAGGAACTAGATTCCAATGGGAAGACTTATCTCAGACATTCCGACTGAGAATGGGCTTGTTGGTCATCTGATAGATGCTGGAGTGAAGGAAGAGTTAGCTTCTGTAATTGGAAAACCTCTGAATGGGAAGAGTCTTCAAAGGATGAAAGTTGTAGAAGAAGTTACTTCTGCTCCAAATAAAATAAATTTTGAAGAGGTCACTCAACGAAGGATTCCAGTTGAAAATTTTCCTATGTTCTTTGCTAATTAACCAAGGGAGATT